>OY731401.1:34524512-35126955 GCA_963425845.1 Sphenostylis stenocarpa
GTCTCAATGTGACTTATCCTACCTCGACATGGCTATGTTCCGGCTACCGTGCACTTATGGAATAAAGAGATACATGCATTGGAATTACCTTGCGGCCCCCTCTCACCTACTCTTCTCGATGTCGCGACCATCATCTGGGTTAAAACCTATAGGGGAGAGATACTTTCAGGGTGCATGTCCCTCGGATAATTCGTTGAAGTCTAAAATCGATTGGGAATCGAAGGCCTACGGGCATTTCATTGAGAAACATTTCGTTGATGATCCCTCAATAGATGTTACCGATGAAGAACATGTAGCGTTTTTGGTGTATTGGTCTGTGCACCCATGTGTTTTGCCCCCGATCGATCCAAATTTCCCCCATCTCTTTAACCTTGCGTATCTCCTTCACTTGGGTCAACCTCGCCTATGTTTGGCCAAGTTTTTGTTAGCACATGTATATACCGCTTTCGACGAGGCTGTCGAAATCTTAAGTACTCCTAAGGCATCGGGGAATTTTTCTGGCCCTGTTTGGTTCATACAGCTATGGTTAACATCCATTTTTGAAAACATCCTTCCTCGATATTCTACTTGTCCCCCGAGTGTGAATATAGAAGGGGCTCGATTATCCTCCCGCCACCCTCGCCATAAATCGACGAAGCCACATACCGTAAATACCTCCAATTTTTGTTAACTGGATTTGTTTTCGATTCAACCTCGGCCCCGTTTACTCGTAAATTTTGAGCGAGTAAGTGACCAACTTAGGGGACCGATCTGGTTCAAGTCACGATTTCCCGCCTCAACTCCTGGGTTACAATTAGAACTGGTCGATATATGGAGTAGCTACTTGACCCATGATGTACTAGTATCGGGTTTCCACCCCAGGGATTTCAAGTTCGTTACTTACTATCCTCAGCTTTTTTCCAGACAGTTTGGCCTGAGCCAGTCTTTACCCTTTTTTCCTTTAAATACCTTCCCCAAATCCAAGTTGACTGAATCGAACATCGGTCGAGAGCTTACCAAGTTTTTGCCAAGAACCTCAACGCATCTTTACCCATATGTGTTCGAATCGAATTATTTATCGATCGTGGAATTTTCTCAATGGTGGACCACTTGGTTCTCGAGTAATCATGCTTGTTTTTGACGAGGTTCGACGAAACTAACTGCCCATCCTTCTCTTGTGTTGCGGGACAAATCGAAGGCGAAGAAAGGTAAACACTCCCACTATCTCCAAATAACTCGATTCGAGCATTTTTATCAAATCTGTTACAACCCATTGAGATTAGAATCGACCTTTTATGACGCTGTCATCTCCCTATCTCACAAAACCACCGCTAATCAAATCGATCGCAAAATAATCAATCCCTTAGGAAAGACCCCTTTTGAGATATATTGTCCCAATCGCCTTCCTACTTTTCCCAATGCTCCCTTTGGAGTTGCCAAACCTTTAACACATCCTAAATGGGTTCGAGAACTGAGAACTTCGAAAGAAACATTCCGTCCCAAACCCAAAAACAAAGATATCACTGTGTCGAGACTATTTTATTTCCCTTACCTTAACCTCCCTGAATCTTTCCTGCCTCCTTGGCTAGTACATATCGATCGAGTCAAAATTTTGACTCCATCACCTTTTGGTGAGGTTTTACTGTTTTTTCTTAATTTTCGATTTTGTGTTTTGAAAATTAACTATCTTTATTCTTCGACAGGTTGCAAAATCTACCAAGGTAGTCGCCTTCGAACAGGTGCAAGAGAAGGAGAAGGAAGCAAGCCGGGAGTCCCAGGATGAATCGGACCCTCTGGCCTTTACTAGAAAACGAAAACAGTCGACCACCACCACCACTTCGTCTTCGAAAAAATCGAAGGTTCTTTTCGATCTCTTAGTCTCATTCATTCTTCTGTTTATAGCGTGTTTCCCTATGGAGTCTCATACCTCCTCTCGATTTCTACCCTACAAAAAAAATCTAAGAGTCCCCGATTAGTCCAACCATCTACAGTGGATCCATTATCGATGGATTCTAACACTATTCCCTCTGCGGGTCAAACAACACCCGTCACCCACTCTAGTCACGTGAGTTTCCTTTTTCTCTAATCTCCATGTCTTAGATTTTGATAAGACTTATATCATGACTTACATTTTCGATGAATTTTCTAGGATGACCCATCGGCGACTATATCGACAAGCGTCGAAACTCGGCTCGACCTTCAACACCGATCCACGAGGTATAGTTCTTTTAAACTTTTCTTTGTACCTTGACTTGTATATATTTCCTCTTCTAATTCTCCGATTCAATTTTACGAGCAATCGAGGCTGTACAAAGTCCTCCCCTTGCCTCGACACTACTTGCTTTACCTCCCCCGGTATTTTCCTTTTTTCCTTTATCATTCGATTCTTCATTTTATCTTTTATTTAACTCCTTACCTTACCTTTCAACTTGTTTTCTTTTTCAGTAATTATTCCCACGGTTCAAATCCCGAGACTCCCCATCTCCTACTACCACAGAGCAAATGGGTTCTCACCCATTCTCGATGCTCGAGGTTGGGCTGATTTCGCCCACGTTGCCTATGCTGGCCGGGCCTACTGCCACCGGTGTGCTGGAATATTGAGCTGCCATCGAGGAAGACCCTTTCTCGATCCTCGATATTTTGGTATCGAGGATGCCACTTCCTCAAGCCGGTCTTCTCCACCACCGATGACCTCTGCCGAGGGAGTGTATCAACTCAAACAACGCTTCAGAACTTTTTTCTATTCCTCGCCTCTGGAGGTCTTAGTAGAATCCGTTGAAAAGAAGAAACTTTTTAAAGAGATTCTCGCATCGATGGAGACCTTCCACGAAGAGGCTCTTCCAAAAGGCTTCGATGCGGAAGTTGCGGCGGCCACGAAGCTGTTCAACCGGGCCTATGCTTTGCAAGGAAGAAAAGGCGATCGATTACGGCCGAGTTGTGCGAAGTTGTTGCTTTCAGTCGAGAAATCTGCTTTATTGAAGACTCGAAACTCGGTCGAGGGGAGATTTTGACAGCGTTGCCTTCGGTCGGAGGTGAAATCGAAGATTTAGAGAAGAGGCTTCAACAGCTGAAATCGCAGGAAGAGTTCCTCACTTCGGAGTTAAACAAGATTAATTCTTCGCGAAGGAAGTGGCGTTATCCCTTGGCCGAGCATGGAACGTCAACATAAGTTGGTCATCGAGGAGAGTTCGATTTCGGCGTCCGGGCGCAATTGTTAATGGATTTTGATAGTTTACGATCTAAATATATATCTTTGTAAACATGACTCCTTTCATTTAAATGTCAATGCTTATTTCTCTTATTCGAGGTTTATATGTCTTTAAGTACTTTCCATTTATCGATAACACTTTATCTTTGTTATACCAATCAATAATTGAATAAGCGTTACTCGATAAAATTTTAACGACCTCGAAGGGACCCTCCCAATTTGGTGACCACTTCCCATAGCTTTTACATTTCTTGTCTATTGGCAAAATTGTTTTCCACACTAAGTCACCTTTGTTGAACTTTTTCTTTCGAACTCTTTTATTATAAACTCGAGCTATTTGATTTTTCTGCAACATCATACTATTCAACGCCTGTATTCTTACTTCATCGAGTTCGTTTAATTCGTCATACATCAAACTCCAATAATCACAATCTGGGTAAATCATTCTGCCTTTGAATTCGATTCGATTCAATATTTATTTCGATAGGTAAGACTGCGTCATGTCCATATACCAACTTGTATGGGGTATTTTGTAAGGAATCTTTAGGTGAATTTCGATAAGCCCACAAAGTTTGCAATAACGTTTCGTGCCATGTTTTTGGTTTATTTCCCACATATTTTTTGATTAGCCCAATGATTACTTTGTTAATTGCTTCGACTTGCCCATTGGCCTGAGCGTAATATGGAGTCGATGTTAATAATTGAATATTTCTCGATTCGACGTATTTAACTATCTTTTTGCCGGTAAACACTTGTCCCTCTATCCGTAGTGATGGACTGTGGGATCCCAAATCGATAAACGATGTATTCTTCAATAAAATCAATTACATCCTGTTGATCAACGTCTTTTAGTGGTATTGCTTCTACCCATTTTGAAAAGTAATCGACAGCAACAATTATATACCTATGTCCCTTCGATGATTGTGGGAAAATTTGTCCGATTAAGTCTATAGCCCAACCTCTAAAAGGCCATGGTTTAATGATCGAGTGTAATTCGCTTGCGAGTACTGTTGTATCGGGCTAAACTTTTGACACTCCTCACATGATTTAGCGTACTCGATGCGGTCTTTTAAAATCGAAGGCCGGTAATAACCTTGTCGAGTTAATGTCCATTTCATTTTCCGACCTACCGTATGGGCCCCACATATTCCATTATGTACTTCGGCCATTGCTAAGTAAGCATCATCATCTCCTAAACACCTAAGTAATACTCCATCGATTCCTCTTTTATATAACTCATCATTTAACAAAACATACTTCATTGCTCGATATTTAATCTTCTTGTCAATTTTCCCATTGGGATTACGCAAATAGTTTATAATCGATTTTCTCCAATCCGATCATCTAAGTCATTAATGTACGGAATCTCATTTTCTTGAGGTAATTTTTCTTTGATTTGAATTATTTCTCGTAACCTTTCCGGGGATATCTTATATTTCGATGCAATTTGTGCCAAGTCATTTGCTTCTTGATTGAATTCTCGAGGGATATACTCGAATATTATGTCATCGAACATTCTACTTAAAGTCATCACTCTTTCCAAATATCTGATCAAGTTGATATTAATGCATTTATACTCTTTTCGCACTTGTTTGATCACTAATTGCGAATCACCTCTTATAACCACATGTCTAGCTTTTAATTTGATTAAAGCCTCGAGACCAGCTATCAAAGCTTCATATTCGACTTCGTTGTTTGAACACATGGGTTGAACCTCAAATAATAACTTAGTCGGAATATTGTTTGGAGAAATAATCGAACTCCTACTCCAGATTTATCCGATGTACTTGAACCATCGAAATACATTATCCATTTACTTATTTCTATAAACAAATTCTCGGTGGAATCAAGCTGTATGCTCAGCCATAAAATCGGCAATTACATGACCTTTCATCGTTTTTAGAGATTCGAAGGATAATGAGAACTCGTCAAAGCTAACACCCATTTTCCTATTCTATTATGCATAATTGGTTTCGACAAAAGAAACTTCAAAATATTATTTCTAGAATAAACCATTACATCATGAGGCTTCATTACATACTTGAGTTTTGTACAAGAGAAATACAAGCATAAACCTAATTTCTCGATATCACTATATCGAGTTTCAAGCATCATTTAAAATTCTACTTAGATAATACACAGCACATTCCACACCATTCTCATCTTCTTGTGCTAATAAACTCGCTATCGTTTGATCCGATGCTGATACATATAACCTCAGTGCCTTGTTTCTCTTTACTGGAATCATAATCGGAGGATTTGTCAGCATCTTTTTAATTTGCTCGAAGGCTTCTTGATGTTCCTCCTTCCACATAAACTCTGCTTCTTTTTTCAACTTTAACAGAGACGAAAAAACACAAGTTTTGCCAGCCAGATTAGAAATAAATCGTCTCAAATAATTTATTTTTCCCAAAAAAGATTGTAACTCTATCTTAGTTTTTGGAGCAGAGGTATTTATTATTGCTTTTGCTTTATTTTTATCGATCTCGATGCCTTTTCCATGCACTATAAATCCTAAAAATTCACCAGCAGATACACCAAAGGCACATTTCAAGGGATTCATTTTTAATCCATATTTTCTCATTCTCTAGAAAGATTCCTCAAATTGGTTAAGTGTTGATGCTTCTCTTTCGATACGACTACAATATCATCTATGTAAACTTGCATGAAATCATTGATCAAATCATGAAAAATTAAATTCATTGCTCTCTGATATGTAGCCCCAGCATTTTTTAATCCAAATGGCATCACTACCCATTCATAAGTTCCTAGTGCCCCCGGACATCGAAAAGCTATTTTAGCTATATCATTCTCAGACACATGTATTTGATTGTATCCTGAATACCCATCTAAAAGACTTAGCATGTCATTACCAGCTACCGCATCTATTAGCATGTCGGCTATTGGCATAGGATATTCATCTTTAGGAGTAGCTAAGTTTAAATCTCGATAATCGATACACACTCTTATTTTACCATTCTTTTTAATCACGAGCACAATATTAGAAATCCAATCGACATACACAGCAGTTCGATGAATTTTGCTTTCAAGAGTCTCTCGACCTCTTCTTTGATCTTGTTCATCACTTCAGGTGCGAATCTTCTCGGTGCTTGTTTTACTTGGTTTTCTCCCTTCGATGATGGGTAATCTATGCTCGACGAGACTCGGTCTAATCCAGGCATTTCTTCATATTCCCAAGCGAAGCAGTCTTTATATTCTTTTAACAAGGAAATCATGTCCCCCTTTAATTCTTCCTCGAGATATTTGCTGATGTACGTGGGTTTCTGTTCCTCTTCTCTTCCTAGGTTAACTTCTTCTAATGGATCTTGAGCCTCAACTTTTTTATAATTTGATGTAATGGATTTTTCGAAACCTAACGGAGAATAATCATAAATACAATCAAGTATGACTTGATCGCTATTATTTGCAACTAAGGTCGAGTGAATCGACTTATTTATCCCTATTTTAATACTACTACTATTTTCTTGGCTCTTCTTCCCATCTTCATATTTTCCCAATCGAGCCAAGAACTCTTCGTATTCTCTATTCATCTTCACCGGCCACTTCGAGGTTGGCCCCCTCTTTGATCATGATGAATTCTTTCTTCTCATTCATCTCTAAGAAACGCTCCTCATGCAGTTTGGAATTAAAATCTTCGACTGTTTCGAAGGTGAATGGTTGAGCAAGCGCCAGATTCTGCAGTGCTCGGCCAGCCTGAGATACGAATGTTACAAATTCGTGTTGATCTCCTGGGATTACTTCGAGATGTCCATCTCGATTCCACATAAATAACTTTTGATGAGCTGTCGAAGGCACAGCTCCTACTCCATGAATCCACTCTCTGCCAAGTAATGCATTGAAATTGGCATGCGACTGGACCACAACAAACACAGTAGGTCTCGAGTAAGTGCTCACTTTCACGTCTAAAGCGATCATACCTTCTGAACTTGACGTCTTTCCGCTGAAATCGGAAATCATAATGTTGTGCTTGACTAAGTCTTTTAGCTCAATACCAAATTTCTTTAGCATAGTAATTGGCAGTATATTCACTGCTGCTCCACCATCGACAAGGACTCTATTCACCATCTGTCCTTGAATCGCGATGTTTAGTAATAATGGTTTCAAGTGGAACCTCATTTCCTCAGATGGGGGATCGATGAAAGCGGCGTCTCTATGGGGAACTTCACATGAGGTTTGTGTTACCCATGTTATTTTTGGCCTTATGTTTTCTGAATAGAAGTCGCTTTCCCGCTCGGCATCTATTTGTTCTTGATACTCTTCATCTGTTCTGTTCTGAAAGCGTTGGCAGCCGATTTATCGAACACTGCACTGCATCGTGGGCATAATGACACACCTTCGTCTTTTTCCTTCTTTCTATTCAAAAATTCAATGAGAGAATCTCCTGATCGAGGGTATATTTCCTTTTCGAACTCTTTCTCGAATTCACTCAGGTCAAATTCCATATCTTCCTCAGATACATCCATCCTGACATGCTTAGGATCGATGTCTTCAGTGACATCTACCATGCCTATGAAGGCTGAGTGTGTTAATCGGACATCATCAGTAATGCCTGTTTGGGATTTGAGGTATCCTACTTGAGCCTCGAATGGACTCGTGTCAACTTTCATTGTCATTTCTTCGAACTTCAACCTTCCTTGGTCGATCGCATCTTGGATGGTGTTCCTGAAATGTATACAATTGTTAGTCCAATGTCCATAAATATTATGAAATTTGCAATATTTTCGATCATTCCTTTGTTCTGCAGACGGCAGTTTATGATCATCACTCAACTTAATCTGTTTGTCTTTTAATAAAATATCAAAGATTTTGTCTGTTTTTGTTACATCAAAAGTATATGTTCGATTTGCCATTTTATCTTTTACTTCATTCTTTTGTAGCAATTTACAGGTATATGGAACCCCCACTTTGAGTTCTGCTAAGTTTACTTTCTCATCGATAGTTTCTTCAATATCATTTTCTGTCATATTATCTGTCTCATATACATCATTTATGTATGCTATTCTTTCCTTTTTTAGAGGTTTCTCATATTTCTTATACCTTTGTTTCTCATACTCGATTTGTTCTATTCTTCTCACTTTATCAGCTAATTGAGTCATGTCATTCAATGGTAAATTGACTAGTTTTTTCCTAATCGAGAATTCTAAACCTGCAGAAGCCATTCTGACTAATTCATATTCAGGAATTTGAGTGAAACATCTCGATTTCATTTGTCTAAATCGATTCAAATAATCATCTATGTTTTCATGATTGTATCTTTTTATATTCATCAAGTCGATGAGACTCACTTGAGTTTCTCCTCTGAAGAACTGTTCATGAAAATTTCTTTCCAATTGTAGCCAATCATATATTGAATTGGGTGGCAATGACGTGAACCAAGTAAAAGCATTCTTAGTCAAAGAACTTGGGAAATATTTCATTTTCAATTCCTCACTCATCGCTAGGTCTCCACATTCGATCTGATATCGAGCTACATGCTCGATAGTCGATTCACCAACTTCTCCAGCAAATTTAGTGAATTTGGGTACTTTATACCCTCGAGGCAATTCTGTCTCGAGAATCGCATTCGGAAAGGGAGACACAAAATATATCTGATTAGGTGGTCTAAATTCCATCCCTTGTAAATTCATCCTTTGTCCCAACATATTATTCTGATTGTGTATATTTTGAAATCCTTCGTTCAAATTCCCATAAATATCATTCCTCACATGTTGATACTCATGTCCCATACGCTGCTGTTGATCATTGTTTCTATTTTTTCTCAATAGATATGGGGGATTAATATTAGTATTTTGGTTAGCATGATTTTCTATCCTCGTTTGTCGAGGCACGACCAATGCATCCCCAATTCGTGACATTTGGTCTGCTAATATCTCAAAGCTAGCGATGAGTGTTTTGCACTAATGGATTTAAGACTCGTAGTCAATTGTTGTGATAACATATTCACCATTTCAAAATTACTCTCATCCATTTGTTGTCTAAGTACCCCTAACGAATTACTAGATATTCCGGTACCCATATTTTCGATAGAATCAAAATTAGATCGATGATAGTCTCTATCGAATACATGTCTCCCATGATCTAAGTATCCCCTCCGATCTAGATTTGGAGGTATCTCGTTGTGTGCCTACATTCTGTCCATTCCTTGTATTCGGGAATTACTAAATTTTGCGACGTCCCTAAATTCGGAGGGATTCCAAAATTTTGTGGCATACCTAGTGTTTGGGACATTCCTAAAGTATACCTCGAATTCCTATGCATTGAAGAAGTTCCGACCCCACTCACATTATTAAGTGAAACCCGGGCGGTCTTACACTCATACGTGGCCCTACATATGTAGTTGTGGGATTTCCTATAGTTTGCATATTATTTGGTATCACTGTACTAGATCCTACTTGGGTGTTTGCTAATGTACCTGAATTTTGTTCACTACTCACAGGTATCGACATGCTCACAGTTGTCGATATTACATGTATGTTATCATTATGACTTTGCCCCCCAGTATTTGGGTGTGACCCATTTAATCCCTCACTGTTACCCTGATTATTTGATGAACTCTGACTCATGACTCTCTCACTCCTTAATCTCATACAATCTCGAACTAACCAATGTTGTGTTTCTCAACACAAGACTCCCCCTACCTGGCGCGCCAATTTGTTTCTGGTGGAATTTTGATCGATTTCAACTTGTAAGATATTTTGATCCTAATCAAAATTCTACCACGTAAGTTCTTTTTGCTTAGGCTAGCAAATTAATTTTCAATCGAAATGTGTATGAGGATCAAATTTTATCCGATTTCAAAGGTACTATTTTTGGTGTTTTGTATTAAGAATACTCGAAGTAAAGAAAACGGGAAATGTATGGAATCGAAAGACAGTGCTGAAACTCAGATTGCAAAGAAATGTAAATTACGAGAATCTTAAATTTACTAAGTGTAAAAGACATGGAATCGAAATAGCAGCGACGTGAATAACGAGAAATCGAATTTGCAGGAAATGTAAAGGACAAGTAAATCAAAGGTACAATAGATGACTGGAAATCAAAATTGCATTAATGTAAAATGACCAGGGAATTTAAATATGGAGGCTTAACTTGCATTAAATCGAAAAGACCAAGAATCGAAAATACGTAAACATAAAATTGCTGAATATAAATTGCATCAAAATAAATTACCAAGGAAAATACGAAAGCGGTAAAGGTACTCCGTGAGCATTGAAATCCAGATTGCCGTAAGCTTCATGGTGTTCGTCATTTTCCGGTAGACTTCTCACTACCGATTCTCGTTCTCTCGCCAATTTTTTGCTCCCCCTTTGTTCCTTCCTCCTTTGCTCTATTTATAGGGCATCCTTCAAGCCTTCCGAGAGCAGTTAACACGACTGCTACCATGTTCTACGTGCGTATGGCAGTTTTATCTTCTGTAGTTTCCCACGTTCTCACGATCTCCGACTTTTTCCCATGATTTCACAACTGCTCTTTATACGTGCATTCGTCTTCCTTTCACGATTTGGCCAAAGTCTCGATGTCCACGTTGGCTTTCTTTACTCTCGATTCGGTATTTTTCGAGAACTTTGAATTGCTTACAATTCCTTTTTAACCCTGGTCTTATATGACTTAGTTTTTATTCGACAACAGTCATTTGATTATTATTCATTCGATTCTCGATTGTGCTCCTCGATGTTGTATGCTACGTATTTCTAATTAGACGTCGAATGAATCTTATCGAGTCGCATCTCTTTCCTTCGATTTCGATCACTTTCCTCGATTTGCCACTAACAGTAACATATTAACAATATAAAATGTTTTATAATGTTCTTAAATCATAAACTATCACGTAGGGTAAATATATTGACTTTTATTATTATCTTAAAAAAAGTTTACTTCGTCTTGAGTTTTAAAAAAGGATTTTTGTTAACCATTGATTATAATGTTGCATAAGATAACTTTAATTACATATCTATTTCAAACAATTAACTCAATTTTTAAAATGATCGTCAAGCATTATGTATGTTCATATAATAATTATATCTCCTTTTTTATAAATTTTCTTCTCTTGAATACTCTCTCTTTAATGGATAATAATTTGATAAAAAAATTCAAAATATGTTAAAAATATAAGTAATTTGATAACACTGTTATTATTGTTTAATCTTAACCAAATTTAATATGAAGGTATAATTTAATAATTGAATAAACAAAAATCATGTTTATATCATGTTATTGATATAAAATATTTAATAAAAACATATAAATATATGTCATTATTTTATAATAAAAGTTTGAATCTCAACTATTCAAAAGAATCCATAATAAAATTATTTGACTTAAATTGAATTTAAATAATGTTTAGATCATAGATTAAGCATAGTTTTTTAGAATAATAATCAATTTTTAAATAAAAGTAAAATAATAGTTTACTTATATAAATTAATTTGATAAGAGATATATTTAAAAGAGTAAGTTTTAAAAAAATATTTTTATATTTAATAGTTAACATGAATTATTATTTAGAATATTAAATTATTAAAAAATAAATTATAATAATAAAGAGTAAATTTTATTTTTTATTTTGAGATTAAATAAATCTTTTTTTAATTTATATATTAAATAATTATATTTTAAATAATAATTAATTTTATTAATATCATTTTAATTTTAAAAATCTATTTTCAATTTTAATTTAAATATTTTTATAATTAATTATTTCAATATAAATATGTTAATATTTTTTTAATTAAATAAAAAATATTTCCTTTATTCATTATTCTAATATAAGATCAAATTAAAAAATTATAATCAAATTAAAAATATAAATAAAATTAATGCATGTCCAAAATTGTAACAACTTGCATAAATTATTTCTTACTTTAACAAATATAAAATAAGGTATAATCACACATCAAGTAACTCATTATTAATTTTATTTTATTAAAAGTTTTTTTAATAAATTTTTAAAAACTTATTCTCTCTTATTCTATTTCTTTATTTATTTAATTCATCTATTTTTATAAATTGATTGATAAAGAAAAAAAATATTTATCATATGACATGACTCTTTCTTAATTCAAAAACTAATATTTTATTTAAACCCTAACATCATTTACTTTCTTTCCAAAATTTAAACTATAAAGAGAATGTATTAGGTTTGGTAGACATGATTGAAGAGTCAATTAATCTGTGTACCTAATGTTCTTGTGTCCCAGATAGCATCCATGGATCCATGGAGAACGCAGTGTCAAATTCCTCAGGGAACGAATGCATGATTGAAAACATATTTATCTCCCCTGTACGTTCATAAGGTCGATATTGTTTAAGACTCGAGCTTATTTTCAAACATCGAAGCATAGATTAGAAAAAATCGCCATAATTTTGCGTATTTTAATATAAAAAAAATAAAAGATAATTTTTTACATCGATTATATCATTAAATATAATCGATTATGCATATAATTATTAATGTCTTACAACTTTTAATAATATATACTTTTTATTATAATCATAAATAATTAAAAAATATTAATAATAAATAAATAAATTTAACTTTCCACTCGTTTATTTTTACCCAAACAATTTTAATTTCTATCATTTTTTTCACATTTTTCAACTCCTCATTTCATTTTTCATTCTAAAAAATTTAAAAATAATATATATATATATATATATATTCTTAAAATTATAATAAATTAAAGTATTAAAACGAATAATAATTCACATATAATAATTCATCCTAATTATATTACTGTTATAAATATGAGACTAAAATATTACGTTTTAAAATAAATAATTTAAATCATTAAATAAATTTTTAAATCATCAATTTTATTTATTTTTTAAGAAATTGAAATGAGACTATTATATTTATTATTTTTCATTAGAGATTTATTTTTAATTTATATTATTTATTTTGTATTAGTTAATTATTACTATGAATTATTATTTTGAAATATTATATAATATAAACAAAAAATATTAATGTGAAGTGAAGAGGGAAGACCACAGGCAGAGGGCATGGGACCCGTGTTTGGGGAGGAACACTGTAGAGTCTCTGATGGGTCCCTGTTAAGTTCCGTTTGGTTTTGTTTTTATGAATTATTGTTCACTGCAAAATCTGGTGCGCTGCCAGTTCACGGAGGCCACCATGCACGCGCATGCGCTACTTCCTGTTCAATGTCTCCCGCGCCATCGTACGGTCAATGTTTGTCCATTTTGCAAGGATATTTCTGACATTTCATCCCGCAAAAAGAAACAGGATCCGTTGGAACCATGCACTGAATTATTGTATTCTATGGTCCAAAAATCTTTTTTGCTTTTCCCATAATATATTTGTAGTTTTTAGAATAGAAGCTTAAGAGATCTATTACTTTGCTTATTTTCATTTTTTTTTCTTTCTTATTTTCTCACAGCCATGTCACCACCATGAATAATCTCTCCCAACAACCTTCTCTTGCAACTACCATCGCATTTTATCTTTCCTCTTCCTTTCTTTGTTGCAATCACCCAGTATGTGAGGTTGATTTTCAATTTCTTTGTGGTATTTTTAGATCTGTTGGATGGTTACTTGATGGAGCCATGAGATATATGGTTTGATGTTGCCTAACAAAGGATACTTTGATTCATCGTTGTTTGATGAGGAGGGTTTCAGTAACGACGAACGAAGGATGCCAATATTAATTTTGGCTATTTTTTCATCACAGAAGAGGACAAGTTTTGATTGAAAAAAAAAATTATATCATATTAGTTATACTATAATCAATCAATGTATATAAAAAAAATCTTTTTACAATATTTACATTTTATAGTAGTGAGAGATCAAAATCATAAAAATTCAAGTGTGGTAAATAGATTTAGGAAATTGTGACAAAGAAACTCAGAATCTCATATTATCTGTCTCAACTCTTGGTTATGATTTGTTATGATTTATATATTTGTTGAGTCACTTGATTTAAAATCAATTAATTTTAAGTTGAAATCTAACATATATCCTAGCCTTTTTAGTTTTACCTATTATAATAAGTATTTTCTTAGTCGAGGGGAATGTTAGTGGGAATTTTAAATTGCTTATGTCTTAGTTTTCCTTAGTTGATGTAGGATATTGAGGAAAATTCGATATCGCCTGTCTCAATTATTCCAGTATGTTTTTATATATTTTTTGGACCATTTTGCTTAATGCCAATTAATTTTAAGTTAAAATTTGATAAGTGATTGTTTTTAGCATATAAATAATTAACAAGTATCACAATAATGCTAGGAGCTTATTCTTTTATTTGAAGGAAAACAATGTACAAATACCAAAATTAAAAGTAAAGACATAATTAAACTTAATTTTTATTTTAAATAAACTGGAAGAAAATAAAAGTTGACAATTTTTATATATAATAAAAAATTATCTTTTAAAGTAACTAATATATTATATTATCTATTGAAAATGAATATATATTCATAACATATAATATAATATTCTAAGTCATATATATACCAAATACATAAAAAAAATTACTTTATATTTCAAAATTTCATTATTTTTAAGCTTTTAAAATAAAGAATTTTTGCTTAAACTAAAAATTTTCATTTAAGCTAAAAGTTTTCATTTAAGCTAAAATCCTCTAGAAACCATATTTTTGTTCTAAGAACCAAGTGTCCTCTCACTTGAGTTAAAAATTCCTTTATTTGAGCCAAAATACATCTATGGCTTGAGTGAAAATTTTCTTACTTGAAAAAAAAAATATTCCTAAAAGGAACCTTTATCATTATTGTATATTTTGTTTGAGTAACAAGTTGTCGCTTGAACGAAATAGACAAATAATAAACTTGAATAACTCATGTCAAATCAATTTTCAAACATAAAACATAATTATTGGAGACTTTATTACATAATTTTCTTATAAAACATATCATATATAGTCTTAGATATAACTATCATATCCTAACCTTCAACACATATTTAACATATATAATCATAATTCCTAATATAATATCATCGATAAACTTCCTATAATTTAAACAATATGATCAAATCATCATCACAATCTAGTTCATTTAACTTAAAAAGCTAATGAATTTACTATTAACTTCTCTTAACTTCATTTTATAACTTTGATTCAAATAGTCTAAAAACTCTTAAACTGAGAAAAAGACAAATCTTACTCATAAAAAAATATAATTAACAAATCAAACACACCATAATACTTTTAAGCTAATTAAAATTCATTTTTATCCCATAAAATGTAAATTCTAGCTCTAAATTGTAGAAATACTTTAAAAATTGGCAAAAAAACCCTTACATTATTCAAGATTTTAATAAGATGAAAATATTTTTCTCGTGTAAATATAATAATGAGCTTGAATATAAAAAAAATATAAAAAATTATGGGAACATTTTTTTGAGATATGCTAAATAATTTAAAGTTCAAAGATATTATGATTTTTTAGAAATAAAATTTTAAAAAAATATTTATTTAAATTATTTTTATTTTAAAAGTAAAATCTTTTAACAATTTTTTTAACAACTAATATCTCTATCTTTACAAATTAAGGAAAATCTCATTTCTTTTAAAAGGTATATAATGAGGTAAATTTTAGGTTGTTTATTATCTAGATGAATGCGTTAATATAAAATAAAAAAAAATATTAGAGCTCTGTTTGAAACTTGGCAACAATAATATCGTAAATACAATATTAGCAAGTGATCTTCAACAATAATTTTAGATCAAATAATATAATAATATATTATTAATAAATAATAAAAATAAAAGATTATAAAATAAATTTCTATCAAATATATTTAATAATTTTTTTAATATTTATAAAAAAAATGAATATCAAAATTATTAATATATAAATAAGTATATTTATTAAATTATCAAAATTGTAAATATACGTATAAGATACAAAAATTTCTTCATCCCTCATATTCTAAGAATATCACAAATAATTAAATAATATATATATATATATATATATATATATATATATATATATATATATATATATATATAAGAATAAATGATATAATTTTTTCTTGTTTTCATTTTTTTATTGTTTCTATAAAGTGTTTGTTGTTTTCAAAAATATTTTTGAGATATTTATAAACATATTTTTGACTTGGTTTATTATGATAATTAATTATATTATTTTTTAAATAAATATTTAAACTTAAAAAAACAATTTAATAAATTAAATGTATCTTGATTGATTATCTACGAAAACATACATTTAAAAGTAATGAATTATATCTTAAAATGATTACTTATTATAATAATCAATTACAATTTAAAAATAACTGATTATTTATGTACTTATAATAAATATAAAAGATGTCTCAACTCAATATAATCAAATGTAACTATTTAACATAATTAATTAATTAATACGTTTCACCCATATTTTTGAAAAATTTTAAGTGTTTGCAACAATTAATATTGTACATAATTTATGAGAAATAAATCTTTATGTTTTTCGTGATCAAGAAATTAACACTAATATGAAATTTTATTTTATATATTAATTTATACAAATTAATTTTAACATATATATATATATATATATATATATATATATATATATATATATATATATGTGTGTGTGTTAAAGTATATATTATTAAAATAAATAAACTCAGACTAAATAACTTAAAAAATTCAATCAAACATACTATTTGGATTAATAAAATAAATAAAAAATTGAATTGATTAAATTTAGTAACTTAGATATGACTAGTCTCCAATAAATTTGATTGATTAATTATAACTAATACTTTTACAATTAACTGTAGTTCGTTAACTTAGTTTTTCAATGCAGATATAAGAATGCATACATAATTATTGTAATTCCAATGTTTTTTATGTCAATTTCTTTATGGCATTTGAGATTAATTTTCTTTATTTCTTCTTATAATTATAATTTATGGATATTATCAGAAACAGCATATACATAGACTATGTGGTCAATTTTTTTTTCCTGGATTCTATATATAAATTGAGCAAAAATTTTGATTCTATTTTTCATATTATTTCATTGACAGATTTTATCCATAAAATAATTTTTTTTTAATTATTACCGTGGCACATCTACGTCTTGTTAAAAGAAGAACAAAATTTTGAATTAAAAATTCAAGGAAACTAAAATTGTAATTTAATCAATAATTTATTTTTAAAAAACAAAAATAAAATTGAGGATGCTTTTAAAAATAAAAAACCATATATATATGTTATTTTTTTCTATTTCAAATTAAAAAATTGTTAATATGCTTTAAAATTAATTTATAGAAATCTTTATCATTATTTTAAAAATTCATATATAAATTAATTTTAACTTATAATTTTTTTAACTTAAGAATATATTATAAACATGTTACAGTATTCTATTATTAAAATGTGTAATTGAAGAAACAGGTTTTGTGCCTTTAACTCATTCTATAGTTTTCTTCTTCTTCGTAATAAAGACAAAAACAAAATACACATAATCGAAGTGAATAATTGAAAACAAAAAGTTGGAGATAATTTTTGTCCTAATTAAAATACATAAAAAAATGTCTTCATTCAAATTAAGATTTCTCTTTATGTTTTTGTAGTGCATGTCGCCTTGCCATTTCTCAATACCATTATGATTTTAGAATTTTTATACATGTACTTTTTTATGTTTAAACATAAAGTAGAATATCTTTTTCTATTTATAAAATTAGAAATATTTGCTTGTCATTAATCCAAGTTTCGAAAAATCTTATTAATGACTCTTGGGATTAAATATACTTTGGGGTTATACAGGATAAACAACTATTAATTAATAAGATTTTGATTATTCTTGCTATTATGAAAATAGGACCACATCATCAGTTCAATAAACCGAAATCGATTCATTATTTTACATAATCGGAATAAAATAGAAAAAAATTAGAAAAAAACCAACTGATATTTTTGGGTCAATTTTAGTAATAAAAAATATTTAAGATTAAATTTTTTAATATAATTTTTTATAAAAAATATAATATATTTTAATTTTTTTATTTCATAGGACAATTTTAAATAATAATTATTTTTTTATATTTTTATCTTATTTTAATAATTATTTATTTTATATTTATAATTTTTAAGATAATTTACAATAATTATAACAATAATTTTTATTATATAAAGAATATAATAATTAAATTTTAGTATAAACATAAAAAAATTATTAATTTCTCTACTATGAAGTGGGCCAAAAGAAAACTGAATTTTGAAAAATAATGGACTGCAATCACTAATCAGAATCCACTTCCAATTGTAGGATATTCCAGTTCATCGCAACAAACAAGAAAAAGAGACACACGCGCTTGCAGGAGGAGTGGGAATGCACGCGCCATTTTTGAGAAATCCAAAAGCCGATCAAGGAAAACGGCTTGACGTTGATGACAGAGAGAAAGAGAGAAAAGAAATGTACCTTAAAGAACCAACACTGTGGGTCCCACTCTTATTTTTTCTATCTTAACCAATACTATATTTAGTAAAAATAATAGTAAAAAAAGAAAAAACAAGTTTTTATTGTAATAATATTTTAGTTATTTAAAATTCTCTATTTTAATTCTGAAATCAATTATATTGGAGAAATTTATATATCATTTAAGATTTTCTATTCATCAATCATTGCTTTTATGGATAGAAGAAAATAAAAAAAAGTAAAACCTAAAAATGATTTTTCAGAAAATCATATTCAGAAAATAAATTAGAGTAAATAGTATATAGAAGAGTAAAAACCCTTAGCAATAATACACTAATAACTTGTAACGGCTCACTTAAACTTGATTTTAGGTCCTTTTTTCCATAAAAATCGTGATATATAAATTATTATTTTAAAATTATATAAAACATTATTTTAATTAACAATGTATAAATATTTAATTAAAAATATATACTAGTAATAATTTATGTGATAATTAAAAAATAATTTAACCAAAACTAAAATAAGATTTAAAAAAAAAGCAAAAGCTTTGTACCCACAGTTCATAACTATCACCACCAGCAGCTACAGCAACACTTTAGTGGGAGAGAGAAGCTCATTTCTATAGTGAGAGGGAATTCTTTCTTTGTTCATTTTGGCCATTTTTCAGCTTCGGAGGGAGAGAGAGAAAGTTGGTGTGAGTTTTGTGGTGGAAGGAAATAGGAAGAGGGTGTGTTGGTTGTTGTTGTTATTGGCTTTGAAGCAGTGGGAACAAAGGAAACAAACCCCATTATAATAATATTACACAGTTTTCTCCTTCATTTCAATGCTGGGTTCGTATTTTGTCCCTTTTGCTTTGTTTTGTTTCTTCTTCTTTTCCCTTTTGTTTTCTGGAGCATAGATTCCTCTTTTTGTCTCACGAAGATTGGCTTGCAACTCTTGCGTTTATGTGGGTACTGTCATTTGTCAAAGAAATAGAAAAAAAATGTGTGGTGTTTTTTTTTTAATATGTAAAGAAATTTGATTTTATGGATTCATGTTTCTGTAAACAGATATCAATTTTATTTTACTTTTTTTTTTTCAAGTTGGTTTTGTTTACTTATGGAGTTAGTGTTTTGATGCTTCAAGTAAACTATGTGGTTTCCTGATCTGCTAGCCTCTCATTATTGATTTCAAGTTGGGGTGGTTTTTCTTCTTAGGGGTTTGGAATCTTGAGGCTTTCTAATTTTTTTGTTTTCAAGCACCAAGAAGCTCAATGACATTCCACAGTTCTACTACCATTTTATAATTTTTACTCTGAGTAGCTTTTTCTTGTTGATTGTGAGGCTTCAAACAATTACCATTGTCTATTGGCTTTCTATATGTAGCATTTCTTTGTTGGTTGTGCCTTTAGCTGTCCTCACTCAAAGATAGCAAATTAATATTGTTTGATTCGATCGTTGTTTTAGTTCTATGTTCTTCTGATTACTTGTTTAAGACTTTTCTTGCTTAGGTTCACCATCTTGTTTCTTGGTAAATAGTTGTTTGTTGAATTTGGAATTGGAATTCAAGTTGAAGTAATGAAGCTGCTGTTGAATGAACTTGTGGTTTTCTTTACAGGGGCTTGTTAACTGGAAGTCCTTGTGTGATGTTATGTGATATTGGGACATGGAGAGGGTTGCTGAGCCGAAGTTACTTCCGCGGAACTTGCCTATCCTTGTTGAGGTATCGAAAGCACACACATCTTCATCAAGAGAGTCAGGTCAGAGACTAAATCGTCAGGAGGTTTCTGGTGCTGGTGGAATTTCACTTAGAGAAGTGAATCAATTGTCAAAAACAAGGGATGTGCATGGCCCTATTTCACATCTGGCCTCAATCAGAGAAGTGGCCCAGTTAACTAATGCACGAATATATTTGGTACAAGAAGATATGGGATTTGATGCTCGATCCTCTGAGGAATCCCTCACCTTTGAGCCCACTATGACATGGAAAGGAAAGGGCTCTTCACCGGAAGCTGAAGAGTTTGTGCCTGATGTTGAGACATTGAAGGGAAGCAGCTATTCGTTTGAGGATGGTGGTCCAAGTTTATTTGCTGGTGCTAGTCATCCCCCAGAACCTGTTGATACAGATCTAATGAGAACGGTTTATGTACCAATAGGTCAAAACAAAGCTGAGGCTAGTTGCTTAATTAAGAACTTGCCCACAAAAGGCCCTTTCTTGGAAGATCTCTCCATTCGTGTTCCTGCAAAGAAACCAAACCCAGCTGTTCTTTCCCCTGAACAAAGTCTGGTTGAAGAACTAAATGACATAGGGAACTTGGCATTTTTGGGTCCTCGAGCATCACAGCATACCGAGAATTCTGTACTCCCACCAGATGCTGAGGAAAAAGAATGTGTTTGGGATGCTTCTTTGCCTCCTAGTGGCAATGTCAGTCCACTTAGTAGTATTGATAGTACTGGTGTTGTTACCGCAATGAGCATTGTTAATAGTTGTGCTAGTACATATCGGAGTGATGCAATGACTAGTGATGGCATGCTTAGTTTAGACAGGAACTTTGATAGTACTAAAGGGAGTGTAAGGGGGGATTCACTGGAGAGTGCTAAAACTAGTGCCAGCCGGGCAAGTGATAGCAGTGGCCTCAGCGATGACAGCAACTGGAGCAACATTACTGGTAGTGCCAATAAGCCTCACAAAGGAAATGATCCTAGGTGGAAGGCTATTCTTGCCATCAGATTACGGGATGGAATTTTGGGCATGAGTCATTTTAGGTTACTCAAACGTCTAGGATGTGGCGACATTGGAAGTGTGTATCTTTCAGAACTGAGTGGAACCCGGTGTTATTTTGCTATGAAAGTTATGGATAAGGCTTCCCTTGCAAGCAGAAAGAAGCTGACTAGAGCACAGACAGAGAGGGAGATATTGCAGTTGCTGGACCATCCATTTCTACCAACTTTGTATACACATTTTGAGACTGATAGATTCTCGTGTTTGGTAATGGAATATTGTCCAGGAGGTGATCTGCACACTTTAAGGCAGCGACAACCTGGGAAACATTTCTCAGAGTATGCTGCACGGTATGGTTTATGTTTTACATGGTTGCTTTTATATACCTAAGTTCTTTGTCGTTAATTACTTTCTATCATGATAATTTTCTATAATAATATGTTGCTATTCCTTAATATTTTGCTTTTGGAGAGTTTGAGAAAATTAATTTCTTCTAAAGAAAGGGGAATTAAGGATTCGTAATTAATCATCTTTTTTACTTCCTTTTGATTTATTGTTCTTAATATATGACATGCTAAAAAGATACTTTGAAACTAATGTTCTGTACTATTTTTTCTTGATTGTTATGAATTAGAGAAACATTATTTTTTATTTCCTGTTTCTTTCATGTCTAGCATTTGTTGACATAGAAGAATAATTTGGCTTATGCAATTGCATTAGTCACATATTTCATTAGATTCCTTTACTACTTGGATTTCTACGGCTAGTTCCCTCCCTTGAACTGTAGTCTCTCTACAAGGATTTAAGAACAATTAACTGCTATTTATAGGTCTTCTATGTATGGTTGTTTTATCCACATCTTTGTGAAGTTTTGAATCGGTTGCCTCATTTCATTCAACCATGTTAAGTGATTCATGCATCAGATTCATAATCAATGATGCAATAAAGATGTGATTAGGTTAAGTGCATCTGGTTTGCATGAGTTCTCTTAAGATGTTTTTAATGAAATATGCTCATATGTGTCTATCTAGCATTGTGTGCTGGATCTGCCTACCACTCAGGGAAGTATGTAACAAGTTTCTTGCAGAAGTGGCCACTCTTATAAGAGTATTTCTGGTTGTGTAGCATTTTTATACGGACCAATGTCATCTTGCTTTAAAATTATAGGCATAATATTTTGAGGCTTAGCCTTACAATTTGTTGTTTCTGGTGTACACCAGTGGTGTTTGTTGTTTATCATAGCATGCCTTTGCAGTTGAATGAATTTTTCTTTTGGCGCACAATCATCATAATAACTTACATTGTCATTTTCTCCACATATAGGTTTTATGCTGCGGAGGTCCTGCTTGCTCTTGAATATCTTCACATGCTTGGAGTGGTGTATAGAGACCTTAAACCCGAAAATGTGTTGGTCCGAGATGATGGTCACATAATGCTATCAGATTTTGATCTTTCCCTTAGATGTGCTGTGTCACCTACTCTAATTAGATCATCCTATGACAGTGACCCTTCCAAACGTGCTGGTGGTGCATTCTGTGTTCAACCTGCATGTATTGAGCCATCATCAGTGTGCATCCAACCTGCATGTTTTATTCCTCGGTTATTTTCTCAGAAAAACAAGAAGCTAAGGAAACCAAGAGTTGATCCTGGGCTGCCATCCAGCACACTTCCAGAGCTAGTTGCGGAGCCTACTGCAGCTCGGTCTATGTCCTTTGTTGGCACACATGAGTACCTTGCCCCAGAAATTATCAAAGGAGAAGGTCATGGAAGTGCAGTTGATTGGTGGACATTTGGAATTTTCTTGCATGAGCTATTATATGGTAAAACCCCTTTCAAAGGTTCAGGAAACCGCGCTACACTTTTCAATGTAGTAGGCCAACAGCTCAGGTTTCCGGAATCACCTGCAACCAGTTACGCCAGCAGGGATCTGATCCGGGGGTTGCTAGTGAAGGAGCCACAGCATCGGCTAGGGTTTAAAAGGGGTGCAACTGAGATCAAGCAGCACCCCTTTTTTGAAGGGGTGAACTGGGCATTGATTAGGTGCAGCACGCCCCCAGAAGTGCCGAGACCAGTGGAAAATGAACAACTACCAGGGAAGGTTGGACCAGTTGATAATACTGTTGGGGTTGGCAGCACTAGTAAGAGGACAGTAGGTACTACTACTGACAACATGAAGTCGGGGGGTAAATATCTGGACTTTGAGTTCTTTTAGTTTGGATTCCTCAATCTGCTTTTTATTGTATTCTCCATTCTCAGTCATTTTCATGGGTGCTGCCCAGCATTACCGTGTTATTTCAGCTTACCTGCCCTGTAGTACAAGTCCATTTCAGTTGGAAATATGATACCTCAAGTTTAGATTAGGTTATTCTCCTGTTCTCCTTGTCTGATCCTACAATTCTTATGGATAATCCATAATATAGTGTTTTCTATACAGAATTTAAATACTTCTCCTGAAAATTATAATCCGTTTTTAACATTTTTGGGCAAGATTTCTGATGTTATCAGGATTCAGGTGCAGCATATGCATTGTTGTGTGCTGTTCCTTCATTGTGCCAGTTAAAACATAGAATGAAGTGGTTGTTGGTTCCATTTCCTAATATCCATGCCATCTGAATTATATTCATGTAACATTATTACTGCATTAGCTAACATATATTAATCTTTAAATAATTAAAGACATGGACAAAAGTTATATATTGTGCTACAGGTATAGTTAGTGCTGTTTTCCAATTAAATTTGTAGTTTCATTTGGTAATGTGGATCTTTTTAAATGCATTACATATAACCAAGGTGAATCTCCAAGTTTAATGGGAGAACAGTATGAACTGTACCTACAGTATGCGTGTTTTGTCCTTA
Source organism: Sphenostylis stenocarpa (assembly GCA_963425845.1). NCBI lineage: Eukaryota > Viridiplantae > Streptophyta > Magnoliopsida > Fabales > Fabaceae > Sphenostylis > Sphenostylis stenocarpa. Next base: position 34,548,688 of record OY731401.1, read on the forward strand.
AGCAAAATTAGACAATTACTTCCTCCGTTCTTATTTATAAGCAAAAAAAATTACATTTATGTGGTTCTCAAATATATGCAAATTTTAACTATTTTTACTTCATTTAATTATTCTTTTCCTAAAACACCCTAACGTTAATTAAGCTTGACACATTGTTACACCGCTATAATATGTACTTTTTGTTTTTGTTTTAGGAGAAGAGTATTTTAGGAAGAATATTCGTAAATCGGTAAAATTTTATTCACTTAACTGCTTTTCTTCATCTGTGTTAAGTTAGTACCCTAGTTGGAGTTTGCTTTGCTGAGAAAAATAATGCAAATGATATATTCCAAATCTCTATTTCAGAGCAATTTTGAGAATTTAGAAGTCTGCAGAAATCTGGTGAGTTAAAGGGGGGTCAAGAAGGGCTACCTTGACCCATTTTGTTAATTTGGTAAAACCTAGCTTTTTATGCTTTGTTAAGAGTAAAAGTTATTTTGCACATTTTCTGAAATTTGATTTAAATGATGTATTTTAGCCTTCCACTGTAGCCAATTTTGTTGCAACATCTTATTTTCTTTTTTTCCAAGTTAATCTTCCCTAGAAAGTATGATTTTAAACCTAGAAATGTTATCCTGCAAAATCCCCCTTCACAATTATTATGTTGTATTGTGAAAAACAACCTTGAATCTAAAATGCATTCTGTTCTTATATATTTCCATTGTAGTCTTCTAATTTTCCCATGTGTAGAACTCAACAAATTCAAGATATAAGTATGAAATCATTGAGTGAATGTTAAATGAAGATTGTTCAAGAAATTCACAAAAGCAAAATGAGGACCACATTTGAAATAACAGGTGTTCCATTTTAATGATATAATCACTACTTTTCATGGTTTGGTTTTGGTCCCCCCTACAACATTTGTGCTGCATGTGTGATAGATTCTTTGCTTGGAGATGAAAAGGGACTTGTCAATATAATGTAGTCTTTTCACAATTTGTTCATGCCCCATTATTTCTCTCAATGATCCTTTCATGAAAACATGGATGTTTCTGAAAGCTGCAACAGGGCTTGTTGATGACAATGATATTACAGTAACCAACCTAGACTGTCGTCAAGGTAAGTTTGAATGGAGTAGAAGCATAAGGATAAAAAGAGATGATTTTTCATTTTTAAATTGAAACAATTCTAATTTTTTTTTGAAGATGAAACAAAAATGAATATTGGGAAATAATGATGTTTTTTCAAGTTTATTTTCCTCATTTTAAAATGTTTCCAAATAATGGAAGTATTCACCTTCTCTTTCATCTGCAGACTCCTCTTAACATGAGATATATTATTTTTTAATTTATATTTTAATCCTTAAATTTTAAATTTGAGGAATTAAAAAAATTATTTTAGTCCTTTAAATTTAGTATTTATATTTTAAAGACCTACTTTTTCAAATATGAGACACTAAAAGTCAATTCTTTTAAAAATTGAGAAATCAAAACTAAATTTATTGTGAAATTGGAGACATAATTGAATCTTATTTTATAATGAGTTCAATCGAACCCTATAAAGTCCACACAAATAAGTAAATAAATAAAACGTAATTCCAAATTTTTTTCTTGAATTAATTGATCCATTAGAGCATGATGGTATTTAGTTATTGATAATTAAAGTCGTAGGAGTAAACAATTAAATTATGTGCCTATTTAATAAATTTTTTTATGAGAAGTGATATATATATATATATATAAAAGATAAAACCAACAAAAAGAAAAAAAATGGGAGTTTTAACTTCTTTCATTCTATAAAATCTTGTGGTAAGTAGTAAATTTCTAAAAATAAATACCCCTTTCAAAAGAAAGAGGACATGTTAAGCTTTTTATAAGTACAGAAAGAAATGTTGTATAAAAATAAATAAATAAAAATTAATTTAAGAGGTAGTTGGAATAAAATTAAAGAAAAAGATAATTAATTTAAAAATTTATTAGGAGATTTTGATTTTTATTAATATCGATGATATCTGATTATTAGTTGATTTTGAAAGTTTTTATTTCTTAAAATAAAATTAAGGATTTATAAGTATATTTAAATACACATTTTATATTTTGTGAAAATATAATAGTTGAATAGATTTTTAAAAAATATCTTTTAATATCTTGAAAATTAATTTTAGAATTTATTTTTGAAAATATTAAAAAATTTAATTTTTGAAATATCAAATCTAATCATATTTACAAGGGTATTATAAAAAAAATGATTACACTGCGGTTTTGTGGGACAACAAAGACTCTTTCTAGTTTTTTAATCTAAATTTACCTTCTTTAATTATTTTTAAAAAGTATTATACTAACTTTCTTTCTATATTATATTAAATTTGTAAGATGTTTAGTACAATATCATCAAATTCCAAGATGTTCACGTAATTAACATGAACAAATGGAAATAAGATTTAAAAGTTGAATAGATGAAATCAAATTTAATAAAATAATATATTTATAAAATAATAAATATATATAAAATTTATTAGTATTATTATTTTTTATAAGAAATATTATTATCATATTATAATAAAAATTATAAATATAAAATATATTAGAAAACATAAAATAAATAAAATATATTAAAAAATGTAAGATGAATAATTATTAAAATAAAATAAAAATATAATAAAATAATTATTATTTAAAGTTAACGTAATTAATATAAAATAATAAAAAAATTTAAAATATATTATATTTTTTATAAATAAATTATAATAAAAAAATTTGACTATAATTTTTTTTTACGTTCAACTTAAAAATTTCCATCATTTATTGAAACAAAATCAAGTATATATTTATTAACAAGAATTGTTTAAAAATTAAAATAAATATTTTGTTAAAAATATCATAAATGAGTTTCTTAAAAATTATCAACATTATTTATATAAATATTTTTTTTAAATTTAAATAATTTTATTTAATTTTAAACAATGACACCAATAATAAAATATTTATTTCTATTTTTAATCAACCTTTGTTAATAACTTATTTTCAAGTTATTCTAATATATCTATATTTTTTTAAATAATAAAATATTATAAATAATAAAATAGTTCATATGAATTATTTATATTAAAAATGGTTTAATAAATGCATAATTTTAATATAAAAATATATTTAAACCAATATCTTTACAAGCATTAACAATTTTCTTTATAAATTAAAATAATATATATATATATATATATATATATATATATATATATATATATATAACTAATTTGTAGAAACTCTTATTTTTCTAAATTTTTACTTGTGTATAAGTTAATTTAGCTTATAAAAAATATATAAATTTATTTAGTTCCAAGATAAATATGTTATAATAATATTTTATTAAAAAAAATTATTTTTCATTAATAAATAATAAAAAATAGAATCAGAAAATTGTTCATATTTACATTTCAAAATAAAGTAGGAGCCTGCACCAAAAAAATAGCCAGCCTTAAAGGGAAACTTCAGTTCCCATGCAGATCAAATCAGTATTGCTTTTTCCACTCCAACCATTTCAGTCTATAACCTTTCTAAATTTAGGATTTGGTAATTCAATACGAAAAACCCACTCGTAAATTTCCTATTAAGTAATTCAAAATGAAGGTTTTACACTCTGGATTAATCTTTTCGTAACGAAACAAGGTATTGTGGGCGTGTAGGAACAAAAAGGCCATGAATGACCTACTGCATGGCATGTGAACGGCTACATACTGACTCAAGGGCCTCAGCGAATAATGAAGAAAAACTGGCCATTGCCTGGAACACTCCAGGCAAGCCAGTCTGAAGATTGTTGAGTGTCATAGCCCTAGTCACCTCAACAGCTTTTGAATGCTTCATCATTTCATCTTCAACATGCCTTTGGTAGGATTCCAGTTCTACTTTCTTCTCAGCAAGAGGGTCTCTTGCATCCAAGCCTTGTCCATTACCAGGCCCTGACTCAGGAGGGGTAATGCCTACCATAGAATATGAGTTGTAAAACTTCCTTTCTATGCTTCTCAGAGATGAAGATTTCTTCTCAAGTTCCTTGGAGGCACTCTCACTTCTCTTCTTAATCTTCAGCTCCTCAGATTGCTTCACAGATATCACATGGACAACGTTGATGAAGCTCTTGATTGCTTCTGAAGCAACTGTGTCTGGAACACGGTCAAGGGCAAGTTTCCATTCATCACAGAAGGAAAAAACGTGAGATGATTCAGTGTTATTGTTGTTGTCATTGTTGACTGGAATAAGGTTCAACTTTAGCCAGCCATGCAGAGAAAGGATAAAGTCACGTTGAAACTTTATGAGACGGCAGAAACTGGAGTGCCATGCTGACACAGCTGATTCAAGATCCCTTGTTGCTTGCTTGTGTGATTCAGACGTTGTGTGACCTTTGGATGATTGATTCACAAGGCCACGGACTTGCTGCACAATGTTGCTTTGGATTTCATGGTACTGATGCATTGACTTCCACATATACATGATTCTGCATTTAGGATTATATCACAAACATGAGAGAACTGTCTGTGAGCAGGGACAACCCCATCTTTGATCCAGCGTTTATATATTATGATTTACAACACTTTAATGTCATTGTTTTTTTTTATGAAGTAATCAATCACTAGTTTCTGAATTTGTAGGACGCTATCACATTAGTTCCTGGATTGAAGGAAATTAAAAACAAAAAATCCTGAAAATGAAAATCAATAATCACACAAGTCTACTATTAAAAAAAGTAAAGTGATAATATTAATATATATATTCAAGTACTAGAGTAACGTTTTACTTTTCTTAGTTTTAAAGCTTAATATAAAAAGCCTATAAAACTAGAGTAACGTTTTACTTTTTCTAAAGAAGACAACATTTTCAAATAAATATTTTATGATTCTTTTATTTTTATTTTTTTGCATTAAACATGTGTAGAGATGGGTAATATGTATCATTACAAACACTGGTCACAAACCTATAAAAATGCCTAAACAACTTGGTTATCAAACTTTTACTGAAGTTTGGATTTTAACTACATGATCCAATCACAACCAGTATTCTTTATCAAGAATCATGCTACCATTCTTCCTTGAAAAATCCTCCAATTTCACTTATCTTTGTAAAATTGGCCCTAACTAATCTTTTGAAAATAGTAATTAACAAAAGGCAGATAATTGTTGTTTGACTCTTTATAACAGCTCACAATATGTGGTATTGGATTATCATTTGATCCATGGTTTCAAACAATCTTTAAGTGGTATGCCTTTAAGTTTTTAAGTTTACAATAAAATAATTAATAGTATTTAATTATGTATCACATAAAGATTGATTAGAACCAAATAGTTTTTCCCTTGTTCCGTGTCAAATAGTTTATTAACAGTTAACCTCATAAGGGCTTACCATAATCCAAATAGTTATTTTAAAATACCTAACCCATCCGTAAGTTCTATTTCACAATATATGGGGCCTAAAATTTGAAAAAGGCACAAGACTTTGGCAGGTAGAATAGTGGGACAAGATTGTGTTAACAGTTGCAAGGCAGTAGTTGGACGGTCTGGTACAAAGAAGAGGCACATGCACTTACGCAGACCTGATGAAGCAAGTGACGTACTAAAGCAGTAAGCTATATATAATGCTTCAACCACCACACTAGCATGTTTTACATTTTGATGAGTTGTGTATTAATAATTAAATACCCTTTGAAGAATACTGTTTGAAAAACATAGAACAAGAAATAGGATTCAGGAGGTTCTCAAACAGAAGTTCTTTCAAATGGGTTGTTATAGCTCACAATTCCTTCCTTTACACCTTCTGGATTATTTTCACACACAAAATCTTGAGTAAGAATCCTATGTGCAATGCAAGCCACATGTTTCAAAGTTATTGCAACACAGATGGCAATACATAATTTAAAAGGCCTTTGATCATGAGTCTCAAATGATTCACAGTGTGACACATAATAGATATGACGAATACTAGGTCAAAATTGAAAAAAAGAAAAAGAAAAAGAAAAATAGTAACACACTCTCTTTTATTATGAAGAATCACAAAATTGTGTACATCCCACTTCTAGTTTAAATAAGCCTCAAATGATTTTGCAATTTCTCTTCTAGACAATTAATGGCATCACCCTTTCTAACACACCCTTTCATTCAAATATATTTAGGAAACCATGATGTTCTCTAATTAAGGAGTAGGAGCTACAAAATTTTATAATTTCTAACAAATTTCTATTAATAAGTGAGAACATGTTAAAGAAGTGCATTCATTATAAGTATTTCTCTTATAATAATGGTGAGTGTGTTTCTAAGCTACCCATTAATAAAAGACTCATTAATGAAGTTGTTAAAGTTCATTCATTATGGCAGTACAAATGCCAATTCAATGTGCTCCCATACGCCTTCATTGCCTTGGTTGACTGGCAAACACCTTAGCTCTTAGTCCTTGTTAATTAATGGTCTATATTGAAAGTGTAATTAGTATAGTACTGTATTTTGAAAGGGAGAGGGTGTTTAATTGTCCTTTCAAGGATGAGCATAAAAAAAAGTAAAATAATTGCATAATGAGAAGACATACCCATGACAGAGGTCAACAAGCTGAGGAACAAGATCAGTGTCCCTAAGGCCATTGATGGCAGCTGAGGTGGTGGATACAGCTTGAGATGTGACAACAATCAATGACTGCAACCTTGTTATGGAAGCCTTGGTCTTATCCAGCTTTGCTTCATCACCACCTTTGCACTCTAGACTCTGCAGGGCTGACAATTTCTTTTCATGCTCAATCTTCACACCTTCTCTTGCCTAAACATGCAATGCAAGGAAAATGTTGTACCATGCATCAGCACACAGGTTCCAAAACTGCATGATTTTCGATAAAAGTAAATGCAAGATAGCCACCTGACTTCAGTTCAGTAGAACACAGCCTAAGTAAAGACACACACTACATAAATTGAAAATTCCAAACATTCAAAATCCACGTTCGGTACATTGCTTTTTCTATCCATTTTTGGCCAGGCAATTTATATATATAATTGTATAACAGAAAGTCTTTGCCCTTCTTTCACATCCTATCAGTATAATGGACAACCAATAATTCATCACAACTGTGTGTGAACTATGTATGAATCACATGTGGGGCCAAATTTGAAAAAATGGCTTATGCAACCTTAGTCATCCGTTCATTTTGAATTTTTTAACACATTTTAACATTTATAATTAAAGTAATTTTTTTAACACCATCTATCAAATGGAAAAAAAAAACGGAACCAGAAGTGCATATCATAGTATTTTTCATTTTCAACCTAAAAAACCTAACACACTATTGCCTCCTTGAAGAACATTTTATGTTCAACTTTTTGAAATAAATTTAAAATATCTTTTTAATAAAAGTAATTTTTTTATAATAATTATTCTAAACTGTATATCAAAATGTTCGTTTTTTATTTTTTTATTAAAATAATACTGTATTAATTTTTTATAAATAAACCAGTTAATCACAGTTTTCAATGAACCTAAAATGGACTTCTCCAATGAGAGATGTTGGTAGCATGCGATGTAGGGGTATTATAGACATTTAACACGCAAACAGTTACAATGTACCATTAGTCAAATACACAGGAAATGGCACGTCCGAATCCATCGAGTATAATAATTATCCAAAGTACCATGGGACCCACTACACCACTCCCGAGCCTATTTTGGTCAATCACCACCAAGGAAAATAACATTGGACAAGGCTTTTTGTCACATCAAAGTTTTATTGAATAAATTATGCATTTTGAAAAACTATTACCTATTTTTTCTATAAGAAATGATAATATAAATATTTAAGAATAAAGAAGATCCACGTAAGTTCAAGAATATTTTTTATTAATAAAAATGAATTATATTTGCAAGAAGACAAATGTACCCCGAACAAATCACAAAATTACCTTCACTTCGTGATACAGCTTATTTTCCCAAGCCAAAAGGCGTTCCAGAGTGGAGCAGAGACTCTTCGAACCGCCCGGTCCGTCCAACGAACCGGCGTCGAGCCGGTATTTAACAACCAACGGCGGTTTAGAGGTCCAACTCGAGCTCAGCTTGCTCAATATACTATTTGAATGGTAGAGTGTTTCTGTAAATTCAATGTTCAAATAAACACTTCCTCATTTGCTTCAACAACAATAAATAAAATAAAAAAACATTTATACCCCATGCGTATCATATTTAGTTATTTCGATCTTTATTTATGTATATGAATAATTTAAGATACTTTCCTGAAGGTGAAAGGGTAACTTTTTGGAAACTAACGATGCAGAACATAAACTTTGTAATTTTTATAACATTCGAAAAGAAGAAATATCAACAAATTTAGTAATTTTTAACAAATATTACTAGATAATAAAATATACTAATTTGATTATTCATTTAATTATAACCATTTCATTTTAGTCTTTTTTATGTTTATAAGAATTAACATGAGACATTTTTAAATATAAAAACTTAAAAATAAAGTTTTATAATTAATGAATAAAACGAATAGTTAAATTAAATATATTTTTATGAGTTTGTTAAAAAATGAAACTAAATTTGTGATTAAAATGAATTAATTTATAAAGTTCCCGCACTTTGGGAGAATGCAAACAGCAGCACCGCTAGAAGAACACGAAAACCTTACTCCTCAACTGGTTGAAACTCCGATCAAGGTGCGCTCTGCTAACCTCGAGCATCTCCGATAACTGATCTCCGGCCACTGCAGCTTTCTCGAAATTCTCCCTAACCGCTTCCACAATCTCCTTCAAATCCCTATGCCTCACAGCCACCTTCGGCTCCGCCACGTCATCGCTGACCTTCGCCGCCGAAGCATGACCTCCGGATACATACTCCGTCTTAGACTGTGAGGAGAATCCGGCACCTTCTTCCTCCTGCTCCGACGAACTCGAGGGACTGTAACGGTCCTCCCAATCGCTGCACCGAACCTCCTCGCGCTCCGTTTGAATCGGTTCATGTAAGTGTTTCTGTTCCGATTCGTAAATATCTGGTTCTGCGTTTTGTTGTTGTGAATGTGAAGCGACGTTTGTAGTGTTATCAATTTTGTGATTGCGTTGAGAGTTCGAACGAAATGGATTATACATCGATTCAGATTCCGATTCCGACGATTCGAAATTCGGCGTTTGTGGTTTGTTGGTTTGGCGTTGGCGGAAATAATCGGAGCCTGGAGGAGAAGGAGGAGGATATAAATTCTCCCAATTCCAAACGGAAGAGGTTTGCGAAGTAGGCGTGGATTGAGCTTGGTGCGCGGTGGCGAAGAAATTCGAGTATTCGCTTCGAGGCGAGGAGAAGAGGCTTGATTCGGAGAGTATGTGAGGGAGCTTCGGCGGCGGTTTGCGGCGGCGGGTGGCACCGGGAGGAGGAGGATCTGGTGGCTGCGAAGTAGGTGTGGATTGAGCTTGTTGTGGAGCGGTTGCGAAACAGTTCGAATGCTCGCTTCGGGGCGAGGAACAGAGGCTCGATTCGGAGAGAACGTGAGGGAGTCTCGAAGGCGGTTGACGGCGGCGCGTGACAATGGAGGTCACTATGCGAGGGAGTCTAGGGCTTGTTGAGGCGGTAGCGGAGGGAGGAGGATGTGGTGGTGGCTGGGGATTATTGGTGGTTTTGTGGAGGAGAACGGCAGGGGTGTCGTCGGCGACTGCGAGGGGTTCGGCGGCGGCGAAGGTGTAGAGTGCGGAGCCGGTGAGGCGGAGGCAGTGGCAGTAGTCGGAGTGCGCTGCCGCGAGGTGGTGGCGGGCGTAGACGGCATATTTCATTAAACGACGCCGCTCCTTGCAGCGCCTCACGGTTTCCTCGTTGTCCAGTTTCGATGCCGTGCAACCCATTTTTGGCGCGTATGCCGTATAATATACTCGTAACGCTACGAGTATATATAGAAATTATTTTATTTAAAATATATAATACATTGTTTTCTGAATTGGAAAACAACGGTGGTGGTGGTGGGTGAAAGGGTGGTGAAGTGTGAAGGGGTTCGGAGCGGAGGAAGAAGAAGTGGGTGCTGCAAGAGTGTTGGTTTTCGTGTGGCGGTGATGTCCATTTCCTTTTTACTTATTTTTCTACTTTGTGTCTTACCTTTTTTATCTGGGTGTGTGATAGCTGTGTTTGTTTTGTTTGTTTGTGTCTAAAGCCTTTTTACTAAGATAATCTATTTTTATTTAATATCTATCTTACAACTTTATTATTTTGATAATATAATAATATATATAATAAATTTAAAGTTTATTATCATATTAATAATTATAGTTATCAGTGGGTTGTTTTCTAAAAAAAATGGTTTATAAAGGCTAAGAACACTGTTTTCTGTGGGGGATTTGGCCCTAATAAAGTAAAGAAGCGATGGCTCTGCTTAATGATGGCTTCGTTCGTGCGATCATTGACCATTTTATACTTTTATGAGATATAGAATATTAATAATTAGAGTAATGATAAACCTAGCATGTCATTCTTCTGGATATAATGCTTTAAATCTTTGGTAATGTTTCAAATCCAAATTTTATAAGCGAAAAAGTTTATTTGAAAAGAAATTTTATTAAGGTTGTATTTGGAATGAGGAGTGGGTTGAGGGAGTGTAAAAAGAAAAATAGTTATTTTGAGTTTGAAAAAGAAAAAAAATTTGAAGATCAATACCTGAAAAAATTATAAAAAATAAAATGACTATGATTGAATAAAAAAAATATTGATTGAAATATTTTTTTATTGATTTTAAGTAAAATAAATAAAAATAAAAATAAAACTATGATATAATTTATCATAAAATAATTAATTTATATCATTGATAAAAACTTGCATTGAAATTAATATATATATATATATATATATATATATATATATAAATTATAAAAATAATTTGTAATATTTTACATATTTAAATTTTATTTTTTTCAATTATGATAATTTATAAGTAATTCTAAAATTGTAAAAATTTATTTTTTAAAAAATATAATATTTAAATAACATTGTACAATGTTCATATTAAAACTATAGTCATCCTATACAGGTTATAATTATCCAAAAATAAACTTAAATAAAAAAAGTATAATCATAAAAATAGAATTATAATCATCTAAAAATATACAATTATTCCAGAAAAAAATACAACCTACCAGACGTGAATTGGGTTTAAATTTTTTTTTTCAAAATATGATTTGTCACGATCTTTTCAATTTTCCAAAACAAAAATGGTGGGTTTTTTTTAATCTACTTGAAATAAAATATAAAATGTGTTGCAATTTTTCTAAAACATCAAGATAAAAAAAAATACAAATTTATACTAGTTTAATTTTATAAAATAATCTTAATTTGAATTTTCACTATAAATTTTTAAAATTTAGATTATAAATATTCATCTATAAAATTTATTACAAATATTCATTTATAAAATCTAAAAACCCAAGAACAATTTGTAGATTTTGAAAAATAAACCTTTTAATAAGATAAAAAAATCTTGAAAATATTATCCTCACAATCATGGTTTTCTCACAGTCAAGAGCCAAAAAAAAAAAAAAAAAACCAAAAAGGAATAAAATAACCTAAACTTAAATTATACAGTACATATATTTTTGTAGTCAGAATATATTTTTGTAGTCAGAATATCTTAACCCGATTCTCACAACCTCAGCCGTTGATACAATGTTCACATGATCTCTCTTTTTTAATTTTGATTGTTTTTCAAAAGTTAGTCTTGTTGGTAAAAGTTTTCTTCTATTCAACAAGTCAAAATTGTTTTAACTGATTTACACAATTAATTAAAGAAATAATTTAATCGATTAATTAGGTGTAGTATTTAAAAAACATAATTATATAACTGATTGAGTATCAATCCATTATCAATTTTTAATCTGAAATTAATTGATTATCATTTATTTTTAGTGAATTTCAAAATTGATTTAATCATTTAACTTTACAATTTTTAAATACATACAACTACCTATTGGATATCATAAAAAATATACCAAATTCATCAAAGATACCAAATTATTAACAATCTCTCCTTTTTTTTTTTATTATGACCAACTAATACACCTGTAATAAACTTTTCTCTCCCTTTGGACTTTATTAAAAAAAGGTTAAAATGAAGTGGAAATACAACAATATAATCTAATTAAGTGTACGTATGTTCATAGATCAAATTATAAAGGGTTCAAAGAATTATAAAAGGTAACAAGTTAGTCAATCAACATGCCAAATAAGATATTACAAACCATCAAATGGATTGTTCAAACAAGTTATAACATAAGATTAAAGAGAACCACAACAACAATCATTTGTCATCATATGAGAGCTCCACTTTGTCGCCTTCAACGTCTACACTACCACTTTCCTCTAGTTCAATGCCATTGTGGTCCCTCTATAGTGTTCTCAAAATGGATGATACTTTACCATCTAAACTATCTAGTCGGGAGCAATAAACCTCATGTTTTTCCTTCTATCAAGTATCTATGTTATCCAATATTTTTAACATGACTTGTTTAAAGGTAGAGAAATTTTTCCTAGCAGTAGATGAAGTAGGAATATTTTCAGTGATTGCTTTAACATCTTCATCTACAAACTCTTCATCTTTATACAACCATCCAACATCCCTTTTCACCATTCCCATATGGTGAAGGGCAGATTTCCAAATTTCATTACCATGACTCATTATAGTGAAGGATTCTCCATCCAGATTAACACCAAAATATTCAAACACCTTTGAGAGAAAAATAGAATAAGGTAGAGGATAAAGGGACAACTTGTAGGATTTCCTAATATTGTCACTCACAACTGTAGGCCAATCAATTAGGAGCCTACATTTAAGGATGTGTAGTATATACATATCTTCTGAAGTCATTTGAGCATGAGTACTCCCCTTGCTACAAGGATCTAGGTAATAACAAATGTTAGTAATTTCTCATATTTCTTCATTCCCCTAGTTTTATAAATTGAATAGTTCCTTGCTACATTTGGATTCCTAAGGCCAAGATCTAAAAATAGTTAATTTGTTAAAATTCTTAAATCCCCGTATGACATTTTCTCCTCCTATAATAAAACTCACAACATTGGTCCAAATTTCCTCATCTAATGCTCTATATCTATTCCCTTTACTCTAGAATGTATAACATCATTTATTATTTTCATGTTGGAGTAAAATACTTTTATTAGATCTGGATAAAACTTTCCATTTAACTCAATAAATTTTTCTAACCCCTGATAGATTAATAAATCATGAAAAAGATGTTAGAAATACTGACTGAGATAAAGCAGGGGGTAAATTGATTTAATCAAAGATTTTCACAATTTTTTATTACAGATTACCAATTTCAAAGTTTTAATGAAACCAATCTTAACTTGAATAAAAAAAAAACAATCTTGAATAAAAGAATGAAATGAAAGAAGAACAAGAACACATTATTTATATTGGTTCACCTAATCCACTAGGCTACATCTAGTTCTCAACCAATTCAAGTTGAGTTCCACTAATCAAAATAAAATTGATTACAAGTACAGACAGTAGAAAATCAATATACACTAAGAACTACAATTAAGTTCTTTAACCAATAACAACAATCACAATTCCAGTTGCTTAAATTAGTGTCCACAATTCTAGATATCGAAAATATAAAGAAATGAATGAATAATCAAAATGCTTGAAGAAACTACAACACTCAAATAAATATGCAGAAACAAAAATTCAATCACATAATGGGTTTCTTAAAAAATAAGAATAAAGAGTCTAAAAATTGATTTCAAAAGAATTCAAAAGAATAAAACGTGATTCTCTCTTGGAACAAGATCTCAAAAGATTGCTTTGAATGATTTATCAAAAAATGTGTTTTGAAACATAGGTAGAAATTTGTTTATATGGAGATATTTCTAACTAATATGTTTAATTGATTAATTCACAATTTAATCGATTAAAACAACTTAATTAATGAAATTGCTTTTTAATTAATTAAAAAGGTTCGTTAATTTTTTTAGACTTTTTAACTAATAAAAATGTTGTTTAATCAATTAAAAGAATTTTAGATATATTTTTAGAGACATATTAACTGATAAAAACGAGATTGAATCGATTAAAAGAATTTTGAATATTTTTTAGAGACGTTTTAACTAATAAAAACAAGGTTTAATCGATTAAAAAGATCCTAGATATTTTTCAAAGACGTTTTAACGGATAAAAATAAGGTTTAATCGATTAAAATTGTGATACAAAAATATTTAAGCGATTTTAATTGATTATTTTGAAAGTATATAAATTAAAACTATGAATACAAAAATTCTTTAGCTGATTAAATGAATTTAATCGATTATTTTGTAAATATATTAGTAAAAAACCTTACTGAAGAACATATTAACTGATTAAAAAAAACTTTGAGAAAAAAAGAAACTCATGCTTGAGGAGAGGATAAATGCTTATACCTACATAATGTAAACACACTAATGAACTACAACAAAACAACATCTTCTTTTGGCTTCATCAAATATTCCAATAAGACATTGCCTTTGGAAACCTTAACACCTTCATCTCTAAGACTAGCAACTTGATCCCACATTGTTGGAGTGATCACCATATTTAATCCTTTTACTTGTGTTCGAGTGGTTGATCCATCAACAGTCAAATTTGAGTAGAAAACTCTGTCCAGATCTAGTTGAATGTTTCCCAGATATTCTACAAAGATTTCCAGCCTTTGGTTCTTAAGTTGACGTCTAAGAGAGTTCTCTATCAAGCCAAACGAACTGAATGAATTTTGGAATAACTAATTGTTTATGACTAAACTCATAAATGAATGTGTTCATCCTGTCCAAGTCACCATTGAACTAGGCCTCAAGATGGCCTCCAAGATTTGCCACGGGAGCTTGTGAAGAGGATTTCCCCTTGCTATTCTTTCTGTCGGATTTAGATCTTTTGAACATTTTAAAGAATTTGTAATAGAGATTTGAGAGATGGAGAATAATAGACTGAGATAGATTAAGGTGTTGAAGAGGAGAACAAGTCAAATAGAAGAAGTGTTTATTGAACCCATGACTCAATTAATAATTAGTCTTCAATACACTTGTAGTTTATTGATCCAACTTCGTGAATTGCATTGATTCCCTTGACCAACAAAACAAATTTAGGTTTTGTGCAGTGGGTACCAATTACTTTTCTTGTTACCAGCTAATTTGTTCTTGAAGATAAGGGTTGACTTGGTTTAACACTTTTGTTTTATCTAATACCAATCAGAAATTGCCAATTCGAATTTTCTTTGAACTATTATTGACCCAGAACATAGTGTGTGAATCCTATATTAGAACTTTTAAGCATTTCTAAAAAAAAACTAATAAATTATTTTACCAAATAATCAATTAATATTGTGCTTGGATGTAAGATAAGAATAATACATACAAAATTTTAATCGGTTAAATCGACAAATAATCGATTAAATTTTCAGTCATAAGTGATTATAACTAATATAATTTGCATTTTAATCAATTATATCGACATAACCGAAATCAAAGACTTAAACTCGAGAGTTTTAATCGATTAATTCGATGAATAATCAATTAAAATAGTACAAATTATTTTATAAAAAGTAACTTTAAGTGATTTTAATTGATTATTTTGAGTAATTAATTGATTAAAAAGAAATAATTCCAAAACAGGTATATTTTGCAAGATTTTAATCGATTAAAAGACAATTTATATCAATTAAATCTATCAAGTACTTTAGAGTTTATGCAATTTTTAATAAGTCTAGAACACCTCACTCAATTCTAGTCATGTAGAAACGATCACGAGCTAAATGTTTTGTAAAAATGTCAGTTAGTTGCTTATCAATTTCTATAAAGAAGATTTCACAGTCACCTTGAGATACATGATCTCTAATAAAGTGATGTCTTATTTCAATATGTTTGGTTTTTAAGTGTTGAATTGAAATTTTGGTTAAGTTTTTTGCACTAATGTTATTATAGAGCGAATAAATTTATTTAAGAATCAAACCATAGTCTTGTAATTGTTATTTTAACCAAAGGGATTGAGCACAATAGCTCATAGCCACAATGTATTATGCTTTAGTAGTTGACAGAGCCACACAAACTTGTTTTTTACTATGCCAAGAAATTAAGCTACTACCTAACAGATGACATGTTCCAGTGTGTTTTTCCTATCCAGTTTGAAACCTGCAAAATCTGAGTTAGAATATCCAATTAAGTTTAATTGAGACTCACCAGGATACCATAAACCAACATTCACAGTCCCTTTTAGATATTTCAGTATTCGTTTAACGACTGTGAAATGAGACTCTTTTGGTGTTGATTGAAATCTAACGCACATGTAAACACTGAACATAATATGAGCTCTACTAGCTGTAAGATACAACAATTAACCAACGAGTTCTTTGTACTTGGTTTGGTTAATAGATTTTGCTTTATTATTTGCATCTAAATAGTAGCTTGTGGACATGAGAGTGAATGCTTCTTTGCAGTTTTTCATTTCAAACTTTTTGAGCAATTTTGCACAATATTTAGATTGATACATAAAGGTTCTCCTTTGTAGTTGTTTGACTTGCAGTCCTAGGAAGTAGTTGAGTCCTCCATCGTTGACATCTCAAATTCTTCCTGCATTTCCTTTATAAAATTCTTAATGTTTTATTAGTAGCTCAAAAAATTATGTTATCAACATAAACTTGTACTAATATTGTATTAGTATGAAACAAGGTGTTATCAACTACATATCTTTGATAGTTTTTTGAAATGAGAAAATTGTTCAACCTTTCATACCATTATTTTGGTGCTTGATTTAAACCATATAAAACCTTCTTTAATTTGAACACATGTTCTGGATGTGTGTGATCCTCAAATTCAGGTGGTTAAGAGATAAATACTTCTTCATTCAAGTAACCATTCAATAATATACTCTTAACATCCATTTAATACAACTTGAAACTCTTCCTCGAAGCATAAATAAGTAATAATCTAACAATTTCTAATCTAGCAATAGGTGCATATGTTTCATAAAAATCTATTTCTTACTCTTGATTATAACCTATAACTACTAATCTTACTTTATTCCTAGTAATAACACCATATTCATCCAATTTGTTTTTAAACACCCATTTTGTCCCAACAATGTTAACATCTATTGGCTTAGGAACTGATTCTCATACATTGTTTCTAGTAAACTGATTTAGTTTCTCATGCATTGCATTTACCCAGTCATTATCACTTAAAACTTCAGCTATATTTTTGGATTCAATTTGAGAAACAAAAGTCATATAATTTCAAAGTTTATTTAAAGAATGTCTAGTGGAAACTCGATTAATTTGACCAATGATGTTGTCAATTGACAAATTCCTTAGAGTCTTCCACTCTTTGGGAAATTGTTCCTCTAGTTCCCCTTCAAAATTTTCAAAATTTTCGGATAATATCTGAGTAGTGGCTGAATATGATAGTTTTAACTGATACAACTTATTAATTAAAATTTCTTCATTTGCATCATCAACTATGTTTTCCTACACATTTGAACAAGATTCATCGAAAACATATACATATTGTTTCACAATTTTAAGTATTTTATTATAAATTCTATATGCATGACTATTTATATAGTAATTCAAGAAATTCCTTTCATCCGATTTTGAGTCAAACTTTTCTAGATTTTTTTTATCATTATTTAAAACAAAAATTTTGTATCCAAACACTCTAAAGTAATTTATCTTTGGTTTTTTGCCTCTATACAATTCATAGGGAGACTTTTTGAAAAAATGTCTTATCAAAGCTCGATTTAACACATGACATGTTCTGCTTACAACATTAGCCTAAAAATACTTTGGAAAACTTTCTCATTTAATATGGTCCTAGCTAGTTTCTCAAGAGATCACTTTTTCCTTTCCACAATACCATTCTGCTGGGGAGTTCTGGGTGTAGAAAAATTGTGCTTAATGCCATGATTTTCACAAAATTTGTTTAACACCTAGAACTCTTCAACAGAATGGTGTTGTTGAAAGGAAAAACCAATCTCTTAAGGAACTTGTGAGGACCATGTTAAATGAGAAAACTTTACAAAGTATTTTTGGGTTGATTCAGTTAGTATAACATGTCATGTGTCAAATCAGGTTTTAATAAGACCTTTTCTCAAAAAAACTCTATAGAGGAAAAAAAACCCAAACATAAACTACTTTAAAGTGTTTGAATGGAAAGTTTTCGTTTTAAATAAGACTAAAGAAAATCTAGGAAAATTTGATTCAAAATCGGATGATGAGATTTTCTTGGGTTACTCTACAAATAGTTATGCATATAGAATCTATAATAGAAGACTTAAAACTGTAGAAGAATCTATGTATCTTGTTTTCGATTAATCTTATTCAGATGTACAGAAAAACATAGTAAGTGATGCATGCAGATGAAGAAATTTTAACTGATAAGTTTTATCAATTAAAACTACTAGATTCAACTACTACTCAGAGGAGATTTGAAACTTCAAGAAATTCTGAAGGGGGAACCAGAAGAACAATTACCCAAGGAATAGAAACTCCAAGAAATATTTCAATTGACAACATTATTGGTCAAATCAATTTGAGATTTTCCATTAGACGATCTTTAAATAAATTCTGCAATCATATGAATTTTGTTTCTCAAATTGAACCCAAAATTGTAGTCGAAACTCTAAGTGATAATAACTGGGTCAATGAAATACATGAGGAATTAAATCAGTTCACTAGAAATAATGTATGAGAATTATAACATTGTTGGAATAAAATGAGTGTTTAGAAATAAATTGAATGAATGGTGTTATTAATAGAAATAAAACAAGATTGGTAGCTAATGGTTATAATCAATGGGAAATAATAAATTTTGATGAAACATATGCACCTATTGCTAGATTAGAAACCGTTACACTACTACTTGTTTATGCTTATATGAAGAATTTCAAGTTGTACCAAATAGATGTCAAGAATGCATTCTTAAATGGTTCTTTGAAGTTACATCAATTAAAATACTAACAGAACATTTTTTAAAACTTCTCAAGTGATTTTAATTAATTAATTCGAAGTTATATCGGTTAAAATACTGTCAGGAATGTTTCTAGATTATTTTAATCAATTAACCTTAAATAGTATCAGTTAAAACTATTTCTTAAGAACATATTAATCGATTAATTCGGTTTTTAATAGATTAAAAAAAAAATTTAGAGGCATTTTCAAATTCTTCCGAAATGAATAATCCTCATGGAGTAGAGAGATAAGAATGATTGTATCTATTAATATTGATATTGACTCACTAATCACTCTACCTTTTACCCAAGTAGCCTTTGACTTCATCAGATCATTAAGATCTTCAATCTATCACACGGTTTAATAAGATCTTTATCACTTTCAGTCTCCCCCTATTAAATAAAGACAAACACCTCTTTTGAATATCTTTGAAAGATCTTGATTTGTAAAAGAAGTCATTTGGATATACAGATTAGTGAGTATTCAATATAAATTTCTCCCACTTTGACTTCATCAAAAATAGGGAGAGAAGGTAGAAAACAGATGCAAAAATGTAGATTTCACAATACATGTAGGTAGTAAACCAAAAGAAAGATGAAGTTTATTATTCTTTCAAGAACAAGTTAATTCAATATTATCTTCCTTAACACGTTTACGGTGAACGCAATAGATACGTGTAAAGATAAGGGAACCTTGCTTTAGTAGCATGTTATAGGAACAACCATCAACTAAAGCCTTTACTTTGAATCTTAGAATAATAATCGATTAAAAACAGAGCAGAGTCAATTGAATTTGAATTGTTTAATGATTTTAATTGGTACAAATTATGTTTTAATCGATTAAAATACGAATGACAGAAGTACATAAAAAATATGAGAACATTTAAACGATTAATTCGAGAATTAATCGATTAAATATGTACGAACAGTCTTATTATAAATGAAATTAATCGATTGATGCTATTTTACATCAATTAAAACATTCAGACAATGTGAATTTATGTAATGTTTGATGCATCTAGAATTCCTAATTCAGTTCTGATTTTATAAAACCGATCTCTAGCCAGAGGTTTTGTGAAAATGTCAGTTAATTGTTTTTCAATTTTAATAAAAAATATTTCACAATCTCCTTTTGAAACATGATCTCTAATGAAATGTTTTGTTCTAGAATGCTGGATTGGATTATTTGTTAATATGATAGCATTAATATTATCACATAAAAGAGGAATTTTATTTAAAATTAAACCATAATCCTCAAGTTGTTGTTTGAGCCATAAAGATTGAGCAGAACTTCTAGTAACAATGTACTCGGCCTCAGCTGTGGAAAGAACAACACATGATTGCGTTTTGCTATGCCATGAAATTAGGCTGCTTACAAGGAGATGTCAGGTGCCACTTTTGCTTTTTCTGTCAAGCTTACATCCTGCAAAGTCTGAGTCAGAGTAACTAATTAGATTTAGTTTAAACTCACCAAAATACCACAACCCAACATTCAATGTTCCTTTGAGATATTTGAGAATCCTCTTTGCAGCAGTGAAATGAGATTCTTTTGGTGTAGATTGAAACTTGGCAAACATTCAAACACTAAACATAGTGTCAGGTATACTTTCCGTAAGGTATAATAAAGACTCAATAAGCCCTCTGTATTTTGTTTGATCTATTGGTGTGGATGCCTCTTTGCAGTGCTCCATTTCAAATTTCTTTAAGAGATCTGTGCAGTATTTTTCTTGTACCCTTTCTGAAGTTGTTTGACTTATAATCCAAGGAAGTAATTAAGCTCCCCCATCATGGACATTTCAAATTCTCCCTACATATATTTAATAAATTCTTTACACAAAGATTCATCAGTGACTCCAAATATAATATCATCCACATATACTTGAACAAGTATGATATCATTATTAATTTTCTTAGGAAATAATGTTTTATCAACAACACTTCTTTGATAGCTTTTTGATAAGAGAAAATTGTTTAGTCTTTCATACCATTGTCTTGGGGCTTGCATTAGACCATACAGTGCTTTCTTTAGTTTGTAGACAAAATTTGGATGAATATAATCTTCAAATCCAGAGGGCTGAGCAACAAAAACCTCTTCATTCGAATAGCCATTTGAGAAGACGCTTTTGACATCCATGTGGTATAACCTAAAATTCTTCATTGAGGCATAAGCAATTAAAAGTCTAACAACTTCTAATCTAGCAACAGGAACATATGTTTCATCAAAATCAATTCCTTCTTGTTGATTATATCCTTTAGTAACTAATCTTGTTCTGTTTCTTGTAATAATACCATTTTCATCTCATTTATTCCTAAAAATCCATTTAGTTTCAACAATATTTGCATAATTTGGCTTTGGAATTAACTTCCATACATTATTCCTCGTGAATTGGTTTAACTCATGCATTGCATTAATCCAATTGTTATCTTTTAATGCATCATATATAAATTTTGGTTCAATTTGAGATTTGAATGCTATGTGATTATAAAATTTATTTAAAGATCTTCGGGTAGAAACTCTCTATTTTATTTCTCCAATGATGTTGTCCATGGAATGATTTCTTGGAGCCTTCCATTATTTGGGTTGGAGTTCTTCATATTCTTCACTAGACTCTTCTTGTTTATGAAAAGTAGTTGATTTTGGTAGTTTTAACTGATACATTTTATCAGTTAAAATATCATCATCTGCACTACAACCTGAATTTTTCTGCATATCTGGGTTAGTTTCATCAAATACAACATGAATTGATTCTTCTACTATTTTTAGCCTTTTATTGAAGATTGTACAGACATGACTATTTGATGAATATCCCAAGAAAATACCTTCATCTGATTTGGAGTCAAATTTCCAAGATTTTCCTTTCTATTATTTGGAACAAAGACTTTGCATCCAAATACTCTGAAGTAATTTATATTTAGCTTTTTGCCTTTATATAATTCATAGGGAGTTTTTTTGAGAAAATGTCTAATCAAAATACGATTTAAAACATGGCAAGCAGTACTTACAATATGAGCCCAAAAATATTTTGCTAAAACTTTTTTATTAAGCATTGTCCTAGCTAACTCTTCAAGGAAACAATTTTTTCTTTTAACTACACCATTCTGTTGAAGAGTTCTATGAGTAGAAAAATTATGCTTAATTCCATGTTTTTTACAAAAAATTATTAAAATTTTCATTTGAAAATTCTCCCCCATGATCACTTTGAATATTTGACATGTAATAGCCTTTTTCATTTTGAATCTATTTTGCAAACTTCTTAAAAGCATGGAAAGTATCAAATTTCAATTTCAGAAACATTGTCCATGTAAATTTTTAGAAATTATCTACAATAACCAATGCGTATAGATTTCCACCTAAACTTATAGTTCTTGAAGGACCAAAGAGATCCATGTGTAAAAGTTTAAGCGGTCTTCAAGTTGAAACACTATTTTTCTATGGAAAAGAACTTTTTACTTGCTTGCCCTTTTGACATGCATCACATATTTTATCTTTCACAAACTTTAGTTTAGGTAGACCTATTACAAGATCTTTGGAAATCAATTTATTGAGATGAAACATATGAATGAATATGTGTTAATCTTTTATGCCATAACTAGGAATCATTTTCTTTAGTAATTAGGCAACAATTTTTGGCAAAATTAGTATTTAACATGTAAATGTTATTGATTCTCTTACCACTGATTAATACCTGGTCTGAACCTGATCTGAGTGTTTGACATTGTTCTGGTTCACAGATGACTTTGTGACCTTTGTCACATAGCTGACTGATAATGATCAAATTATGTTTCAATCCTTCAACATACAGTACATTGTTAATGATACCTAATTTTCTACATTTGATATCACCAATTCCAAGAATTTTGCCCTTGTTGTTATCTCCATAGATGACAGTACCACTGTTTTTTAGTTTAGGATTGTGAAACTTTGAGATATCCTCTGTCATATGTTTTGAACAGTCGCTATAAAGATACCAGAGATTATATCTTCTTTTAATCGATTAGTACTGCAACTATATCAATCTGTTTTTCAGGAACAACAAACTGAAGATCTCTGGTATCTTGATAGCGGCTTTCAAAACATATGACAAGGGATATTTCAAAGTTTCACAATCAAAAACTAAAAAATGGTGGTACTGTCATCTATGGAGATAACAACAAGGGCAAAATTCTTGGAATTGGTGATATCAAATGTATAGAATCAGGTATCATTAACAATGTACTGTATGTTGAAGGATTGAAACATAATTTGATCAGTATCAGTCAGCTATGTGACAAAGGTCACAAAGTCATCTGTGAACCAGAACAATGTCAAATACTCAGATCAGGTTCAGACCAGGTATTAATAAGTGGTAAGAGAATCAACAATATTTATATGTTAAATATTAATTTTGCCAAAAATTGCTGCCTAATTACTAAAGAAAATGATTCCTAGTTATGACATAGAAGATTAACACATATTCATATGCATCATCTCAACAAATTAATTTTCAAAGATCTTGTAATAGGTCTACCTAAACTAAAGTTTGTGAAAGACAAAATATGTGATGCATGTCAAAAGGCAAGTAAGTAAAAAGTTCTTTTCCATAGAAAAATATTGTTTCAACTTCAAGACCGCTTGAACTTTTACACATGAATCTCTTTGGTCCTTCAAGAACTATAAGTTTAGGTGAGAATCTATACGCATTGGTTACTGTAGATGATTTCTCAAGATTTACCTGGACAATGTTTTTGAAATTTGATACTTTCCATACTTTTAAGAAGTTTGCAAAACAGATTCAAAAGGAGAAGACTATTACATTTCAAATATTCAAAGTGATCATGGAAGATAATTTTCAAATGAAAATTTTGATAAATTTTGTGAAAAACATGGAATTAAGCATAATTTTTCTGCTCCTTGAACTCCTCAAAAGAATGGTGTAGTTGAAAGAAAAAATTGTTCCCTTGATGAGTTAGCTAGGACAATGCTTAATGAAAAAACTTTACCAAAATATTTTTGTGCTGATGTTGTAAGTATTGCTTGCCATATTTTAAATCATGTTTTGATTAATTTTTTTCTCAAAAAGACTCCCTATGAATTATATAAAGGCAAAAAGCCGAATATAAATTACTTCAGAGTATTTGGATGCAAAGTCTTTGTTCTAAATAATGGAAAGGAAAATCTTGAAAAATTTGACTCCAAATCAGATGAAGGTATTTTCTTGGGATATTCATCAAATAGCCATGCCTATAGAATCTTCAATAAAAGGCTAAAAATAGTAAACGAATCAGTTCATGTTGTATTTGATGAAACTAACCCAGATATGCAGAAAAACTCAGTTTGCATTGCAGATGATGATATTTTAACTTATAAAATGTATCAGTTAAAACTACCAGAATCAACTACTTTTCAGAAACAAGAAGAGTCTAGTGAAGAATCTGAAGAATAACAACCCAAAGAATGGAAGACTCCAAGAAATCTTTCCATGGACAACATCATTGGAGAAATAAAATAGGGAGTTTCTACCCGAAGATTTTTAAATAAATTTTATAATCACATGACATTCGTATATCAAATTGAACCAAAATCCATATTTGATGCATTAAAAGATAACAATTGGATTAATGCAATGCATGAGGAGTTAAACCAATTCACAAGGAATAATGTATGAGAATTAATTCCAAAGCCAAATGATGCAAATATTGTTGGAACTAAATGGGTTTTTAGGAATAAATGAGATGAAAATGGTATTATTACAAAAAACAAAACAAGATTAGTTGTTAAAGGATATAATTAACAAGAAGGAATTGATTTTGATGAAACATATGCTCCTATTGCTAGATTAGAAGTTGTTAGGCTTTTACTTGCTTATGCCTCAATGAAGAATTTCAGGTTATACCAAATGGATGTCAAAAGCGCCTTCTTAAATGACTATTTGAATGAAGAGGTTTTTGTTGCTCAGCCCCCTGGGTTTGAAGATCATATTCATCCAGATTTTGTCTACAAACTAAAGAAAACATTGTATGGTTTAAAGCAAGTCCCAAGGCAATGGTATGAAAGGCTAAGCAATTTTCTCTTATAAAAAAGCTATAAAAAAGGTGTTGTTGATAAAACATTATTCCTTAAGAAAATTAATAATGATACCATAATTGTTCAAGTATATGTGGATGACATTATATTTGGAGTCACTGATGAATATTTGTGTAAAGAATTTATTAAAGATATGCAGGGAGAATTTGAAATGTCCACGATGGGGGAGCTTAATTACTTCCTTGGATTACAAGTTAAACAACTTCAGGAAGGGTGCTTTCTTCATTGAGGAAAATACTGCATAGATCTCCTAAAGAAATTTGAAATGGAGTACTGCAAAGAGATATCCACACCAATGTCAAATAACTGTTGTCTTGATGCAGATGAAAAAGAGAAACCAATAGATCAAACAAAATACAGAGGGCTTATTGGGTTTTTATTATACCTTACGGCAAGCAGACCTGACATTATGTTCAGTGTTTGTATGTGTGCCAAGTTTCAATCTGTACCAAAATAATCTTATTTTACTGCTATAAAGAAGATTCTCAAATATCTCAAAGGAACATTGAATGTTGGACTGTGGTATCCTGGTGAGTCTAAACTAAATCTAATTGATTACTTTGACTTAGACTTTGCAGTATGTAAGTTTGACAGAAAAAGCACAAGCGATACTTGTCATCTCCTTGGAAGCAACCTAATTTCATGGCATAACAAAAACCAATCATGCATTGCTCTTTCCACAGCTAAGGCCGAGTACATTGCTGCTGGAAATTGTTGTGCTCAATCTTTATGGCTCAAACAACAACTTGAGGACTATGGTTTGATTCTAAATAAAATTCCTCTTCTATGTGATAATATCAGTGCTATCATATTAACAAAGAATCCAATCCAATATTCTAGAACAAAACATATTGAAATTAGACATCATTTCATTAGAGATCATGTTTCAAATGGGGATTGCTAAATATTTTTTATTGAAATCGAAAAACAATTAACTGACATTTTCACAAAACCTCTGGCTAAAGAATGGTTTTATAAAATTAGAACTGAATTAGGAATTCTTGATGCATCAAACATTACATAAATTCACATTGTCTGAATGTTTTAATTGATGTAAAATAGTTTTAATCGATTAATTTCATATATAATAAGACTGTTCGTACTGATTTAATCAATTAATTCTCGATTTAATCGATTAAATGTTCTCATATTTTTTATATACTTTTGTCATTCCTGTTTTAATTGATTAAAACATAATTTGTATAAATTAAAATCATTAAACAGTTCAAATTCAATCGATTCTGCTATATTTTTAATTGATTATTATTCTAAGATTCAAAGTAAAGACTTTAGTTAATGGTTGTTCCTATAACATGCTAATAAAGCAAGGTTCCCTTATCTTTACACATATATATTGTGTTTACTACAAACGTGTTAAGGAATATAAGATTGAATCAACTTTACTTGTCCTTGAAAGAATAATAAATTTCATCTTTCTTAGGTTTACTACCTACATGTATGGTGAAATCTACGTTTCTGCATCTGTTTTCTACCTTCTCTCCCTATTTTTTATGAAGTCAAAGGGGGAGAAATTTATATTGAATAATCATTAATCTGTATATCCAAGTGATTTCTTTTGTAGATCAAGGTCTTTCAAAGATATTCAAAAGATTGTCTTCATCAAATAGAGGGAGAATGAAAGTGATGAAGATCTTATTAAACCATGTGATAGATTGAAGATTTTAATAATTTGATGAAGTCAAATACTACTTGGGTAAAGTGATTGGTAAGTCAACATCAATATTAATAGGTATAATCATTCTTATCTCTCTACTCCATGAGGATTATTCATTTTGGAAGAATTTGAAAATGCCTCTAAAAAGTTTTTTTATCTATTAAAAACCGAATTAATCGATTAATATGTTCTTAAAAAAATTGATATTCTTTAAGGTTAATCGAATAAAATAAGCTAAAAATATTCCTGACAGTATTTTAACTGATATAACTTCGAATTAATCGATTAAAATCACTTGAGAAGTTTTGAAAAATATTCTATCAGTATTTTAATTGATGTAACTTCGAATCAATCGATTAAAACCACTTGAAATTTTTTGAAAAGTGTTCGTCAATATTTTAACCGATATAACTTCGAATTAATCAATTAAAATCATTTGAGAAGTTTTGAAAAATGTTTTGCCGGAATTTTAATCGATATAACATCGAATTAATCGATTAAAACAACTTAAGAAAACTTTTGTCAAATGTTTTAATCGATTAAATCAGACTTTCATCAATTAAAATCACTTATGAAGTTTTGAGAAAATGTTTGACAGAATTATGATCGATTAAATGACGAATTAATCGATTAGAACAACTTAGAGAATTTTTGTTTAATTGTTTTAATTGATTAAAACGTCATCGCATCAATTAAAATAAATCTGAAAAATGATTAAGCACATTTTAACTAATTAAAAGAAGAATTAATCGATTAATCAAGATTTAATAATTGATTAAAAGAAAGTTTTAACCGATTAATTAAATCTGCAGTTGAAAAATAACTCTATATAAACATGATTGCTTCAGTATTTTAAAATTCACCTTTGAGTAATCAATCAAGCAATCATTAGAGAAGTTTTTTAAGAAAGAAGTGCGCCACTTTTGTGAAGTTTTCAAAGTTTTTTCTTGAAGCATTTTTAAATTCTTACATGTGAAGAAACTCATTCTGCAAGAGCTGCATAATCTGGATTTGATTGTTCTAGTTTCTTCTTTGTTCTTTTCATTTCTTTATTGTATTGTGGGTGTCTGGAAGTGTTGGGCGCTGGTTCTGTAGCTGGAATTTGGCTGCAGGTTGGTTCAAGAATTAGAACTTAGTTCTTGGTGAAGGTTTGGTGCAAGAACTGAAATTTGGTTCTTAGTGTGGATTGGTGTTTTGTGATTCAGGTTTGTAATCAGAAACATAATCAATATAGTGGAACTCAAATGGAATTTGGTTGAGAACTGGATGTAGCTCTGTGGTTTGGGTGAACCAATATAAATCTTGTGTGTCTTTCTCTAAACCTTTACTCTCTTTTATTCTTTTTGTGCTTTACATTGCTTGTTTTTCTTGATTCAAAACTTGATCAAAATTTATAATCTTTGAAATAAATAATCTGTATTCTTAAAAGTGCGAAAATATTTCAAAGATCAATTCACCCCCTCTTTGATCTCAGCCTACATTTCTAACAATATTTGACTCTCAACCACTTGGATTTGAGGATTACACATATCCAGAACATGTGTTCAAACTTAAGAAGAAGTCTTTCTATGGTTTGAAGCAAGCATTAAGACAATGGTACAAAAGGTTGAGTAATTTTCTCATCTCGAAAAACTATTAAAGAGGTGTAGTTGATAAAACTCTATTCCTTAAGAAACTGAAAAATGATACAATTCTAGTACAAATGTATGTTGATGACATAATTTTTGGGGCTACTAATGAGACTTTATGTGAGAACTTTATAAAGAAAATGCAGGGGATTTTGAGATGTCAATGATGGAAGAAATTAACTACTTTTTAGACAACAAGTTAAACAACTGAAAGGGGATGCTTTTTGCATCAATCTAAATACTGTATAGAATTGTTCAAGAAGTTTGAAATGTAAAAGTGCAAAGAAGCATTCATTCCGATGTCCACAAGTTTCTATTTAGATGCTGATAAGAAAGGAATATTTGTCGACTAAACCAAGTACAAAGGACTCATTGGTTCACTGTTGTACCTTACTCCTAGTAGTCTTGGTATTATGTTCACTTTTTGCATGTGTGTAAGATTTCAATTTGAAAGTGATGAAGATCTCTGACAAAGATCTTGTTGATTTGATGAAGTCAAAGATAAAGTCAAAGTCAACTTTGTAGCGGTCAACAATCACTTAGATAAAAGAGTAGAGGGATTAATGTGTCCGCAGCTATGCTTAGGTATAATCATTTTTATCTTTTCTGCTACATGAGGTTTCTTCACTTAAAATATTTTGCAAAATGCCTCTAAAAATGTTTAAGCAGTTAAAAACAAAGTATTTTAACAAAAGCTTTCTTAAACAAGTTTTTAACTGATATAATTTCGAAATAATCGGTTGTTTTCATTAAAAAAAGTTTTGAAAACCTTCTGTCAGTGTTTTAACTAATAAAGCTTCAAAATAACCGATTAAAATCGCTTAAAATGTTAAGAGAAGTGTTTTTGCAGTATTTTAATCAATACAACTTGGTTTTAATCGATTAAAACCACTTAGTATTCAGGATGATCGATCAGAATGCAATTATGACCGATCAGAATCAGATATGATCAATCAGAATTGAGTTATGACCGATCATAGTTTTTTCAATCGATTAAAACATGTTTCAATCGATTAAAACAACTTAGAAAATTTCTACATAGCGTTTTAATCGATTAAAACTTATTTTTATCAGTTAAAATCACTTGGAAAATTTTACAAGAAAGTTTTGCAGATATTTTAATCGATTGAATCACGAAACAATCGATTAAAACAAATTAGAAGATTTTTTGTAAAGAGTTTTAATTGATATAAACGTTGTTGTATCAGTTAAAACAAATCTGTTAAAGAATCAATAACATTTTAATGGATTAAAAGAAGTTTTAACAGATTAAAACTACACTTTTAACTGATTAAAAGATTATTTTAACAGATTGATTAAACCAGCAGTTTTGAAAATCTTCTATAAAAACATATTGGCTTGAACTTTTTAAACATCATTGAACATCAATCTTTTACACATCCTTTAGCAATCAAGCAAGCAAACTTTAGCACTCTTTCAAGAAAGATTCGCGCCAGTTTTTGTGAAGTTCTTTGAAATTCTTTCTTGAGGCAAATTGCTTTCTTTTGGAGAAGAAACACTTACTGCAGAATTGCATAAAACTGGTTTGAGCATTCTAGTTTCTTCTTTTCATTTCTTTTCATTCTTTTACTGTATTGTTTGGTGCCTGGAATTGTGGGCACTGGTTTCTCTGCAGCTGGAATTTGGTTGTAGAGGTTGTCAAGAACTGGAATTTGGTTCTTGGTGAAAGGTTAGGTGCAAGAACTGGAATTGTGGTTCTTGTGATAGATTAAGTGTAAGATTGTAATCTGTAAAACATTTGATCTAGTGGAACCCAGCTGGAATTTGGCTGGAGACTGGACGTAGCCCTGGTATTGGGTGAACTAGTATAAACACCGGTGATATCTTTCTAAACCTTTCTCCTCTTTTAATTCTGTTGCTGCGTTTATTGTTGATTGATTGCTTTGTGATTCAAGAACAGATCTGAAATCTTATTTTTACAAATAGATAATCTGTTAATTGCGAAAAACTTTCAAAGATCAATTCACCCCCCCCCCCTCTTGATCTCAGCCTACTTTTCTAACACAATCAGTACCAAAGAGTATCATTTCACAGTTGCTAAACGAATACTGAAATATCTAAAAGGGACTATGAATGTTGGTCTATGGTATCCTGGTGAGTATCAATTAAACTTAATTAGAGACTCTGACTTAGACTTTGCAGGTTGCAAACTTGACAAAAAAAAACACACGTGGAACATGTCATTTACTAGGCAGTAGCTTAATCTAATGACATAGTAAGAAGCAAGCTTGTGTGTGAAAGTGATGAAGATCTTATTGAAATACTCTGGCAAAGATCTTGTTGATTTGATGAAGTCAAGAATGAAGTCAAAGGCAACTTTGTGGCAGTCAAAAGTCACTTAGATAAAAGAGTAGAGGGATTAGTGTGTCTGCAGCTCTGCTTAGGTATAATCATTTTTATCTTTTCTGCTACATGAGGTTTCTTCACTTAAAAGATTTTGCAAAATTCCTCTAAAAACGTTTAACCAGTTAAAAACAAAGTATTTTGATAAAAGCTTTTGAATTAACTATTTTTAACTAATAGCATATATGTTCTATCAACTAAAATGTTCTTCACATTTTTATAAACAAGTTTTTAACTGATATAATTTCGAAATAACCGATTGTTTTCATTAAAGAAAATTTTGAAAACCTTCTGTTAGTATTTTAACTGATACAGTTTCGAAATAACTGATTAAAATCACTTAAAATGTTCAGAGAAGTGTTTTGGCAGTATTTTAATCGATATAACTTTGAAACAATCGATTAAAACCACTTGTAGTACAGTATGACCGATCAAAATGCATTTATAACCGATCAGAATCATATATGATCGATTAGAATTGAGTTATGACCGATCAGAATTATTTTAATCGATTAAATCACGTTTCAATCGATTAAAACAACTTAAGGAAATTTGTACTAAGCGTTTTAATCGATTAAAACATATTTTTATCAGTTAAAATCACTTGGAAAGGTTCACAAGAAAGTTTTGCAGTATTTTAATCGATTGAAACACGAAACAATCGATTAAATCAAATTAGAAGATTTTTTACAGAGTTTTAATTGATATAAACGTTGTCGTATCAGTTAAAACAAATCTGGAAAATAATCAAGAACGTTTTAGTGGATTAAAAGAAGTTTTAATAGATTAAAACAAGGCTTTTAACAGATTAAAAGATTATTTTAACAGATTAATTAAACCAGCAGTTTTGAAAATCTTCTATATAAACAGAGTTGCTTGATCATTTTAAAAAACATCTGATACACATCTTTTTGCAATCATTCAAGCAATCAAAAGCACTTCTTTCAAGAAAGATTCGCGCTAGTTTTTGTGAAGTTCAAAAGAATTCTTTCTTGAGGCAAAATTGCATTCTTTTGAGAAGAAACAACATATTGCCACTAGTACAAAATAGGCTTTTAACATCGGTTCCCAGGGACTTTTAACATCGGTTCTAGAACCGATGTAGATACAACCGATGTAGAAAGTGTGACTTTCCACATCGGTTGTAAGGAACCGATGTAGAAAGTCTAATATTTTTTTTATTTTTTTATTCATAACACATCTCTAATTACCCTATATATTGATCTAGAGTTTCCTAGACTATCCTCTCCCTTTTATAACCCTTTTATATTATATTTTTATTATTTATATTTTTTAGGAATTTGAATTATTATCAGATTAAGAGAATTGTCATCGACAATATTCGAACCCGAGTACCTTAGAGTCGGAGGTCGATACTCCAACCACTAAGCTACCAGGATTTTTCGATAATAACTTATACATAAATTATATTTATATACAAATAAAAATGTATATCCATGTAAATATATAAATATAAAATATATAAATACAAATACAAATACAAATATATTTATATATTTATATGTTGGATGTGAGGACGCGCTCGAGGATGAAAGTGTGTGTCGAGTGAATTTTTAAAATTTGATGTCAAATTTGTGAGCGGGTCTCTTTATATGGATTATAACTTAATGACAAAATATAATCTTTATAATTTATTTATATAATGATATAAAATAATTTTTTTCTTTATTTTATATCATTATATAAATTAATTATAAAGATTATATTCTATATTATTATAAATAAATTATAAAGATTATATTCTATCATTAAATTACAAATTCATATAAAGAAACTTGCTCACAAATTTGACATCAAATTTTGAAAACCCACTTGACACACACTTTTACTCTCGAGCGCGCTCTCACATCCAACATATAAATATATAAATATATTTGTATTTGTATTTATATATTTTATATTTACATGGATATACATTTTTATTTGTATATAAATATAATTTATGTATAAGTTATTATTAGAAAATCTTGGTAGCTTAGTGGTTGGAGTATCAGCCTCCGACTTCAAGGTATTGGGTTCGAATCCTGCCAGAACAATTCTCTTAATTTTATAAAAAGACTTTCTACATCGGTTCATCTGGGAACCGATGTAGAAAGTGTTTTTTACATCGGTTCATCTGGGAACCGATGTTGAAAGTCTTGAATTCACTTTCTACATCGGTTCTTAAAGAACCGATGTGGAAAGCCCGATGTTAAAAGTGATTTCTGTACTAGTGTGCAGAATTGCATAAAACTGGTTTGAGCATTCTAGTTTCTTCTGTTTGTTTCTTTACATTCTTTTCTGTATTGTTGGTGCCTGGAATTGTGGACACTGGTTTCTCTGCAGCTGGAATTTGGTTGTAGAGGTTGTCAAGAACTGGAATTTGGTTTTTGGTGAAAGGTTAGGTGCAGGAATTGGAATTTTGGTTCTTGTGGTAGATTGAGTGTAAGGTTAAGGTTGTAATCTGTAAAACATTCAATCTAGTGGAACCCAGCTGGAATTTGACTGGAGACTGGACGTAGCCCTGGGATTGGGTGAACCAGTATAAACCTTGGTGATATCTTTCTAAACCTTTCTTTTCTTTAATTCTGTTGCTGCATTTATTTTTTGATTGCTTGCTGTGTGATTCAAGAAGAGATCTGAAATCTTAATTTTTGAAATAGATAATCTGTTAATTGCGAAAATCTTTCAAAGATCAATTCACCCCCCTCTTGATCTCAGCCTCTTTTTCTAACAGTGTGACTTTGTTAACTATTGAAGCATAATACATTGATCCTGGGAGTTGTTGTGCTCAATCTTTATGGTTGAAACAACAATTACATGATTACGATTTGATTCTTCATAAAATTCTCTTTCTCTGTGATAATGCTAATGCGATAAACTTAACCAAAAATCCAATTCAACACTTAAGAATCAAACATATTGAAATAAAACATCACTTTATAAGATACCATGTCTCTACAGGTAATTGTGAAATATTCTTTTATTGAAATGGATAAGCAATTAACTGATATATTTACAAAATATTTAACTCGTGATCATCTCTACATGATTCTAACTAAGTTAGATATTCTAGACTTATAAAAAATTGCATAAATTCACAAGCACGGATAAAATTAATTGATATAAATTATTTTTTAATCGATTAAAATCTTGGAAGGTACACCTATTTTAGAAATAATTTCTTTTTAATCGATTAGTTATTCAAACTAATCGGTTAAAATAACTTAAAATCACTCTTTATAGATTGACTCGTGTCGTTTTAATCGATTGTTCTTCGAATTAATCTCGGGTTTGTATCTTTTATTTCAGTTATCTGAATTAATTGATTAAAATGCAAATTATATCAGTTAAAATCATTTATTGTTAAAGAATTTATTTGATTATTTGTCAATTTAAATCCTGTATGCATTATTCTTTATCATATATCCAATACAATATTAATTGATTATCTAGTAAAATAATCTATTAGTTTGTTCTTGGAAATGTTTAAAACGTATGATGCAGGGTTTAAACACATTCGCTTATGAGTTAACAATAATTCAAAAGTAAATTTGAATTGAAGAATTCTAATTGGGCAATAGATAAGACAAAAGTATGAGACTGGAGTAAAGACTACTGACTTTCATCATTGCTTGGGTGATAACACCCAGAGAGTAATGGTATGAATCTCAATAGCACAAGAGATGATTTAGGATCTTTAGGGTTATAACCTTTTAAAAAATTTAGGAATTTAGTGATAAGGTGAAAGGAAAGAATCACTCTTCCC
The DNA here is from genome assembly GCA_963425845.1 of Sphenostylis stenocarpa. Lineage (NCBI taxonomy): Eukaryota > Viridiplantae > Streptophyta > Magnoliopsida > Fabales > Fabaceae > Sphenostylis > Sphenostylis stenocarpa. Next base: position 34,583,135 of record OY731401.1, read on the forward strand.
AAGGAAGGAAACTTACAAAGGATGTGAAAGTCCTTTGATACAGCCCAAAGGTTATTGAATCACTCAAGAATTTAGGATAATCACTCTCACTAAGATAAAAGTGATAAACTCTAATATTTCTGAATAAAATTCTACTTGTTATTTTTTATAAAAATGGTTCAGCCTATATAGAAGCTTTGCCATCAGAATTTCAAAGATTCAATAAAGGAAAATAAATGATAATAATGATTCATTAACCTTGGAATTGAAAACTACTTAATGACTGATTGTAACTGAAATTGTGGCAACCAAAAGTCAATAAGTTATATACCCTCTTAGTCTCCCAAAGACTGATAACTAAACTTCTAATTGAGCCCTTATTACAACTTGCAATAAAATCAAACTAAAGCCCATTAATTGATTAATTCAAAACACAATTTGGTTAACCAACAATACTTGTTGAAGAACTTCATTTGCTTCCCTTGTTCTAGCCCTTATCATGGGTTATGTTCACATCATTCTCTCCCTCTTGAAAAAGATTTGTCCTCAAATAAGATTCGTCATCTACATTAAAAAGAGATAAGTTTGACAAATTGAATGTAGAACAAACATTATACTCACTTTTATGTGTAAATAACTCTCCCTCACTTCAAGTGTTTCACTCTTTTTTTTATCACTCTTTTTCTTCTCAAGTGTTTCACTAACACTTCTTTTTTTCTCTCTTTTCTTGAAGAATTTTTCTCTCATTTTCTTTTTATCCTCACACACCTTTTTTGGACTCAAAGGTTTGAGTACAATCTTTTTGTCTTGGTGCATGAAAGAGATCTTGTTGGTGAACCCGTTATAATTGACTCTTTTATTAAATTGTCATGGTCTCCTCAAAAGTAAGTGACTGACCTCCATAGGAACAATATTACAAAGTACCTTGTCATTGTATTTTCCAATGGAAATGTTCACTTCAACTTGCTTCCTCACTTGTACCTCTCCATCCTTACTAAGCTATTGAAGTTTATAAGACTTAGGATGTGGTTTAGTAGGTAAATTTAACTTTGACACTAATCTAGCACTAGCCACATTGGTGCAACTACCTCCATCTATGATCATCATGCACACCTTGTCATTGATTAAACATTTAGTGTAGAAAATGTTTTTTCTTTGGCTTTCTTCCATAGGCTTCAATTGCCCATCAAGTAATCTCCTATTCATTAATAAATCTCCCTTTGGAATCTCCTCCACCTCTTTGTCCTAACTTTCCTCTCCCTCTTCAACCTCAGATTCACTTATATATTCTCCCTCTCTAAGAACCATAAACCTAGTTCACTCATAAGCATAGTGTCCTAGACCTTGACATTTGAAACACTTCACATCTCTACTTCTTTTAGTGGGTTGTTCTTCAGACTTTGAAGGAGTCTTTGTAGGAATAGGTGTGAAACTACTAGAAGTAACAACTTCATCTTTCTTGCCTTTGTCCTTCTAACTTGAAGATCCAAAGTTGGTAGAACTCTTCTTAGCCACTTCTTTTCTTTTGAGTTGTTGCTCCACTCAAATTGCTTTATGAAGTAAATCCTCCATATCAACAAACTCCTGCAACCCAACAATATCACATATATCAATATTCAAACCACCAATAAATCGGGCCATAGTTATCTCTTCATCTTCTTCAATCTTTGCTTGAATCATGAACATGTCCATTTTCTTGAAATACTCCTCAACCCCCTTGTTGCCTTGAGTAAGTTTTTGGAGTTTAAATTTCAAGTCCCTTGAATAACTAGCCGGCACATACCGCTTCCTCATGATCATTTTCATCTCAGTCCATGTATCAACCATTAACTCTTCATTTCTACCTCTCCCCTTTTGTAGCTTGTTCCACCAAACAAGAGCATAGTTAGAAAATTCTGTAGTTGCAAGCCTCAACTTTTGGGTCTCCTCATAATTGTTGCATGAGAAAAATGCTCTATTTTCATCTCCCACTCCAAGTATGCCTCCAAATCACTTTTTCCTTTGAACGGAGGAATGTTAAGTTTGACTCCTTCAAGCTTACTTGGTCTTTGCTACTCCATCATTCCTTCTCCTATTTCTCCTTTCTTTTTCATCTTCGGGATCTCTATTTTCCAACCGATTCAATCTTTCACGGAGGTCATTGTTATGTCGTATCATTAATCCTTCCAAATGTTGTACCAATGCTCTCATTTGAAATGGACTGATTGTAATTTTCCTCTTCTGCCATCAATTTGATGTTCAAACCCTTAAACCGGGGCTCTGAATACCAACTGATATGAATCTCAATAGCACAAGAGATGATTTAGGATTTTTAGGGTTAGAACCTTCTAAGAAATTTAGGAATTTAGTGATAAGGTGGAAGGAAAGAATCACTCTTCCCAAGGAAGGCAACTCACAAAGGATGTAAAAGTTCTTTGATACAACCCAAAGGTTCTTCAATCACTCAAGAATTTAGGAGAATCACTTTCACTAAGATAAAAAAGATAAACTCTAATATTTTTGAATAAAATTACACTTGTTATTTTTGATAAAAATGGTTCAGCCTATATAGAAGCTTTGTCATCAGAATTACAAATATTCAATAAAGGAAAATAAATGCTAATAATGATTCATTAACCTAGGAATTGAAAACTACTTAATGACTGATTGTAACTAAAATTGTGACAACCAAAAGTCAATCAGCTATACACCCTCTTGGTCTCCCAAAGACTGATAACTAAATTTCCAATTGGGCCCTTATTACAACTTGCAATAAAACCAAACTAAAGCCCATTAATTGATTAATCCAAAATACAATTTGGTTAACTAACAATATTTGTTGAAGAGCTTCATTTTCTTCTCTTACTCTAGCCTTTATCATAGGTCATGTTCACATCAAGTAAGCATGCCTTTTTAAATGATCAAGATCTGGCCTTAATGTATTGACTCTAGAATAACATCAAAGTTAATTGGACATATGTGATCAAAGATCAAATGATTAAGGCAAAGAGATTGAGTGATTTTCATTTACCTTATGCATGCATATTGATAAATTTGTCAAGTATTTTGCAATGTATTTAATAAGAGAATATGTGGAAATGTCCAAATTTTCTAATAAAATTTATGATTCTACTTTACACAAGATGAGATTCATCCAGGTTGATGGAAACTGGATCTCAAAGGTTGAAGATTGAATGAGTGATGATGATGAAGAGGAGAATGCACCATAAGAAAATGTTGGCATTGGCTCATCGCATGTTGCATTATCTTAGTTTGAAAGAACCATGTTGTCTCAAATGACTTCTTTACAGGACAATTAGAGGAAACACATGCAAATGACGTATCAACACTATCATGAGTCCATCAATCAATTCTCCAACCTCAACAATTAGATTGCAAACATCTACAACAGATTAGATGACCTATAACAGGGTCCATGGGAGGATTAATAATCTGCTGCTTCATATTATCCTTGGGGTTTTTTTTTCCTATACATTGCGTTTACTGTTTATTTTCTATTTTTGTTGTTTTTATTCTCTCTATTGGTCTGTACTACTAACTGGCTTCTAACTAGAAATTTAGACTTTTAATATGTCTATATGATATTTTTTGGCTTGATTCATGTTTCTTTTCTCCTATTGTGATGATGTGAAAAGTGGGAGAAAGGATTGAAAGGGATAACACACATTTGTACTAACTACATCAGACACACACACATCAAAATGGGTTTACATGTTTAAGATTTTTTGTCTTCATGAAATACGGAGAGACTGGGGAAGCTTATGGGAAGAACCTTAAAGACGTGTTAGAAGATTTGATGAAGTCAAATGAAGTTGTTATGTTATTGTAGTTCATTAGTGTGTTTGCATTATATAAGGCATAAACATCTATCCTTTTCTCAAGTATGAGTTTTTTCCTTTTTATTCAAGTATAAATGCCTCAAGAATTTTTAATCTGTTAAAAACTATTTTAATTTGTTAATATGTTTTTCAGTAAGATTTTTAATTGATACATTTTCCAACTAATCGATTAAATTCACTTAAACAGTTAAAGAACTTTTTGAGTCGTAGTTTTAATTGATTAAGAAAGTTTTTGATTTTTTAAATCATTATTGACTTAGTTTTGAAAATCTGTGGTGCAAAATTAACTGATACATGCCCATATTATCAATTAAAATATCTCTAGAAAATGTCTAGAATTCTTTTAATCGATTAAACCATGTTTTTATCGGTTAAAACGTTTTCTTGGAACATATCCAGAATTCTTTTTAATCGAATAATCACATTTTTATTAGTTAAAATGTTTTGAGAAAAATTAACAGAACCATTTTAATCAATTAATTTTTTTTTCATTAGTTAAATTCATTTAAACTTAGTTATTTTAATTGATTAAGTCATGAATTAGCCGATTAATTTTATGAGTCACTTCAAAGTTTCTCATATAAATAGATTACCACTTTTACTTCAAGATTGTTAGATATTTTTGAGGGGGCAAACAACAAGGAGATTCTCACAAATGAGTCATGAGTCAACTATATAAGAGAATATGACATCACTCTCAACCCAAAACCTTAAGGCAATAGGTTATGAGTCTTTCTCATTGATAAGTTACTCAACTTTCCCATTTTTACCAAATGTGGGACTTCAAACTCACTTGAATTCTCAATATCTCCCCCTCAAGTGTGATTCCCTTTCATACCTCCCCCTTGTGCGGAAGCATTTTTTAGCCATGAGTACGTAGTGATGACCTCACGTGTACCGCCGTTCAACTTAACCAGACTCGCTTGCCTGAAACCCTTGTCAGGAAGACTTTCGACACAAGGACCTTTCACCTATTATACTCAACTGAGCCAGTCACCGGACAAACCATCGACTCTGATACCACTGTTAGGTATTTTCGAGTGAGAAAACAGCAGGGAGATTCTCACAAATGGGTCATGAGCCAACCATATAAGAGAATATGACACCAGTCTCAACCCAAAACCTTAAGGCAATAGGTTATGAGTCTTTCTCACTTATAAGTTAGTCAACCTCCCATTTCTACCAAATATGGGACTTCAAATTCACACTTGAATTCTCAACAAAGATAGACTTTTGAGATATGTTCCAAGAGAGAAACACATTTTATACTTTAAAATTCTTTTTGAAATCATTATTGAGGCTCTTTGTTAATACCCTTAAAGTAACTCATTCTGTGATTGAATTGTGGCTTTTTGCATATTCACTTGACTGTTATTATTTCTTTAAAGCATCTTAATCTTTCATTTTATTCTTTGTAATTTTGGTGTTTATAATTGTGGGCACTGGTTTAAGAAATTGGAATTGTGGTTTTTGTTATAGGCTCAAGAACTTGGTTGTAGTTCTTGGTGTAGATTGCTAAGTTTACTGTTAGTGTTTGTAATCAATTGAAATTTTGATTAGTAGAACTCAACTGGAATTTATTGAGAACTAAATGTAGCCTAGTAGATTAGGTGAACTAGTATAAATTTTGTTGTTCTTGTTCTTCTTTCATTTTATTTTCTTATTCAAGATTATTGTTCTTTGATTCAAAATAAGATTGATTTCATTAAAACTTTGAAATTAATAATTTGTAATTAAAAGTTGCAAAATTTTTTTATTAGATCAATTCACCCCTCCTCTTGATCTCAATATGTATTTCTGACATACTCTAAACCTCTTATCGTCCTGACATTATGCATAGTATTCGTGTTTGTGAATGTTTTCAATCCACTCCTAAGGAATCTCACTTAACTACTATAGAAAGAGTATTAAAGTATAAAAAATCTTAGCCTATGGTATCCTAGAAGTGTTGAACTTATTTTAACTAATTACAATTACTTTGATTTTAGGGGATGAAAAATTGACTAAAAAAGTACTAGTAGAGCTTGTCATTTACTAGGATGTTCTTTAGTATCATGTCATTGTAAAAGACAAGCATGTGTAACATTACCTACTACTGAGGCTGAATATATAATTGCAAAGAGTTGTGCTCAATCAATAATTAGAAGACTATGATATATGTCTAGAACATATTTCTTTAAAATGTGATAATACTAGTGCTATTAATCTTATTAAAAATCCAATTATGCACTAAAAAAAATATAGAGATAAGACATCATTTCATAAGAGACCACGTAATTAAGGGTGATTTAAAATAGAGTACATTGATACAAATCAACAATTGGAAGATATTTCACTAAACCATTGGCTTGAGAAAGATTTTACATCATTAAAAATGAATTAGGCATATTGGATATCAATTGTTCTGCATAAAATCGTGTCTGCATAATTTTCTGATATTTCATAAAATCTTTGTTCACCTATAGGAATGTGACATTAATGGATCAATTTCAAACTAATTGATTAAACTTATGTTTTCATAATTCTATGAGATACACTGTTAATTGATTATTGTTAATGTAATTGATTAAAGTGACTATCTTCAAATTAAAAGGCTTGTGTTGATAATCGATTATCAACTTATATAATCGATTATCATAATTCCAGAATTATTTCAAATAATATGTCTACTGAATATTTATCTTTCTCACTTACACCCAAAAGCTTCTCTCACCTACACTCAGTTTTATTCCGTGAAAAACCTAGCTCCCTTTGTTCCCAAAAACCTTCTTACTGTTCTTGTATCCATACCTCCTTCACTTTGTGTTCACTACTCTGTTTCTGTTGAAATGAGTTCCTTTTCAAAAACCAAGAAAATGAAGAAGATGACGTCAAAAAGACCACCAAAAACTACTTCTACTGAGGGTTGGTTAAGTGACGAAGAACAAAGGAAAGAATATCTTATCCATTAGAAGGAACAAAAGCATATTACACACAAGTATCTCTATGTTTCCTTCTTTAGGAGTTATGGGTTTCTATTTCAATATTTATTATTTATTAGGGCTTAGAAAAATTTATTGAGTTAAATGGGAAGTTTTATCCAGATCTAATAAAAGTAATTTACTCTAACATGAAAACAATAAATGGTGTTATATATTCTAGACTAAAGGGAGTAGATATAACATTAGATGAGGGAATTTGGACTAATGTTATGGGTTTTATTATAGGAGGAGAAAATGTCACAGGGAGATTTAAGGATTTTAACAAATTAGTTGTTTTGAGATCTTGCCTTAAGAATCCAAATGTAGCAAGGAACTATTCAATTTATAAAATCGGGAGAATAAAGAAACATAAGAGATTACTAGCATTTGTTACTACTTTGATCCTTGTAGCGAGGGGAAACAATCATGCTCAAATAACTTCAGAGGATAATGCGCCCTTAAATGTAGGCTCCTATTTTTTTGCCTACAGTTGTGAGTGACATTATTAGGAAATCCTACCGACTGTCCCTTTATCCTTTACTTTATTCTATTTTTCTCTCAAAGGTGTTTGAACATGTTGGTGTCAATTTGGATGGAGAATCCTTCACTATAATGAGTCATGCTAATGAGTTGCAGTGATGCATAGATTTTTGAATAATGACTTGTTCACTCATCAAATCAGTTCGTCTTTCCATGATCATGGTATGACGCTCCACAACAATAACCTGACACTTTACAAGATCAAATTGATGCTCTACCACTTTTGTCCAATTTGTAGAATATTTATTACTCTTATTGATGCTATGCACTAGTCTTAGATAAGTTTTCAAGCTCTAGTAATAACATATTAATTAATTTTTTTATTATAGTTTAAATGTGTATTTATACATTTTTCCATAATTTTTTTACCTTTTTTACTATCATGGTTTGATAATTAGCACTCTCATATGTATTTGATAAATCTTTAATTATGAATATATTTTGTAGTTACTTAATAATAATGCATTTTCACCTTAGGATATAGTGAATCCCATTTGTGTTTGTCATGGTTGAATTCTTAACTTGAATGCTCAGTTTGAAAGTATGAGCACATGGATACACCAACTAATGTATGTGAACGGTAAGAGTAATAAATACTTTGCCTACTTGACAAAGGTGACAGAGCATCAATGTGATCTTTCAGAGCATCAAGTTATTGTTGTGGAGCACTAAACCGTGATCATGGAAAGACGATCTGACTTGATGAGTAAATAAGTCATGACCCCAAGAGAAACATTGCAATATTCGACTAATATATTTGACAACTGTTATGTCATCTCAATTTATATGATAATCAATTGATGTTATAGTGCTACGAATTTATCTGCAGAAACCTCATCCACCTATATGCTTTTTAGCATGAGATCAGAGTACAAGAAAGTTATTTGTTGGACAACATGATTGATAAAGGCTCGTCCTCGTTAATTTATGACTTTTGATTTGTTTCATAATGTTGTTTTAAATTATTGAACTATGTTTATTGATACCGTATTTGATAAAACTAAGACAAGTTAAAGTACTACATTGGTACTAAGTTAATGTATTATATGGTGTATTAAAGAAATCTAGAACCTAGATACACATGTTGTATTACCAACCACACTTGTAAAGTAAAGACAAATTTTTTCCAATCAATAAAGCAAAACCAGAAAGTAGGACAAGAACACAATAAACCACCAAAATAAAGAGTTATCCATAAACTCATTATTGTTTTCGAAAAATTACATAAAATAGAAAACCTAATTAGATTTTGAAGTTGATGATTGTCATATACATAAAAGGCGAAAAAATATGTGTAAATTTCTTCATAGTTTTGTGAGTGGTCTTTTGTAAATTATTTAATTAATATGAGATAAGAGCACCATTTCACTCCTTTAACTTCTTATTTTACGTTCTCTCTTTCTTTATGGATGATATATAGAGAATGTACATTTAGGTAAAAAAGGGAACCCTTCTTTTACATAAGTGAATGTGTATCCCTTTTTAAAATTGTTATTTTCATCAAATAACTATCCTTGTTTACCCATTTAACCCTTTATTTATTATTTTTTTTTTCTTAACAAGTTACATGCAACATAAAACTTACATTTGCTCACTTGACTCATGTGACATCGCATACATTATAAATGAAACAAACATAATGTGAATTAAATTATTAAATCATTCTTTAAGTTAAGTACATCATAATAAAGATTAAAATATCAATTGTTTAATACATAATAAACATAATACTTAACAATCATATTTTCAGTATGTTCAGTATGTTTAATAAATGTTTTGGACTATAATTCCTTTGTCAAAGTGTTAACTATCATAAGATTAATGATAATATGTTTTATTAACAGTATTTGTTTTTAAACTTTCTTCTTTACGATAAAATATTTTAGCTTCATATCTTTAACAACTTGAGATACTTGTTGTTTTTGGAGAGAGAAAAAATTGCGGTGCTATCACAATACATTTCAACAGTTTGACAATATTGTTGACAATTTTAAGCCCTGAAATAAAGTTCCACAACCAATTAACCTTAATTGTAGCCTTAAAACATACTACAAATTCAACTTTCCTTGGAGATGCAATAACAAATTGTTTCGCATTCTTTCACGATATTGCTCATCCAACTAAAGAAATGCATAGCAAATAATAGATTTCTTTGTATTTACACAACCAACAAAATCATAGTCTGAATATCTCGTCATCTAAAAAATGATCAAACTTCTTATATGTAAGCATGTGATACTTTGTTTCTTGTATATATCTTAGAAATTTCTTTGCAACTTCTCAATGTTTCATTATCTGATTACTTTAATATCTTCCTAACATTTCAACTACAAAGTTTATGTCTAGTTGAGTACAAGTTTGAGCATACATAATACTTCCAGTAACAAATGCATATGAAAATGCTTTTGTTTGTTTATATTCCAAATCATTATTAGGACATTGAGTGAGACTAAATGATGGGGACATAACCATGAGCAAGGGCAAGGATCCACTTGAAGGACTTGGAGGACATATGGCAAGGGCTAGAGCAAGAGAAGTAAAGGAAGGTCTTCAACAAGTGTTCTTCATATTATTTGAATATAAGCTCACATTTCAAGGAGAAAAGAGAAAAGTTATAAATTTCATCATGACCCAAATGGAAGAGGACTAATGCATCACTTTGTTTCAGTCTTTAAGTTTGTTTAAATAATGACCTAATCCTTTGTAAAATTAGCTGACCAAATTATGTTTTGGGTTAATCAATTAATGGACTTTAGTTTGGTTTTGTTTCAAGTTGTAATAAGGGCCCAATTGGAAACTTAGGTATCAGTCTTTGGGAGACCAAGATGGTGCATAGCTGATTAACTTTTGGTTGCCACAATTTCAGTTACAATCAGTCATTAAGTAGTTTTCAATTCCTAGGTTAATAGATCATTATTAGCATTTATTTGCCTCCATTAAGTAGTTTTTAATTCCTATGTTAATGGATCATTATTAACATTTACTTGCCTCCATTAAGTAGTTTTTAATTCCTAGATTAATGGATCATTATTAGGATTTATTTTCCTTTATTGAATCTTTGTAACTCTGATGGCAAAGCTTCTATATAAGCTGAACCATTTTTATCAAAAATACAAGTTGAGTTTTATTCAGAAATATTATAGTTTAGCTCTTTTATCTTGGTGAGAGTGATTCTCCTAAGTTCTTGAGTGATTCAATAACCCTTAGTTGTATCAAAGGACTTTCACATCATTTGTAAGTTGTCTCTCCCTTGAGAATAGTGATTCTTTCTTTCGACCTTTCACATTCACCTCTTATCCTTTCTTCATCAAAACTAGAAAACTCAATTCTGCCCATATTCATTTCGTGGTCATAACTTTCATTCTACTTGTTCAAATTGAGTTTTTTTTAGCCTAAATTGAAATTCAAAATGAGAAATTTCACCTCGATTTTGAATCACCTCAATAAAAGTTTTATAGCTTGAGATATCGATGTTTCTAAAATATGTTTGTCACTACCGTCAGAAGAGACGGTTGGAGCGATGTGATGGCTTTGGATGACTCGCGTTTTTTAAAGAAGATGATCAACGCCTTTAGGTTGTCCGATAACCAGGCTGAGCCTAAAGGCGAGGTTTTCGAAAAAGGTTCGATGGAGTCGCCATCGATGTTTTTACCATAAACATCGAAAAAGGTAAAAAAAAAACGTTGGTTTTAGAAAACCAACTTTGGCCATTACAACTAGAGTTGGGTAAGGGAGTTAGTTACGTGTGGGGAAGGTGTTAGCACCCCACAATGCCCCTTTCGGGTTCCCTATGATGAACTAGTTTATAAAATAAAGACTAAAAAACTATACTTTTACCCTATTTATTTATCTACTTGCAGAATTTAAATGTCTACATGATCCTAGTATCTAATGCATACAAGGAAAACAATAAAGAAAATAATAAAAGAGAGAGAATAGAAAAGGAACCTCCGAAGCGAGCTTTATATTAATTCTTGAAGAAATGAGGACATTTTTTGGCTATCCCCGCACTCTACAAGCACGCTCCTCTCCCACAATAAAATAAACTACCCTTCTACCGAGTGCCAGATGTCTCAAAAGGAGACTTCCTTAACCGATTTCTACTTTAAACGGAAACCAGAAGGCTCTCAAACTCTGGAAAGTGCTCCAAGTTATCCCGAAGTCTTAAGATAGCTTCTGAGAGAAGGGGTGAAAATTGTGTGGAATTGTGTGGAATGAGAGGGGTGTGATGTCTTATTTATAGGTTTTCATGCCAATCAGGGCGAGATGGCCGTCCAGCCAAGCGAGATGGCTGTCTCGGGTTCCGGGTCGAAACTCTCTTATTTTCGCATACAAAAGGTCTTCCTATGCTAAAAATGGATCCTTGTAAACATGCTTAGGGGCCTGAAGAGGCCTTGTCCATCTTCGAAAGGAGGTTTTATGGCTTTATTGTGAAGCCGAACAAGATTTGGGGTCTACAATGCCTAACTCTGAAACTTTCACCACTTTCTAATCCACCTTCTCACTAATTTCCTAAATTTCCTCAAAGATTCTAATCCTAAAGATCATAAGTCAGTCTTGCAAATGAGGTTCATATCACTAAATTTGTATTACTTTTGAATTGGAATAGGCGATGCCAAGCACTTTTCCATCTTAAACCTTTATAATACTTTATTGATATATTCTTTTTTGGATAAACATAACATTCCTTCTTATCTACATCAAAATATTTTTATTCCTATCACATAATTTGCATCATCAATGTCTTTCCTTTCAAAGTTACTAGAGAAAAACTTTTTAATCAAATGAAAAAGACTTAGAACATTAGTTGCAAGTAAGATATCATCAACATACATAATTAGAAATATGACCTTACTCTCACTAACTGTTAGATAGATACACCAATCAATAGTATTTTCTATAAACCCAAAGGAAACAATGTATTATTATATTTCAAATACCATTGGCAGGAAACTCGCTTAAGTCCATATATTAATTTTTAATTTGCATACCATGTGTTCCTTTCCTCAACAAAGAACTTCATTGGTTGGTCAATATAAACAATATCCTTTAAGTTTCCATAGATAAAGGCAATTTTTACATCCATTTGATGTAACTCCAAGTCATAATGGGCTATAAGTATCATGAAAAACGAACTTTCACTTTAACTTCTTTAGATTTCTTATATGGAAACATGCAATTTAAATAGAGAAATTAAAAGAGAGAAGTGGAAGCATAAAGAGAAAGGTAAGCAATTATACAATTAAAGGAAGAAATTGATAAAATGGAAGAGAAGAGGAAAAGGAAACTTATGGAAGGTGTTCACGCTACTTGGGAGAAGCTCCAAGATAAGTGAAGATGGTGATCGTCACTCGCTTCATGACAAGATAAGATCACAAAATTTCAACTAAGAGATAATCTTTATCTCAATAGTTTGCAAAATGCAAAACTAATTCTCATTCAATTTCAAGTGTGTCCATACAAGAGGAGTAGGAACTTTATTTATATGCTTGAGAACACAAGTAATGGGAATGAGCTAAGAAATGTGGGACTTTGGAGCAACCAAGGGAGAAGTCCCACATCTCCCCACTACTTGTTCTCTTAAGTGTTTATAAGCCCAAAAAAACACTAAGACAATAAAAAATAATTTAAGGTGAACTAAAACAAGCTAGAACATGTAAATGAGCAGAGAATACAAGCCCAAAATCCTATACTACTCTTTTTAGGAGAAGGAGTAAAGAAGCAAGGAGATGGTCTTGGTCATGTTTCGTGTTACCCTTCTATTTTCTACTTTTTGTGCCCCATCTATGATCACATCATCCCTCCTAGGTTGGAGAGGATTCAACCACGAATCGGGAAGACCTACTAAAGGAGAAAGATCAGCCACAATAAAGGAAGTACTCACATTATAAGAATAAGGCAAATCAATCTCATATGCATTGTCATTTATTTTGCGAAGGACTTGAAAGGGATCATCTCCTCTTGGATTGAGTTTGGATTTCCTTTGGGAAAGAAATCTATCCTTCCTTAGGTGAACCCAGACCCAATCACCAGGAGAAAATGTGACTTTCTTCCTATACTTATTTGCATGAGAAGCATATTTTTCATTTTTCTTTTCTATTTTAGTTTTGACTCGACTATGTAAATCTTTAATAAATTGGGCTTTAGAAACACCACCCATGCACATAGAGTTAAAGTCAGGAAGGGGGAGGAGGTCTAATGGAGTGAGGGGGTTGAAACCATAAACAATATGAAATGGGGAATATGATGAAGTGGAGTTAACTACCATATTATATGCAAACTCAACGTGGGGTAGTAACTCCTCCCACTGCCTAGGGTTGCCCTTAATACAACATCGTAATAATTGACCTAAAAATCTATTAGTAACTTCTGTCTGATCATCAGTTTGTGGATGACAAGTGGTAGAGAATAAAAGTTTAGTGTCAAGCTTATTCCACAAAGATCTCCAAAAGTGACTAAGGAACTTAGAGTCTGAATTGATTGGCAATGTTAGAAAAAGAGGCTGAGATCAAGAGGGGGGGGTGAATTGATCTTTGAAAGATTTTCGCATATTTACAGATTATCTATTTCTCAGATTAAGATTTCAGACCAGTTCTTGAATCACACAGCAAGTAATCAAAAATAAATGCAGTCACATAATTAAAGAAGAGAAAGGTTTAGAAAGATATCACCAAGGTTTATACTGGTTCACCCAAACCCAGGGATACGTCCAGTCTCTAGCCAAATTCCAGCTGGGTTCCACTAGATTGAATGTTTTACAGATTACAACCTTAACCTCACACTCAATCTACCACAAGAACCACAATTCCAGTTCCTGCACCTAACCTTTCACCAAGAACCAAATTCCAGTTCTTGACCTACCCTGCAGCCAAATTCCAGCTACAGAAACCACTGCCCACAATTCCAGGCACCCACAATATAGTAAAAGAAAGTAAAGAAACAAATAGAAGAAACTAAGAACGCTCAAACCAGTTTTATGCAGTTCTGCAATATGTTGTTTCTTCTCCAAAAGAATGCAATTTTGCCTCAAGAAGGAACTTTGATGAACTTCACAAAAACTAGCGTAATTCTTTCTTGAAAGTATCACTTTTGATTGCTTGATTGATTGCTAAAAGATGTATATCAGATGTTTTTAAAAAAGTTCAAGCAACTCTGTTTTTATAGAAGATTTTCAAAACTGCTGGTTTAATTAATCTGTTAAAATAATCTTTTAATCTGTTAAAAGTCTTGTTTTAATCTGTTAAAACTTCTTTTAATCCATTAAAACGTTCTTGATTAATTTCCAGATTTGTTTTAACTGATACGACAACGTTTATATCAATTAAAACTCTTTGTAAAAAATCTTCTAATTTGTTTTAATCGATTGTTTCGTCTTTCAATCGATTAAAATACTGCAAGATATTCTTATAAACTTTTTCAAGTGATTTTAACTGATAAAAATCTGTTTTAATCGATTAAAACGCTTAGTACAAATTTTCTTAAGTTGATTTAATCGATTGAAACGTAGTTTAATCGATTAAAATAATTCTGATCGGTCATAACTCAATTCTGATCGATCATATCTGGTTCTGATCGGTCATAACTCAATTCTGATCGATCATATCTGGTTCTGATCGGTCCTAAACCCATTCTGATTGGTCAGACAGTACACCAAGTGGTTTTAATCGATTATTTCAAAGTTGTATCGATTAAAATACTGCCAGAACACTTCTCTGAACATTTTAAGTGATTTTAATCGGTTATTTTGAAACTGTATCAGTTAAAATACTGACTGAAGGTTTTCAAAACTTCCTTTAATGAAAACAATCAGTTATTTCGAAGTTATATCAGTTAAAACCCTGTTATAAAAGTGTGAAGAACATTTTAGTTGATAAAGCTTATATTCTATTAGTTAAAATAGTTTATTAAGAAAGCTTTTGTCAAAATGCTTTATTTTTAACCGTTAAAACATTTTTTAGAGGCATTTGCAAAATCTTTTAAATGAAGAAACTTCATGCAGCAGAAAGATAAAAATGATTTTACCTAAGCGGAGCTGTAGACACACTAATCCTTCTACAGACACACTAATCCTTCTTCTCTTTTATCCAAGTGACCTTTGACTGCCACAAAGTAGCCTTTGACTCCATTTTTTACTTCATCAAATCAATAAGATCTTTGCCAACGTAATTCAATAAGATCTTTGCCAACGTAATTCAATAAGATCTTCATTACTTTCAGGCAAGTCTAATGAAAAATCTGATAAAGGGATCTTTCTTGGCTATTCTTCTAACAATCATGCATATAGAGTCTATAATTTAAGACTAAAATCTGTTGAAAAATCAATACATGTTGTTTTTAATGAGTCTCCTCGAGTGTTGCAGAGTAAAACAACAGGTACTGCAGATGATGACGAATTAACTGATAATTCTTATCAGTTAAAACATTCCAAAGATACAAATCGGTATACTGTCAAAGGAGGTGATCAATCAATTGATCCTACAAAAACTGATCAACCAGAAAGAATTGTTGGAGAACAGGAAGAAGATACCTTGGATGAGCTTCCTAAAGAATGGATTGTCCCAAGAGATCTTTCTCTAGACAATGTTATTGGGCAAATCAATAAGGGAGTATCCACTAGAAATCCTCTTAATCAATTATGCAATTATATGACATTCATTTCACAAATTGAACCTAAATTTGTTAAGGATGCATTACATGATGAATATTGGGTTAGTGCCATGCATGATGAACTTAATCAGTTTGAAAGAAATAATGTGTGGGAATTAGTTCCCAAAACCAAAGATATCAATATAATTGGTATTAAGTGGGTAGTCAAAAACAAATTAATTGAATACGACATTATTACTAGAAATAAAGCTAGGTTGGCAGTCAAAGGATATAATCAACAAGAAGGAATTGATTTTGAAGAAACCTTTGCACCCGTAGCTAGACTTGAAGCTGTTAGACTGTTATTAGCTTATGCTTGTATTAGTGGTTTCAAATTACTTCAGATGGATGTCAAGAGTGCCTTTCTAAATGGACTCATCAATGAAGAAGTCTATGTTACTCAGCCTCTTGGTTTTAAAAATCACAAACATCCTGACCATGTCTACAAGCTGAAAAAGGATCTTTATGGATTAAAGCAGGCCCCTAGACAATGGTATGAGAGGCTAAGTAATTTCTTAATTGATCAAGGATACAAACGAGGTGAAGTTGATAAAACTTTATTCATTAAGAAATCTGGATCTGACATTATTCTGGTGTAGGTTTATGTTGATGATATCATTTTTGGTTCTACTAATAATGCCTTGTGTAATAAATTTGTTAAGGAAATGCAAAGTGAATTTGAGATGTCTATGATGGGAGAACTGAATTTCTTCCTTGGTCTACAGGTTAAGCAATTAAGGAATGGTATTTTCCTAAATAAATCTAAATACTGTAATGAGTTGTTGAAGAAATTTGATATGCATAATTGCAAAGAATCCTCCACACCCATGTCTACTAACTGCTGTCTAGATTTAGATGAAAAAGGGAAATTTGTTGATCAAACTAAATATAGAGGTTTGATTGGATCTCTTCTATATCTGACTGCTAGTAGGCCTGAAATCATGTTTAGTGTTTGCCTTTGTGCTAGACTTCAGGCAAATCCAAAGGAATCTCACCTCACTGCTGCTAAAAGGATTCTTAAGTATCTTAATGGAACCATTAATGTTGGACTATGGTATCCTGAAGGTGCCTCTCTTAAACTTGTTGGATTTTCTGATTCTGACTTTGCAGGTTGTAGATTGGATAGGAAAAGTACCTCTGGTACATGTCATTTACTGGGAAGCAGTCTCATATCATGGCACAACAAAAAACAAGCATGTGTATCTCTTTCAACTGCAGAAGCTGAATACATTGCAGCTGGGAGTTGTTGTGCTCAGAGTATCTACCTCAAACAACAATTGAAAGATTATGGGATGTTTCTCAACACGGTACCTCTGGTTTGTGATAATACTAGTGCAATCAATCTAACTAAAAATCCTATTCAACACTCTAGAACTAAGCATATTGAAATTAGACATCACTTTATTAGAGAACATGTATCTAAGGGTGATTGTGAAATTTTATTCATTCATACTGAGAAACAATTAGCTGACTTGTTCACCAAACCACTACCTAGAAATAGACTTAATATGCTTAGAACTGAATTAGGAATTTTGGATCTATCTAGTATTGTATAATTGATTCTTTATTATGGTTCTGTGCTTTTTAACAGGTTGATAATATGTTCAATCGATTAGTTGTCTGGAAATTTTGAAATATTTTTCAAACTATGTGTTTTAATCGATTGAAATTACAAAATAATCTGTTGATTTCTTGATTCTCAATCTTTGTTCATGATCTATTGCCAAATTAATCGATTAAATAGGTTTTTAATCGATTTATTTCAATAACTTTGTAGCTCTACATGTTTTCTTTTTTGAATTAATCGATTAAATCTTCGATTAAATCGATTCATTTTACTTTTGATAATCTGCGTCTATATCATTAATTGAAAATCAATTGATTTTATGGAAAATCAATTGGTTAATTTTTCTAGGGCTAGTATTGTATGCTTTGCTTCTGATTATTTACTGCAGATTGCGTTAAGTGCCTTTGCAACTACAAACAACTTCAGCTACTCTCTTAAATGTAATGGTTATCCAATAAACGTTGAAAGACTGTGATTGGAAATCAGATGTGAAGAAATGCAGGTAATTGAGTGTTGCAGTACCCATTGTTCTCTCTCTCTCTCTATCTTTTCCATCTCTGACACAAGGAACAAAACTAAGGTAATTTACTAAAAGACAAATTTGACTATTCAAAGTAGATGAAGAGTCTGGTTTCTCCCATTCCTTTTAATATGCATTAGTTGATTCGAAAATCTTGTATTCTCTCTTGGAAAAATATTCTCTCTTTTCTGTATTCGGTTCACCTCTCAAACATCATGTTCAAGCGCACCAAATCTGGAAGGAGGAAGTTCAGCAGAGGAGAATCCTCAGCTGTTGTCCAAGAAACATCAGGAGGAGGGCGCATTGAAACCTGGTTCAATGGGAATCAAGAGAAGATGGGGTTATTCATTCACGAAATGAGCAGAAAATAGATTAATATTCCCATGGTTCTGAAATTCTTGTGGTTGGACGCTGAAGGGTTCAAAGGGGTTCGAAAGCTGCTGCAACACCAGAAACTTCAGAAGTTCCTAGAGCTCAATGGTAGAATCTATCCTGACCTTATCAAAGTTTTCTTTACTAACCTGTCATTTGAAGGTTCTACACTCAAAACTCAAGTTAAAGGAGTGGAAATTGAGATTACTCCCACTGTCTGGAAAAATGTTGCTGGACTCAAGGATGAAGGGGTAAAAGTCACTAAAGGGTATACCTCTAATGTAGAAGAATTCAACAAAGTCCAATATTTTCGTTCTTGTTTGAGAAATAAGTGTGACTCTGTGAGTTCCTTCAACACTGGGAAGCTTAAACTTGAAGAAAGAATACTTGCATTCATAGTGGCCTGGCAGCTTACTTCCAGGGGGAGCAATCATGCAGTACTGAATGAAGGTGACTTGGTACTGATGTATTGTATCCACCACAGAATCAGAGTAAACTGGGTATTTGTTATCAAGGACCATATGATCAAAGCAAAAAGGCTAAGTGATTTTAAGTATCCCTATGCTATCTTAATTTCTAAATTTCTAACTCATTTTGGTGTTGACTTAGAAGGAGAACTGTCTGAAATTGTTCGCCCCACAAATGAGATTAACAACTCCATCCTTCATAAAATGGGATTCATTAAGATTGATGGTGATTGGATTTCAAAAGAAGAAGCTGGGAGAGAAGAAGAAGAAGAAGAAGAAGAGGAAGACGATGAGAATACTGGTGCTCCAAGTGCTATTGAAGCAAGACAAACAGACCCTATGGAAGATGTTATGACTCAACAATCTCCATTGGAAATAATTCCTTATGTGGCACCACCTGACCGTGGCTCACCTCTTTCACAGTTTGAAAGGACTATGCTTCATCAAATGAATGAAATTCAAACAAATCAAAGGAGGCACATGGAGATGACATATGCTCTGCAAGCTCGCCAGCATCGACTTTATGAAGACTCCATTGCCAGATTTCAGCACATTGATAATCAACTGGAGGATATCTTCAACAGAATTGGAGACCTCCAATTCAATCAGGGTCCTTGGGATGGTGATGAGTGAAATTTCTTTTTAAATGCTTTCTTTCACTTGTGTTTTTTGTTTGTTTTAATTTTGGGTACCTGAATGGTACTTATGGCTTGTAATTGAACACTTTTTGATGAAGTCAAATAGGGGGAGAAGTATTCACTTTATGCTGACACTACACACACATCACAAAATCATATGTCTCTGTTATTGTTTCTTTTATGCAGGTGCAGTGGTTATTTGTCTCCATTAAATAGGGGGAGATTGAAGCACTTGTTAGATTTGATGAAGACATATAGAGTTTATAAAGTTTATTTTATGGGTGTGTAGGTAGATAGGTTATAGGTTTAGAATTTAATCTCTTGATAATTTCAGTAGATCTTGTGATAAGCGCCTATAAATGTTGCATTTCATAGAATTTATCTTATTGCATGAAAAACCAATCTTTAAGCCTTGAAAGAACAAAATGAGTTTTTCAATCTGTTAAAAAGCAGTTTTAATTTGTTAAAATCACTTAAAATAGGAAATGTATATATACGACCAATATTTTAATTGATTGAATCGTAAAATCAACAGGTTAAAATGTTCTTGATGATTTTTCATATTAAGGGTTTTGCAGTATTAATATGTTGAATTGATAAATCAATAGATTAAAATGTTCTAGCCATTTTTCATTTCAAAAGTATCTCAGATTTTTAATATGTTGAAATCAATTTCAATCTGTTGAAATAGAGAGATACCATTTTTCATTTTAAAGTATCTCAGAATTTCAATATGTTGAAATAAATTTTAATCTGTTGAAACAGAGAGATATCATTTTTCATTTTAAGGTATCTCAGAATTTCAATCTGTTGAAATATATTTTAATTTGTTGAAACAGAAAGCTACCATTTTTTTTCTAACTGTTTCAATCCATTAAAAGCTCGAATTAACCGATTGAAAGAGTTTTAAATAAAATCAATCGATTGAAACATTATTTTAAATAGATTGAAACTATCAGTTTCTCTCTTTTACTCTATAAATACAGTTTTGATTTCTCTTTCAATACACAATTTGGAAAACGATTGAAAGCAATCTTGGAGCTCTCATATTCGTGTTTTTCTCTGAGCATTCATACACATTTCATATCATAAGGTGTTTTGATCAAGATTGTTGAAAGATCTTCAAGAGAGAAAGTTCTGAGTTAGAAAAATTACTTCTGGACTTCTATATTGTAAAAGTTGCAGTCCAGGTTTATTCTTTTCATACACTTGTACGAATTCTAATTGTGTAGATTGGGTTTGAATCTGCACTGGTTACAGTAACTGGGTTTGGTTGCTAGGTGCTTTTTCAAGAGTCTATCTTGTGGTGTTGTAAGGTAGTTCTTGAGGTAGATTGGTGTATATCCACTGGTTTGTATTTTCACTTGGTATTAGTGGAACTTGGCAGATTTGTCAAGAACTGGATGTAGCTCTTGGGAAGAGTGAACCAGTATAAACTCTTGTGTTGTATTTATACTTTTATCTCTTTTCATTTCTGGTTTATATTCTTGCTTTGTTTAAAACCAAATCTGCCTAATAAAAGATTGAATAAAGATTAATCATTCTTCCACAAAGAAAGAGTGTTTTTCGAAAAAGATTTCTAAAGTTCAATTCACCCCCCCTCTTGAACTCAACCATTAATTCTTACAAAAACTCCTAACATCTTTGATGTTTTAAGGAGTGGGTCAATCCCTAGTGGCAGCTATTTTATTAGAGTTGACTTGGACTCCTTTGGAGCTTATTACAAATCCTAAGAAAACTACTTGCTCCATACCAAATAAACATTTTTCCTTATTGGCAAATAAAGATGCACCCCTTAAAGTTTGAAGAACACTCCTAATATGCATGTAATGATCCTCTATGGACAAGTTATAGATTAAGATGTCATCAAAATAAACTACTACAAACTTGCCTATGAAAGGTCTAAGGACATGATGCATGAGACGCATGAAGGTTCTAAGAGCATTTGTGAAACCAAAGGGCATGACTAACCATTCATATAATCCAAATTTGGTTTTAAAAGCAATTTTCCATTCATCACCTTCTTTTATTCTAATTTGATTGTATCCGCTCTTAAGATCAATTTTAGAAAATATGGTAGAACCATGAAGCTCATCTAATAAATCATCTAGCCTAGGAATGAGATGTTTATACTTAATGGTAATTTTGTTGATAGCCCTACAATCTGTGCACATACGCCATGACCCATCCTTTTTAGGGACAAGTATAACAGGCATAGCACATGGGCACATGCTATCTCTAACCCATCCTTTGGACATAAAGCCCTCAACTTGTTTTTGGATCTCTTGGGTTTCAGTATGGTTTGTTCTATAAGCTGGACGGTTTGGAAGAGAAGAACAGGGATAAAATCAATTTGGTGTTCAATCCCTCGTATAGGTGGTAACCTATTAGGAGGATCTTGAAACACATCATTGAACTCCTCTAGCAAACTATCTAACTTAGGAGAACTTATGAGAGAGGTGATGGATAAACATTGGCTAGTGGAAGCATGCAATAAATTAACTCTCTTTTGTCAACCACTCTTATTATGTCCATGTGAGAGATCAAGCAGTTGTGCTTCACTCTCTCTTCTTGCCTTTTCTTTTTCATAAGAAGGTGATCTTCATGAATTTCTTTTGGGGTTAGTGGTTTAAGAATGATCTTGCGCCCATGGAAGACAAAAGACATCCTATTAGTAAGGTCATCATGTTGAACATCTCTATCAAATTGCCAAGGCCTTCCTAACAAGATGTGAGTTGCTTTCATTGGTACAACATCACACAAAACCTCATCTTTATATTTTCCAATGGAGAATGAGATGAGAACTTGTTTATTGACTAGGATTTCCCCCTCCTCACTTAACCATAGTAGCTTATATGGCTTGGCATGAGAGATAGTAGGTAATTGGAGTTTATCTACCACTCTTGTGATGGTCACATTAGTACAACTTCCCTTATCAATGATCATGGAGCAAACCCTATTATTGATAAGACATCTTATATGAAAAATGTTTTATCTTTGAGTTTGATTTAAGTCCTTGTGGAGTTGACCCAAAAGACGTCTTATCACTAATAAGTCTCCATCAAAAGGGGCTTTGTACTCATCCTCAGAAGTAGAAGAGGAAGAAGTGTGAGTGTGTGAAGGGGGAGGAAGGTGTGGAAGTGTCAGTGATGACTTCTTCTCCCCTAATGCACATTTCCCTTTGATTAGGGCATGCAGAAGCAATATGACCATGCCCTAAACATTTAAAACACTTAATGGAGCTAGGGCGAGAAGGTGATTTAGGTTTGGAAGTGTGTGGAGTGTGATAAGAGTGATGACCAGATTTGTGAGTGACCTCCTTAGAAACATCCTTATTTTTTTGTTTGGATGATGGAGATGTATTAAAAGATTCTTGAGAAGGTTTTGAAAATTTTTCTTTAGAAACATTCTAAAAGATTCCTTCCTTAAAATTTGTTTTTCCACTTTGATTGCTCTATGCACTACCACATCCAATTTTTCATCATCATGAAGCTTAATTATGTCTTGGATGTTTCTATTAAGCCCACTAACAAATCTAGTTATTTTTTGTTGTTCATTATCCATGGTGTTAGTCCTATGCATGAGAACTTCGAGCTCTCTAACATATTCCTCCACACTTCATCTCCCTTGATTAAGCCATTGGAGGTTAACCAAGAGTTCCCTAGTGTAGTGTGGGGGCACAAAACACATTTGAAAAACGTCCTTAAAGTGTTCCCACGTGGTCGCGCGTGGTCCTGTGGTTTTAATGTCCATCCTAGAGAGCCATTGCATGGCATAGTCCTCTAAAGCTAAGGAATCTAACTTTACACGCAAGCCTACATCTACATCATACAAATCAAAAATATGTTCTACTTTAACTATCCACTCTAAATAAGAACTAGGATCCTTGTTTCCATCAAATTTGGGAAGATCAAGCTTGGGCAATTTCTTCACTTGAGCCCCAAAGTCTTTATGCTTAGTTGCTCCTCTCCTATATATAGCCATGCCTACGGCCACAATGATTGTTATGACGGGTGTTGATGTGACCATGAAGAGGGGAAGGGTCCTCATGCCCGATGAGTTTTAACTCCTTGTCCATCCTTGTGTTGAGCAAATCAAGTTGGATTAGGAGACTCTTAAACGCCTGGGCCATATTGAACTTGCTAGTAACACTCCCAACATCACTATCTCCACTTTTCGTCGAACAATGCTTATAAGAGCTTAGAGAATCCATGACAAACAATTGCACACAAAATAAAAACTAGAGAAAATTGTTAGTTAAATCAAAAGTAAACTTCACCAAGTTTATAACTCTCAATCATACTCAATTTAGGAGGGAAGGAGCAATCTTACTGAAGAAAAAATCTCAAGATAGAGGGTTTTGTTTTAGGAAAAATTGAGAAGTAAGTTGAGCACAAATGCAAGAGAAAGGTGATCAATCACCAAGCTTACTTAAAAATAAGTAAAACCGAGAGACATAAAGCATAAGAGGCCAAAAAATAAAGTTTAGAAACTACAAGACAAGTAAGGTGAAATTGAACCTAAGTAAAGCAAGAAAAGGTTAAAACCCAAAAAGTTAATAATTCTAGAGTTTTGTTTTTGAAATAAGACAAAACTTAAAATAAGACAAGCAAGAAAATAGGATATAGCTCAACAAAATAGAAAGATAATTTGACTAAGAACTAGAAAGTTTAAACACACAAAGAATCAAAGAATCCTAGAAGAGAAAGATTTCAAGAGAGTGAAAATAATTTGTCCTATTTCAATTTATATGTTCAAATAATAATTTCAAACACAAGTGAGCATGTATATCCTTCGATCAAGACAACTTTGAAAGCTCAAATTGATTAAATATGTTTAAATTGAAGAGCTGGATTTTTTTTTTGAACACCAAGAGGTCTAGGCCAAAGCAATTTTTTTTTTTTTTTACACTTAGAATTTGAAGGTAATGAACATATAAAGAAATAAGAACACTTATCCTATATGCAATCCATCTCAATTCCAAACATTTAAAACTCAATGTATCATTTAAACAAATAAGTTCAAAGCAAATTGAGAAGCTAGAAAACTCCTAGGAAACAATGAACAGATAACTCAATTAACAAAGCTAGAAGCAAGAAACAAGACACTAAAATCCAACCACAAGTATCAAGGAGAATCTGGATAAAAAAATGACAAAGGAAGACACAACCTACTTGTTGGAAACCTCCAAGCTAATCACTCTTATTGCCACAGAAATTTGCTGCAGAAAGTGGTGTAGTCACGAAATTGCTTGCTGGAAAATTGGACCAGCTATGTTGTAGAAAACATCAAACACTTGGAGCACACCAAAAGGAAGACCAAATCATTTTTGGTCCAGCAGCTCACAAATACAAGGCAACATCAAATTAAGGAAGCAATTAGCAAGGAAATGATCAACATGTGTTGAGCAAAAAGGAAAAGAAAATCGGACACAAATTTAGAAGCAAATTACCGAGAGATATAGTGAAGAAAAAAAAATTATACTTAAGCATGCAACCAAGAAAAGGAAAAGATCACCTAAGCTCTAGATACCAAATGATATGGAAACATGTAATTTAAATAGAGAAATTAAAAGAGAGAAGTGGAAGCATAAAGAGAAAATTAAGCAATTATACAATTAAAGGAAGAAATTGATAAAATGGAAGAGAAGAGAAAAAGGAAACTTATGGAAGGTGTTCACACCACTTGGGAGAAGCTCCAAGATAAGTGAAGGATGGTGATCGCCACTTGCTTCATGAAAAGATAAGATCACAAAATTTCAACTAAGAGATAATCTCTATCTCAAGAGTTTTCAAAATGCAAAAACTAATTCTCATTCAATTTCAAGTGTGTCCATACAAGAGGAGTAGGGACTTTATTTATAGGCTTGGGAGCACAAGTAGTGGGAATGAGCTAGGAAATGTGGGACTTTGGAGCAACCAAGGGAGAAGTCCCACATCTCCCCACTACTTGCTCTCTTAAGTGTTTATAAGCCCAAAAAAACACTACGACAACAAAACTAATCTAAGGTTAACTAAAACAAGCTAGAACATGTAAATGGGTCGAGAATACAAGCCCAAAATCCTATCCTACTCTTTTTAGGAGAAGGAGTAAAGAAGCAAGGAGATGGTCTTGGTCATGTTTTGTGTTACCCTTCTATTTTCTTCTTTTTGTGCTCCATCTATGATCACATCATTTTCACTTGTTATGTAATTCTACTCCCACTAGTTTCAAAATTTTCAATGAACCTCATATTTTGAGTTTCAAAAAATGAAGTATCTACTTATTTCCTTATTTGTTTAACAACTTCAAACATGTAGGTGCCTAATATTAATAGTCCTACTAGTCCACATTTCAAAAGGTGACTTTGGAACTATCTTACTAGGAACCTTGTTCAACAAATACATGACAAATTTTAAAACATATATCCACAAATACATGGGTAAAGAATAATTATTTAAAATACTCCAAACCATATCCATTAATATTCTATTATGTCTTTCTGCTACACCATTTCGTTGTGGAGTACCTAATATTGTGTATTTTGCACAAATTCACATTTCTTAAGGAGTTTAGCAAATAGTTCTGGTTGTTTCCTAGCTTAATCATACTTTTTGCAACCATAGGAGTTGAGCTATATTTGATGAATTCAACTATTCCTTCAAGTTCCTTTAAGATTTAAGATTTCTATGTGTTTAAGGAGCGTGTTGCATTGATTAGAATTGAATGAAAGTTTCTCTTTTAAATGGTTTGATATTTTCAATTAGTGTTAGAAAGCTATTTCAAAATGTTTTATAACTTATCTTGGTGATAGGAAGTTTTTAATTGATTAAAAGATGTTTTAATTTGTTAAAATAATCTTATCTATGTCCAGAAAGACTACATTTTAATTAATTAAATAATAGTTTTAATTGATTAAAATTACTTTTAGTCATGAGTAATTATGAGGGATTTGTTTTAATACGTTAAAATGAGTTTTTAATATATTAAACTTTCTTGTGCTTTCAGAAGGTTTTAAACTATTCTATTTCAATTTGTTAAATTATGAGTTTAATCTATTAATTTTACAAGTAAGAGAATTGACATCTTAAAATGCATTAATATATTAAAACTGACATTTTAAAATCTATATAACTCTCATTTTGAATCCATTATACATAAAATTTGAACCTAAGTTTCGAAATCATGTTCATATTGTTTTTAGCGTAAAATGGCTCAACACAGACCACTTGTCACTTGTGAGTTCTTTTTATTTATATTAACAAGTAACAATTTTTCAATTTAGATAGTGTTTTAATCCACCCAAAAATATAAGAATATTGACTAAGTTTCTAGAAAAAGGGGCGGAAATTAAAGGAAAAAATTCTGAAAATTTTGAAAATGTAAATTTCTAGAAAAAGTAAATTACTAGAAACATAAATTGCTAGAAAACCTAAAATAATGAAAAGAGTAAATTGTAGGAAACTTAAACTGCTAGAAAACGTAAATTACTAAGGATAAAAAAACTCATATAAGAAATTAATAAAAGTGGTGACCCAAATTACTAAGAACTCTATTGAAAAACTTTTCTCTTGTTTACAACATTTTTTAGAATGCAAGTTTCTTAATACAATTTGTTAACCCTTTTTCACTTCGTTGATCCTATTTATATTTATTATTTTTTGCAATAGTTAAGAAAATAAAATAAAGATAACAAAAAAATAGTATCGTTTTCTCCTAACCGTATTTTCTCCCTTGGAGTCTTTCCATTAGTACATGTGGTGTTATAACTATTTTTTTCAAATCATGAGGTTATAATCATTTTGCATTTCCCTCGATTTTATAATTCCATTTTGATATCTCCCTTGTCTTCCTCAATTCTTTAATTTTACTCTATCCTCTAATTCTTTGATTTTCTCTTTTCTCGGTGTTCTCATTCTCCCTCGATTTGTAATATTTGATATCTTGTCTTTCTATTGCATTTAATATTCAATTTGTTCGATCCTCTTCTATATTTAATTTTTTAATCTTTAGTCCTTGTTTTCAACTCTATAATATTTTTTTAATTCATTCTTTCGATTCATTTGTAAATTTGTATATAATAAAATGTCTCATAAGAGAATGTAAAACATATTCCATTAAGTGACCATTCTCTTAGTACAAAAATTGAAATTTTTAGAACCTTTTGTCTCCTTTTATACTCTAGCAATTATGTATTATATGATCTACATTCTTTTAAGTATTTGCCATTAATCGATAAATGTGATTATCCATCGTAATAGTTAATAATAACATAAGCGTTGTTTGATAACCCCTTAAGGATCTCGAAGGGTTCTTTCCAATTGGGAGATCATTTTCCAAAACACTTCAATTTTTTATTTGTAAGTAAAATAACCTTCCACACAACATTTGTAAAATAACCCTCTTTAAAGCCTTTGTTTCTTGTTTGCTTATTACAAGATCTAGCAATTTAATTTTTCTGATGAACTTCATCTAACTCATTCAACTCTTCAAACATCTTATCCCAATAATATGATCTAGAAATATCATTTTGTCTTTGAATCCGAACTAATTGCACATTAATTTTGATAGACAACACGACATCGTGACCATAAACCAATTTGTATGGAGTTATTTTTATAGAATCTTTTAGAGATTTTCTATAAGATCATAATACTTGAAGTAACGTCTCATGCCAATTTTTAGGCTTATCTCCAATATGTTTTTTAATTAAATTTATCAATACTTTATTAATCGCCTTCACTTGTCCGTTAGCTTGAGTATAATAAGGGGTTAACTCTAACAATATAATGTTTCTCCATTTGTCCCTTGATCAATTGATTTTGCCTCAGGAATCCTAAATTGATATATAATATGTTCATTTATAAAATCAATCACATCTCTTTGATCAACATCTTTTAAAGGCCTAGTATCTACTATTTTAGTAAAATAATCAACTACCACGGTAATATATTTATGACACTTAGGTATTTAAGTAAAACATCTAGATTTCATATGTTGAAATCTATTCAAATAATCATTGATATTTTTATTGTGATATCTTTTCACATTCATTAGATCAATTAAACTAACTTGTGTTTATCCCCTAAAAATCTTTTCATTAAAATTTATTTCTAATTAGGCCCAATTATATATTAAATTCAAGGGAAGTGTTGTAAACTAAGTAAAAATATTGTTTGTTAAGGATTTAGGAAATTTCATTCTCTTAATTTCATTCGTGAAGATTTTTCCACATTCGATCTAATACCTAACAATATGTTCTACAGTAGATTCCCCAATATAATAAGAGAACTTTGTTAATTTCAATATTTTAAATCCTCGAGGTAGCTTGGCTTCAAGAAAAAAATTAGAAAATGGTGAAATAAAATAAGGTTGATTATATAATCTCACTCCTACATCTTATTGATTATTCCATTGTCACATTATGTATTATATTGCTCATTATTTTGATTATACATATTATCCATCATATTGCCTCCATAATCATTATCTCTCCTCGCATTATTCCACATTTGTAAAATTTGATCAACATTCTAACCTTCTCTAATCATTTGAACCTTTCTCATTTGATTATTTTGTTTTGTTGATTACTTTGATCTCGATTTTCATTTGAATTATTTCCCACTTGTTCATTATTCTCTAAGTTCTTTCAAAGAATAACTAAAGCATCCTTGATTGTAGCCATTTGTTCCACTAGTCTTGGAAAACTATCAGTCATAATTTGGACCAAAGGATTCAGGATTATGGTCATTTGTTGTGACAACAAGTTTAACATTTCATGATTACTATCGTCCATCCACTTCCTTATCACTTTTAAGGAACCGTTAGATATTCTAATACTTACATTCTCGAAATGGATATTATTCCTCCCAAATTCTCTATCAAAACCTAACCAAGTTTGATTTTGGTTTCGATTGTTCATTCTACTCGAATGGAGGCATGCCCCAAGGATATCTCTTTACTAGTGATAGACCCTAATTATTTTGTTGTACGGAAGAACTAGTCACATTCATATTGTTCCCTCCCAAATTTATAAAATGTGTATTTTTTGTTCTCGTGTTCATATGAGGTAGGCATGGCAACGGGGCGGGGGCGGGGGCGGGTTTTGCCTCCCCGATCCCCGTCCCCGACTTTTTTAACCATCATCGTCCCCGCCCCCGCTCTCGATCTTCGCCAGGGTTAGAAATTAAGTTCGTATCCCCGTCTCCACTGGGTTTCGGGTTCCCCACCCCCACCCCGTCCCAGATTTATATTATTTTTAAAAAGATAATTACATTTATAATAAATTAATTTTACTATGTATTTTTTATATATAAATAAATATATTATAATTTTATAATTTATAATTATTAATAATTAAATATATATTTTTTAATTTATTATATTTATATTAAAATATGTATGTAAAAGAAATATTTAATCATTTTTTATTTATATATATATATATATATATATATAATAAACATTATTATTATTATTATTATACTTGTATCCAAATATTTGAATACTTATAACATTGTTATTATTATTATAATACTGTATTCAAACATTTGATTATATATATAAGTTAATTCATTTCTAAGTTGTCATTTAAAAATATGAAATATATAGTTTATAAAAAAATATTTAATAAGTTAATTTTTTTTAATTAGTTCGAAGTAATAAAATTTTAAATTATCAATTCCTTTTAATATTTTAAAATATAATTATTTTATTAAGATAAAATTTGATATATGATAAATAAGAATAATAAGATAAAAAATTATGACATAATAAAACCTAATAAGTATAAATTATAAATAAAATAATATTAGTTATTACTAAGATTTATGTAAAATATTTAGAAAAAGATAAAGAAAAAAAAACTAACTTTGTGTTCATCAAATTGGTTGAAAAGATTAAAAAAAAATTGATGGGAGAGATTAAGAAAATGTGAAAAACAGAAAGGTAAGAGAGAGAATAATGTAATAAATTAATTGATATAAAATATTAAAAAAGATAAAAAAATTAAAAAGTGGGTAGAAGAAAAATAAAAATGGTGAAATATAAAAAAATGACCTATACTTTTAAAATATTAATATTTTAAAATTTAAATTTAAATATAAAGTCGGGGCGGGACGGGGTCGGGTTGGGGATTGCAATACCTATCCCCGCCCCTGACTTTTTTAAAGCGGAGAAAACTCAAACCCGCCTCCGCCCCCGGTCAACTTGGGTTTTTCCCATCAAACTCGGGGCGGGGATGGGTCGGTCCCCACCGGTACGGGTTTAATTGTCATCCCTAATATGAGGTCTTGCATAGGTAGTCACTAGACTACTTACTCTTTATATCACAAACATCCCTGAGTACCATGAGTACTCAGGATATTATGTTCGCTTGGAGAGTGAGAATGTTGCGTTCAGTTGTTAGGGCTATAACAACGTTATGATTCCTGTGTTTTGCCCTCCCTTATTTGGATTTGGATTGGTTGTCCAAACACGATTACAAAATTAAGTGTAGAAGTCTATGTATTTTGACTTAACATGATAATTTTGCCACTTCTCATACTCATGCACCATAACAACACTCTAAAAATAATTAACTCAAGTGTACATAAATCACATTGAGTCCCACTAAGCGTGTCATTTTGTTTTTAGCGAAAAATGGTTCAATATAAACCACTTGTCACTTGTGGGTTCTTTTTATTTAGACTAGCAAATAATGATTTTTCAATTTAGACAAGTGTTTTAATCCAGCCAGAAATATAAGAACATTGACTAAGTTTCTAGAAACAAGGGACGAAAGTTAAAGGAAGAAATTCTTAAAAATGAGAAAATGTAAATTACTGGACAAAGTAAATTGCTAAAACATGTAAATTACTAGAAAGAGTAAATTCCGAGAAACATAGATTGTTGGAAAATGTAAATTATCAAGGATAAAATAGAAACTAGTACAGGAAATCAATAAAAGTGGTACTCAAATTGTCAAGAACTCCATTAAAAAGCTTTTATCTTGTTGGCTACACTTCTTCAGAATGCAAGTTTCTTAATACAATTTGTCACATCTTTTTCACTTATTTGATCCTACTTATATTTATTATTTTTTGCAAAAACTAAGAAAATAAAATAAAATAAAGATAATAAAAAATGATTTCTTTTCCTATTAATTGTTTTTGCCCCTTTTGAGTAGTCCAATTAGTACAGGTGGTATTATAATTGTTTCTGTAAAATCATGAAGTTATAATCGCCCTGCATTTCCCTCAATTTTATAACTCCTTTTCGATATATTTCTTATCTTTCTCACTTCTTTGATTTTACTCTATCTTCTGATTTTTCGATTTTCTCTTTTTCTCCTTTCTTGATGCCCTTAATCTTTCTCGATATGTAGTATTCAATATCTTATCTTTCTACTACCTTTAATATTTAATTTGTTCAATCATCCTCTATCTTTAATATTTCAATCATTAGTCCCTATTTTTAACTTCAATATTTTCTTAGCTCATTCTTTCAATTCATTTGTAAATATGTCTATAACACATAAAAAGAGTTATTATTGAGTTGAAAAATCTTTCTTTAAGACTTCTTTGTTTGATTATAAAATCATTCTCTGGGTGTAAAAGAGAAACATATTCTTTCACCTAAATTTTCTTCTTTTGGTGTGCTTCTTGTGTGACTATTCTTGGATAAGGTTTCTAGATTTAGTGTAGAAATAGGGTGTTATTAGGTTACAAATTTAATCTTGTGGGATTCATGAGTTATTTCTTATGCATATTAAATAGGTTACGTGTTTGTAAAACATTGTTTTTAGTGTGAGCTTAGTCGATGTGGTTGGGCAACTAGATATGATTCTTATAAAAATTTACGTACATTTCTTCTTCAATCCCTCTTTATTGTTGTATTTGCACATTAGACTTGTTCTTGAATATTTTTGGTTCAAAAAAAGTCTTGTCAAACACAATTGAATCCTAAAATTGATTAAACTAATAAAGTTTTATTACACACTTTAAAAATTTGAGATAGTTCAATTAATCCCTTTTTTTAAACTGTATCCTTTTATTCTAACAATTGGTATTAAAAACTGATCCTATTTTTTTGAAAATGGTTAAGACCAAGCTTCCTTTGGTTGAAGATGCATCTATTAATATATCACTTATGTTTAAAGGAGTTAACTATTAATTTTCATATGTTAGAATAAAAATCTTTATTAAACTATTAATAAAGGGATCTTAGATGTCATAAATAAATAGATAGTGCTAATCAATATTATATATGACAAAAAAAATTATAAAATATAATAGGAGAGACTATTATTAATATATAAAAACGATTTACACTTGATTGAGTTATATATATATATATATATCACATAAATCGCATCGATGTTCCTTTCAATTATTGACCTCTTCATGGTGATACTTCAATTTTTCTACTTTCCCTCCATATGTTGTTACCCTCGGAATCTTCCCACTCGTCAAAAGATAAAATGTTGAAAACAAAACCCAGCATTGTAAGTTTCAAAATGTTTAATTTAAAGAAAAAAAAAAGAGTTAAACTTTGGACTTTCTAATTGAACCAACCCCACAAACATCATTGGTCATTTGGAGTATCCGATTCTTCACAAAAGTGCAGGGTCGTGTCGATCAAAATATTCTTCACAACCTTCATTTTGTTGGGCACTTTCCAAATATCTTACCCTTTTGAAAAAGTTTTCAGAGATTCAAGAGTATATACTCATTCCATTAAAACTATGGCACTTTTCTTCGACATTGCTCTTTATTCATCATAAATATTTAAAAACATATGAAGATTAATGAGTACATCACTTTACATTAAAAATGAGTTTGTGAAGAAAGAAAATACAAATACCCTCCTTCCATCTTAATATGTTTTAAAATATTTTTACATACTTCTGTGGAACTGATTTTCGAATTGAGTACTTTTAATTAGAATATTATTTTTAGGACAATATAATAAAGAATGTAATTAATCCGTTATAATTTTAAAAAGACACAGTTTATTAAATTGTAGTGTATTTCAATTAATGTTATTAAAATGTTTCATATTTTTATGCCAATTTTTTTAAGGATTTTCTATAAATTTGTATTAAAAAAAACAATTGTTAAAAAAACCCATTAAATATAAAAGTTTTTCTAGTCGATTAAGTTTTCACAATAAGTAAAGAAATAAAACACCCCTTACTTTTTTTTAATATAATTTAAAAATGATATATATAAATAACTTCATTACATTTTTTTTTCTTTATTTTGGACTAGATGCATTTTTTTCAACCTTATATTATTTTACCATAATTAAATATTTTTAAAATTAAGCAAAGTTGGTATTTTATAAATTTTTTCCGGTATAAAACTATTAAATTCTTGTTTTCTATTTAAATATTTAGATACTTCTGAAATATAAAATGATTTTAACAGTTTAACCACTTAAGAAATTTAGTCGAATTAGTTTTGTTAATTTGGAAGATTTTTTGTACTATATTTATATATATGATTTTCATTTGAAGATAAAAATGACAATTGTTTTGGGTGAAATTTGCTATATTTGGTTGAAGAGTTGAGTAGAAAAATATTTTAAAAAATTTAACTGATTTCGTGAAAATTTTGAACATAACTAAAATTTTTCTTTGAGACTTACCAAGAAATTTGTTTAAGAGAAAGATAAATTTTCGTTAATTTTATAAAAAATATTAATTAACAGACAAAAATTAAAATATAAAAGCAATCAAACTTTTTCTTTCGTAAAAAGTTATAAATGTTTGTATAATTCACGAGAAATCTTGGTGACACTTAAGAGAGGATCCCATATTTCAATAATGAATTACAATCTATTTTTCATTTTATTATTTATTTTTTAATAATTTAACGACTGAATTATAATTCTAAATCATCAAATTACTAAATAAATAATAAAATAAATAAATTTAAAAATTTTTCTCTCTATTAAAACATCATATCCTAAATAAAAAATATTCCTCTCAAATAATTAAAGTTATAGTTGTCCTATACATAGAGCCCCTAACCTACCATGAACACAGTCTTCTAAACAATATCACCAAATTCATGGCTACGCATACCTATAAATTCACCTGCAACAATCAAATGAAAACATTAGAAGAAAATAGGACAAGAGTTTTAGGTTCAACACTAAACTTCAATTAGGGTGAATGAAGAATATACTTGTTGTTTTTTAAAATATAATCAATAAAATTATATGATAGTGACTACTTTTTTATTTGCACAAAAATTTATTAGTTTTACCAGTTCCAAAAGATAAAATAACCCTTAGTTTTATATAAAAAATAATTATTTTAGAAATTTTTAATATGTTTCCATTTCATTCCAATATTTTTTTTTCTTTTGATTCTTTAATTAATCTCTCAAAAACATTGGTTAGTAAGACCAAATATAGTAATTGTAGAAGATGCAAGAGTTCAGTCTTGCTAAAATGAAGCTCCCAAGAAGTTTTCAAAAGCTTATATAAAAGATGTATAAAAAGCTCATATCAGTGATGAGTTGTGTTGTGGTGGGGACAACAATCAAACAAAATTATTCAAATGCTTACTTCTAAAAAGACAAACAGTGACCAAGATTTTTAGAGAGATTATTAAAATCTTCAACCATCGTTTCTTCCTCTTTGGCTACTTTCATTCACCTGTGTCAATGGAACAACTTTGTCTACAAACTATCATGGCCTTTTTCATTTAAACTTTTTTTTTAATCCCCACGAATTCATCATCTTTATACTACTTTTCTCACATTTTTAGTAAAAGTTTATGTTTTAAATTTTCCAACATTTTCCTTCTTTTTTTACGTAATTCATGTGGAAGATTAAGAAAGGATTAGCACATAAGAAGACGTTATTAGAAGGAAACTTTCCAGAAACTTCTCTATCATGTATGCGTTCTAGATTAATCTAAGTTTTGATGAATGAAACTACAATATATATGTTCATGACCCATTTAGAAAAGAGTTAATTTTGACCCAATAACCTAATAATTTTTACTCTAAGACAAAAATTGAAAATAAGATAAGTTTTAAATATCATTTCACGTGAAAATTTTAATATAAAATTAATTTACAATATATAAAATAGTCTAACAAATATTTAAATAACCGACTTTAAAATATATATATATATATATATATATATATATATATAATATTTTCTTATTTTTTTAACTCAAAAATATTCTTTTTAATATTTTACGAAGCATAACTCATAACTTCAATTTACATCTTTTAAAATTCTACAAAAAACATTAAAAAAAAAGTGTGTAGATTAAATTTAAGAAGTGAAGTTATCAACAAATAACAAGAAACTGGTTTGATTGATTTGGTCATTTTAAATATGATTTTAGATTCAGGAACTAAATGTTTGTTTTAGGTAAAAAAATTAACAATAACAATTTTACAAATCTAAAGTGTTTTTGTTTTAGGAACAAAATTACTTAATATTAGTAATATTTTTATAACAACCGATTTAATATTGATTTTTTATAACAATTAATAGAAAAAAGTTTGTTAATATAATTTTTTTATTGATTTAAATGAATTGATATAAAATATAATTTATTATTGTGGATTGTAAAATTAAATTATTATTATTATTATTATTATTATTATTATTATTATTATTATTATTATTATTATATATATATATATATATATAGTCGTTTGTACTTATAATTGTAAAATTAACATAAAAAAATTATAAAAAACTGACATAAAAAAATGTCTTATGTATATTTATGATACTTAGTATACTATCATGGTAAGTAAAACTTATTATTGATTTAAGAAATTGGTATGTTAGTCTTATTTTTGTAATGTTAATCGTTTTTCTATTATTCTCTTCCATTTAAAATATAACTACTATCATTGATTTAATTTATTTATTATATATTAATTGAATATATCAAAGGTTCTTCATTCTAAATTTATGAATTTTAACAAATAGTAGTTTAAAGTTTATTAGTCTCTAAATATGTTTATTCTGATCCAAGTTAGACAAAAGGTCACATTCTTGATCTTTTGCAGTATTAATGCTTATTGTACTAAAATATGCTATGAAAATTGACTCTTCTCACACTCTTTGTTTCAAACAACTAAATATTGTAAATTAATTAGTTCAGTTTACAAGATTTGACTGTAATCCACGTGAGCAAAGTTTTTTTGTTTTTCTTTTTCATTACAAATAAAATTAATTACATTTTGTACTAAATATATTAATGTAACGCATTATTTTGAAGACCAGACACGACGGGCTGATTTAAAATTAGTCGTTCATTTCTTTTCAATAATTAAATTTTAATTAATTAAAAAATAAAATAAAATAAAATTAGTATAAAATCGAATAGAATTTTAGATTGAATTGATTTTAATAAAAAAAAATTAAGACCAATTTTTTAATATTTATAAAAGATATAATATAATTTTTTTTATCTAATATTAGTTATATTAATTTTAAATAATAATGATGAATAAACTGTCACTTTTTAATTTTACTTATCTCTTCTTTAAATTTTATTAATGATTTTGTTCATTGTCTTTAAAAACTAACTATTGGTTTTTTATTTCATTAAAAACGTTTTATTTTGTATTTAACAATATATTGTTATTATTTTTATTTCTCTAAATGATTTCATAAAAAATAATTTTTCAAATATAGGAAACTATTAGTGATATTTTTATATGATAAAGTAATGAAACTTTAACTTTCAAGATAAATTTGTAAGTTTATTATAATATAGTTAATGCATTAAATTATTTTTTATTTATTATGATTTTAATTACATAAAAATATTGTAATAACTTATGAGTAAAAAGATAAATATATATTTTATTAAAACTGAAATTACTCAGAAATTATCTAACAACAAATATTATTATAATTATTCTATCAATGAGTTTCGTATTATTAAATATTTAAAATTTTAATTTAATTTTCAATAAGAATTATTGAGATCATTTAATAATTTTTATTATTAATAGGTTAAATGTGACATATATGGTGTTTTACGTGAAAGCAGAGTGGAGAATGTTAGGGATTTTATAGGAAGTTATTTGAGTAATTTTTCAACACATAATAATTATTTTGAAATATTACTTCTCATAATAGATTATATCTCAATTCTTTTAAAATATTATTTTTTGATTATTTTAATAATAAATAATTAAATGAAAATATTAAATAATAAATAAATTTATTAAATTAATCAAATCAATTTAATCTTTCATAACTTTTTCATTTATTTTTCGTTATTTTCCACTTTATTTTGGTAATTCAATTTTTACTTTCTTTTTCTTTCTTTTCTTTTTTTCATTTCAAATTCACTCTTGAATCTAAACATAAAGTTAATTTATTTTTCATATACTTATATTTACTTTTTTAATAATATTTTAATATTATAAATTATATAATATAATTTTTATAGAGATGAGATATCCATATTGATTAAAAATAAAATAAAATACTAGGCATATTAATTTCATGATAACTATTTATGGTAAAGAGTTATCTACTTTGTTAAGCTTTTAATAATAATAAATGATTGTAATTAATAAACATTCAATACATAAATATTTATTGATATTTAATATGTTTTTGAAGAGTCCAGTTACATTTATTGGTTGAACTCAAATAATGATATTTGTTATATGAACCATATAAAAATGCTCTCATTAATTAATATTTTAACTTGCCTTTTATCAAAATATTATATCAATAAAAAAAGTAGTGCATCAAGTAATGCTCTCATTACTGAATATTATACCAAAGTGAGTTATTCTTTTGTTTCATATGAATTTTATTTAAATAATTTAAGATAAATATAAAATATATTTTATTATTCAAAATATTGTTT
The DNA here is from genome assembly GCA_963425845.1 of Sphenostylis stenocarpa. NCBI lineage: Eukaryota > Viridiplantae > Streptophyta > Magnoliopsida > Fabales > Fabaceae > Sphenostylis > Sphenostylis stenocarpa. Next base: position 34,621,498 of record OY731401.1, read on the forward strand.
ATATGAAATATAATTTTTAATATAATCTAGTCATTGTTAAATAAATATTGATTCTATATGTAACTCATGGGCCAGGTTATTAATATCTTGACAGGTATTTATGCTAAGGAGTTATCCAATGTATTAATGGTAACAAATGTATGCAATTAATAAATATTTAATACGTACTACTTTTCAAGAGTAAATAATCAATGCTTCCAAATTGAAAAAAGAATATTTCAAATCTCTAACTTATTAAAATTTTATTGATATTTAATGTCTTTTTCAGGAATCAAACTACATTATTTTTTTAATTATGGGAAAAAAACGTACTAAGTCTTAAAATAAAACTTAGAACATCTATAATTGAAACCATTTTTTTTCTTATTTTCTTTTTCTTCCAAGTGTTGAGATTAGTTTGGGTAGATTTTCAATATATTAAAAACAAAAATTAAAGTTAGTGAATCTCCAAATACACATAAGAGCATGTTCAGTCACATCTATTTAAGCACACTTTCTAAACCTACCACTGCACATTTACACTGTATTTGATTTGATAACCACTACCTTTCTTTCAAGTTATAATTTGGATATGGAATTCAAACATGGTGATAGCCAAAATTGCATCATTATCAGCACCACCATCGTGACCAAAGACTATTTCCCGCAATTCATATCTGTTAGGTATGCTCATAAGTTCATGTAATTTAGGAGTCCAATTTATTGATAATTTTAATCTATCGAACATTTGTTAAGGATAAAGCTATGATGTAAGAGAATTTGAAGATGAAAATTACCTTCAATATAAAAATTGTTTCTAATAATATTACCATAACCAACAACAAATATTCTCGTTTGTACAAGTAAGAGGTAGGTCCTGGTTGCTCACGACAAGGTGTATCTGGTTGCTCAATACAAGGTGTAGATATCTTTCACCTTTCTATTATTCAAGTTTTTCCAAATACCCATTTGTTTGCTATTTTATAAAAATCAAACTTTGTCTCACGGTTCATCTCATGTATTGTTCACTTTCTAGTGTTTGAGTTCGGACCAAGAGGTGTTCCAGTGCCTAGTGTTTTCTCAGCGATGGTGGGAATGAATTCCATGGAAACATTCCGCAGAGAAATGGAGAAAGAAGAAATACGATGGGAGGTGGAGAAGGAGGATATCAGAAGAGAAATAATGATCAGTGAGATGAGATTGGCACGACGAAAAGAGTTGGAGGAGGAAGTGAGGAAGGAGATGGCTGAAGGAGTTGTGGGAATCTCCATACAAAGACCACCCAGAATCACTTTTCCAGAACCAATTTCAATGCCTTTTAATCCAACACTGAGTCAGGTTTCCCATGATAATCTCATAACACATCATTTGAAGACCAACGACAATGATAAAGTTACAATATTGGTTAGTGTATAGTCTTATATTTAATTAAAAAATTATTTTATGATCCTTTTAGAAAAATTATATATATATATATATATATATATATGATTTTTTTATATTAATTTTCTAAGTTTGCTTTTGAGTAATTAATTTACTATTACATCAATTGTATCATCAACATGTGTTATAAATTTTCATTCAATTGAATATATGATTAAATTATAATGAAAAAGTGAAGTGTAATTTTTATTTAACAAAATTAAATTAGGCCTATATTACTTTTACTTTTTTTCTCATTTCCTGATTGATTGAAAAAAAGGTTATGTCTGATGAATATTTTATCATATTGAAGGTCTTAATTGAATAATGAGTTTATTGATTTTTATTTCTTCCATTGCAGGCTAAGTCAGATGGTGGTAGTTTGGGTCCAAAGCGCAAAGCATTGACACTTCCTATAATCGATGGCAATGAAGATGGGCCAAAGAAAGAGTAGAATTGCACATTCTTCAACATTTTTGCCACTAGTGAGAAAGGATTGAATGATCATTTTCGACGCAAAAAACATAGATCTAAAGAAGCATCTTTGAGAGTTCAGAAAATAGGTCACAACAATAAATAAATAAAAAAGAAAAAAAAAACACCATCGGTTCATTATTCTTAAGGAAATGCAAACCCTGTGTGACATATAGTAAACTTTAGTTATTTGATATAAAGAAACATCTGAATTATCATCTATTATTTAGTAAATATTTTATTTAGAAAAATATTGAAGAAAATTCCATATAAATTACCTTAATGGTCCGAATAAAGTTTATATATTTATTAGATAATTTTACTTGTTAATTAATTTTATGTTAAAATATCACATCAATCAGGAAAATATTCAGTTTAGCTTTCGAGTCTCGCATCTTAAACGCTGCACGATCATAAGCCAAAGCTATCTTCAGCAGTTGCATTGGTTCTGAGCCACACTCTCTCACCACTTCTTTTACCATCTCTTATCTCCGACGCGTACTTTCCCACGGCCTCCTCGGCACACCGCGGTAGCTCAACCCTCTCATTTTCCATTTTCACGGCTACACCAACGTTGCTCACCTCATTGCCATTAGAGGGGAACCATCCGGTGGCCGCGGCCTCACGCAAAACGGCATACATTGCCATGTCGTCGGTGTTGTCCTCCTTCAACGGCAGCTCAGCCCAATTCTCCGCTGCGAAAATGCTCGAGAAACTGAAGTTCGCGGCGGAAGCATCCTGAAACGGTGTCGTTACAGGTGACTCAAATTGGTGAGAGCCATTCACATGGGTGTCTCATGTATTAGGGCTCATCGTACAAGTTTGATTACTTTCTTAGGTTCTGTGGTTTGTGTCCATGTTTTGTATGATTTATATATAATAAATTGTTTAGATTATCTTAATAACTATTTTATAAAAAATAAAAAAGTAAATAAAATAAAATAAACCAGAAAGAAAAACAAATAATGAGTTATTTCAAATTTAAAGAGATATTTTCTTGATAACTTAAATATTCATCTACAACTATTACACTACTGTAATAATATTATTTGATATTATATTAATTTTTTAAGTTGTCGGTAGATGTATGAGCTATCAAAATATAATTTATTTAAAATTTATCAAAAGAAATTTAATAAAATAAAATCATGAGTTGTTTACTGCTTCATTGAATGTTCTTAATTTTTCATTGAATATTCTTAAGTTTTAATGTGAATTAGGGTTCACTACAAAAAATATTAAAATTACCAACGGTTAAAATCTGTCGGTAATAACAAAAATTCGTCGATAAATGAATATTACCGAGCGAATCTAATAGTCCGTCAGTAAATGTGTTACGAAATTACCGACTGAACGTGATCCGTCGGTAATAATTTTATTATTTATTAAATATTTTACTTATTTATAACATATTTTTTTTATAGAAAAACCCCTCCCAAGTATCTTAGAGTCGAGAGGTCGATACTCCAACCACTAAGCTACTAGAATTTCTTGATAACAATTTACAAATAAATTATATTTATATACAAATATACAAATATATTTATATACATTTATATATATTTATATATATTTATATACATTTATATATATTTATATATATTTATATATTTATATATATTTATATATTTATATATATTTATATATTTATATATTTATATATTTATATATTTATATATTTATATATTTATATATTTATATATTTATATATTTATATATTTATATATTTATATATTTATATATTTATATATTTATATATTTATATATTTATATATTTATATATTTATATATTTATATATTTATATATATTTATATATTTATATATTTATATATTTTTATATATTTATATATTTATATATTTATATATTTATATATTTATATATTTATATATTTTTATATTTTTATATATTTATATATTTATATATTTATATATTTATATATTTATATATTTATATATTTATATATTTATATATTTATATATTTATATATTTATATATTTATATATTTATATATATTTTATATTTTTATATATAATTAAATATTTATTTTTTAAAATTATTTAATTTAATAAATTATTATAAATTAATCTAATTATGATTAAATTAAATTATTAAATAAAAAATATTTTATTTTTTAATTAGGTGAATAATTAAATTATATTATATAATTTTACCGACGGATATATCCGTCGGTAATTAATTGTTAATTTACATATGAATTTACCGATGGATATATCCGTCGGTAATTAATTGTTAATTTCTTGACGGATTTACCGACGGATATATCCATCGGTAAATTCATATATAAATTATCGACGGATTTATCGACGGATATATCCATCGGTAATTAATTATTATTTTACCGACGGATATATCCGTCGGTAACATCAAATTCCACAAATATTTTATATCTGTCAGTAATTTCTGTCGGTAATGATTATTTTCCGACGGCTAAAAATCCATCGGTAAATATCCGTCGGTAATACGCGATTTTCTTGTAGTGGTTTGTTTGAGTTGGAATTAGTGGTTTGTTGTTGTCTGTCCCCACTTTTATTTTTATTTTTCTGTTTTCACATTATAATATTGGTCAAATTTTGAAAGGGACGAACATGAAATAATGTTAGTTTTGAATAGGATGGAAAAGGGTAGCCGTGGTTGGTTTTTTTCCATTTGTCTTAACTTCTCAAGTTAATACGTCAAGGACGGGCAGATAGAATTATTCACTTTAAAAATATATTTATAAATTAAAATTAAAATAAAAAATATTATAATTAAATATATTAATTTTTTTACGCTATTAAAATTTATAAATATATTATAATATTAAAATTTAAATTATAATACAGATATTTTTCTGTCTTAAAATTTATTTATAAAACTAATAATATTTTTTAAATTATATATATAAATTATTAGTAAACTGGTTTGACAGCTCATCTTTTATAAAACAGATTAAAGTTTGTAGTTCATTTGATTAAAATAGATTAATCCGTTGTTTCTATTCTTTATAGATAGAGGTGAAACGGACTTACCTTTTTTTCTAATTTTTAAAATAAACATTATTATTAAACTTTTTGAAAAAAAAATTTCTGTGTTCTAAATATAAAAATATAAGATAAAAAAGAATATAAGAAAAATAAGGAGTCTCTAATTTCAACGTATTTTTATTCTTTTTATGAATAACAATAACAAAACTAAGAGTTGGATTTATTTAGTAGTCTTACTAAAGAAGTATGATTTATTCCAGTTTATTTTCTGTATATATTTGCTAATATCCCAATTATGTTTTGCTAATTGTAATTCTTTTAGTCGATCTAACATTTTTATTTGCTTAATTAATATAAACAATGCAATGTACATTTTTTTTCTATCATCACTAAAAAAAGATAAAAAAATATATATTGAAAAATCTGTTCACGAATTATTTTAATTTAATATTTTTTATTTTACATTTATAATAAAGTTATCAGACCTTCAATTGGTTTGACTAGAGACTTATTTAGAAATTTGTCTGGTATTTTTAAATAATTAAATTTTAATTAAATTAAGATAAAATATAAAAAATCAAGATAAAAACAAAAAAACTGAATGAATTTTTAACTTAAATTAATTTTGTAAAAAAATATTAAAATTAATATTTTAAATATAATTTTTATAAAAATATAATATATTTTAATTTTTTATTTCATATTAATTACAAAATTTTAAATAATAATTTTTATATCATATTTTTATCTTATTTCAATCATTATTTATTTTACATTCTTTACTATATTATATATTTATAATTTTTATTATAATTTATGATGATAACCTTTATTATTTTATTTTTGAAAATATAAATTTATTATATTATAAAAATATTATTTTATTAAATATTATTGTATAATCATATAAAAATATAGTATAGAAATAAGCGTTAGGATCGAGCGTTAACCACAGTTCTTTTTACTTAAGAGTAACGACTCAAACGTCACGATTCGACTCGACCACCCGATCTCCAGTCAAAGTATAATTGATGATACCAGTAACCATAAAAATATATAATAAAATATTTAAAAGCAACCTACTAATATATAAAATATGAGGAATGTTTGTTAAAACAGTATCAGTCAAACATGGTCTAATTATTATTCAAAGATACATAAAAGTCAATTATTGTGAAGACAAAATGAATGTTTATTTACAAAGTTATTGACTAGTCTTCATTGGTGCATGTGCATGTGATTGAATATAAATTTAGTCTTTCACAAATGCAAGGATGATTTTAAAATTATTATTATTAACATGTTTCATGAATCACACTAAAGGAATGAGTACCTTATTCAATTAGCTAAGTTCAAATTATAGGTTGTTCTGTCAGCATAGAATTTGCCGAGTTTGATATTATATTTTCAATAAAATATATTTTTGTTAAATAATATATGCATAGTATTATTATTACCATTAGTTTAAAATATATATGCACACAATGATAAAGAAATTAATTATCATTAAATATAAAAAATATATTGCACAATAACAAAGACAATTAATCATTACAGAATTACGATGTATCTAAGTTAACAATTGATTCATAAGAAAAAAAATAGTTGGATTTTCTAAAATAATATCTTTTGAGAGAATTGAGGAACTTTTCATTAAGAAAAAAAATCAAAATTAAATATTTTATAATTTGGTTTGCATTATTTTTATGATTTTATATTATAAAGTTATTAATATATTATAATAAAATAATTATTTAATAAAAATATATTATAAAAATCATACATAATTAATTATAATATTTATATTTTTAATTTTTTTCACTTATAATATAAAAAATCACAATATATATCATAAATTATAAAAAACTACTAATAAAAAGTATCTTATATTTTAATTTTAATAATATATTATAATTTTGATTTTGTTAATTTGATTTGATTCTTATTAAATCAAAAATCAAACTAATCAATTTTTAAATTTTTAATTAAAAATTTAATTTTCAGTTAATTTTTATATTTTTTTATTTTAATTTTGAATGGATTCAATTTAATCCCTCTAACTATAGTATATTTAAAATACTATACAATTTTATATGAACTCTATTCAAGAGTCAAATGTTTAATTATGATCATAGAAATAAAATAAAATAAAAACTTTAGAATGTTTTCACTATCTTCTTCTTTTCTGAATGAAATTGGTTACAAATTTTCTGTCCGAAGTTGTCATGAAATTAGATTTTTAAAAATTTCTGTGTTAACTTTTTAGCACAAATAGAACCGAAAACAATGTCTACAGGTTAGTGACAAATTTATTAGTTACATTAAAATTTCATGTTAAATTAGATATAGTAATATTATAATATATAAATAAATATAATTATCATTTTATAAAATTAAGTCAGATATTTTATCTATTTTTAAAATTTCTTTTTTATATTATTCTATTACAAAAATTATTTATGAAATATGTGTACTTATCTAACTAATACATAACATTGGTGAATTTGTTGTTTTATGACTTAACAAATTTCTAATTTATAGTTTTCTGCTCACAAAGTTGTTCTACAAATAATATATGACTCCAGAAAGTAATAGAATATGAAAACTAATTCTGAGTTTATTGTTGAGTGAATATATATATATATATATATATATATATATATATATATATATATATATATATATATATTCTTATGAAGATTGTATTTGTTAAAAGTTAAAACATTATCAGTCAAAAATGGTGTAATTATTTTTCAATGATCTAAAAAAGTCAACTATAGTGTACTGAGAAAAAAGAATTACAAAGTTACATGATGTGACTAAGGATTAATTTAATTCTTGCACGAATGGCAGGAATAATTTTACTATGATCAGGAAAGTGTGTCATGAGTCACACCATTATTAATACAAAAAATTGTGAGTACCTGTTTGATTAGATAAGTTTTTAGTAGAGAAATTCTTAAAAAAACCCTAATTGATTCTGAATGATAAGTTATGTTGATAAGGATGAATTTACATTAATTAATAAAAATGAGACATTGTGTTATGTTTTCCGGTTTAAGAAAATCAATACCTGTTCCCTTGTTGAGGACAACGAGAGTTGCTTTTAACACGTGATTTTGATTCATTTTATTTCTCCCCGACAAAAGAGACCAGATAAATATTTACTTTATCATGTCTATTCAATTAATTTACTTAATCTTACTAATTAGTTTACTTTTTTGTTTTTTCTTTTAATGATGCAACATTTATGCATTAATATGAATAATTAAATTAAAATCACTCTAATTAATTATACAAATCTATCTTTTTTGTAATTTCTATACTTTGAATACAGATTTGAATCCAGATTTGAGAATGGTTGATCCAACTCGATTTGACTCACCCCATCTATAATCTATAAATAATGAGATGAAATATAGACTTTACTCCGTCTAGGATCAAAACACTAATATCTTTTTATATATAAAATTTTTTATATTTATTTTTTAAAAATATATTTTATAGGAATAATTTTTAAAATTTTAAATTTTAATTAATATTTTATTAGATAAATTTAAAATATTTATATTTTATTATAATTAATAATTTAAATTTAATTAATTAATATTTATAATTTAAATTTAATTTATTAATATTTATAATTTAAATTATAATATCATAATATATTTATATTTTTTAATAATAACATAAAAAATATAATATTTTTAATTATATTTTTTTATTTTATTTTTAATATGTAATTTTTTATTTTATTTTTAATATGTAATTTTTTTAAGGTTAATTAGAAGGTCAGTATATCTCATCTCATCTTTATTTCGTTGAATTCACAAATTAGACCGGAAAATCAAAATGAACTTAAAACTAAAATTACAAATTTATCGGTTGTTAGTTCAACCCACTTTACCTAATCCATTTTATTACTATAATATATAAATAACAAAGAATATATATATATATAATATCATAAACTTATTAGATGAAGATGATATTTAATATTTTATAACTATTTTATATTTTATTCGGGGATATTTTTTTCCTATTTCTTTTTTAAATTTGTCAAAAACATGATATCTTCTCTTATATAACAATCTTGTATTTTTGCACCATTTTATTCTTAAAATTGTCCAAAACATGATATGATGAAAGCCAATGATTAGTTTTGGTGAAGGAATATAATATAAAGTGTAACAATTGTTTAATTCGATAAAGAAAAAAATAAGTCATAATTAATATAGTGATAATTAAGATATATTCTTATTTAAAAATCATATTAATATTATTTTTTAATGATTAATTAGTGATCTATTAATGAATATTTATTTTTTATTTTATTTCTTAAAATTATTTTATATAATAAAATAATATTTTAATTAATGATTATTGTTTTGTATAAAAATGAGAATGTTTTGGTCTTATCGTTGAAAGATATTTTCGTAAATAATAAAAAAATTATGTAAATAAATGATCTTCTGTTAGGAGTTTTGAGCTTATCGGAATAAGAAACATCAATTATTGTAACGTAAACCTTCAATATGTAGAGAAGGATTTGAGTGATTTCTTCATAGCACAGAACAACGAGCTACATGTTTAATTAACTGAGAGATTAACAAGTCCTTAATTCAAAATAATCAAAGTTGAAATTCTAACCGAAATGAAAGGAAAATTCAAACTATCACAAATCGTCATCACACGTTTCCAAACCCTGTTATTATATTGTCACCTAGTGTTTATGAAAAACTGCCACATGTTTGAGTTATTCATCTCTGCCAAGGACTCATCCTTACTCCGCTTTGCAGCCATTGATGACGATGACACATTCGATGATGAGAAAACATCAAAAGAGCGTTTCTTTAACGTAACCCTACTTGGCTCGGTATCATTGGAACCAATTAAATGAGGAAAATTCAGCTTTGCTTTCGAGCCATGCATTTTAAACGCTGCTCGATCATAAGCCAAAGCTGCATCTTCTGCAGTTTCGTAGGTTCCAAGCCACACTCTCACACCATTTCTCTTACCGTCTCTTATCTCCGCCGCGTACTTCCCCCACGGCCTCCTCCGTACACCGCGGTAGCTCAGCCCTCTCATTGGAGGCGCGTCAGTACTACCCGCGGCTTTAGTGATACCAGTTTGACCCTCATTTTCTACTTTCAAAGCCACGTTGCTCACCCCGTTTCCAGTGGCGGGGAACAATCCGGTGGTGGCGGCGGCCGCCTCACACAAAGCACCGTAGATAACCATGTCGTCGGCGTCATCCTCTTTCAACGGAAGCTCCTCCGAGTTCTCCGCCAACAAAATGCTCCGGAAGCATGACGGGGAGGCATCCTGAAACGACGTCGTTGCAGATATCTCAGAGAGGTCTAAGGCATTCACGTTGGTGTTTGAAGCATGTGGGTTCATCGTTCCGTACAAGTTTGATGTTTCGTTAATTAGTTTCTCGTAGGTTGTGAGTGTTGTGTCTAAGTTCGTGTTTGATTTATATAAGAAAAACTTGGATAGTGACGATTGATAAAAGCACTAGTATATATAATAATACTCAATTCAATTGGGGATTTATGTTTATACGGTGGTGTTTCTGGTGGAATTTCGATCGATTTCGATTCTAAGGGTGTTTTGGTCCTAATCAAAATTCTACCACGTAAGTTCTTTTTACTGAGGCTAGCAATTTGATTTTCAATCGAAAACGTGTATGAGAATCGAAAACTAGAAGTGTCAAGAAATCCTATTTTTAGTATTTTATGTTTAAAATGCTCGATTTCAACAAAGCAAGAAAGTATTGAATCGAGAAGAGAGAATATTAAATTGCAAGAAGGTCGAAAACCCCAAAGGGCATTAACTTTAAATGACTAAGAATCGGAAACAGTGAAAACGTAAATGACCAGAAATTAAGTTTGCAAGAGAAATAAAGGACAAGAAATCGAAATGTGCGGGAAATGTAAATTGCTAAAACCCATTAAAATTGCACAGTAAAGTAAATAACAGAAATCGAAATGTGCTGAAAATGTAAATTGCTAAAACCCATTAAAATTGCACGTAAAGTAAATAACAGAAATCGAAATGTGCGAAAATGTAAATTGCTAAAACCCATTAAAATTGCACGTAAAGTAAATAACAGAAATCGAAATGTGCGAAAATGTAAATTGCTAAAACCCATTAAAATTGCAAGTAAATAACGAAATGTGGAAAATGTAAATTGCTAAAACCCATTAAAATTGCATAAAGAAATCGAAATGTGCGAAAATGTAAATTGCTAAAACCCATTAAAATTGCACGTAAAGTAAATAACGGAAATCGAAATGTGCGAAAATGTAAATTGCTAAAACCCATTAAAATTGCACGTAAAGTAAATAACAGGAAATCGAAATGTCATTGAATGTAATCTACAAGAATATGAAATTGTCGAATTGAAATGGCTCGAAAGTAAATTACCAAGGAAAATAAAGAAAGCGATAAATGTACTCCGTGAGCAAGGAAATCCGCATTGCCGTAAGCTTCATGGTGTTCGTCGTTTCTCCGTAGACTTTTCACTACCGATTCTCGTTCTCCGCCAATTTCCGCTCCCTCGTTTCTCCTTTCTTTGTTCTATTTATGTGGCGTTGTTCAAGCCTTCTAAGAGCAGCTTAACGAGACCGCTACCACGTTCTTCGTGCGTATGACAGCTTTCTTTTACAGCTTTTCCCATGTTCTCACGATCTTCAACTTTTCCATCACTTAGAAACCGCTTCAAGACGTGCGCTTTGACTACTTTCTTTCAAGGTTTAGCCAAGGTTATGATATCTACGAAAACGAGCCTTCCCTTTGATTTAATCGAGAACTTTGCATACCTGGTATCGATTTATTTTAACCTTAACTCCATGTTAAGCTTTTCGACTATTACGCCTACTCTTCCAATTTTACCTTTCGATTTTATGTGTCACGTTCTTTATAATCTGACATCGTGAAAGTTCCCTTTCGATTCATTTCTCGATCGACTTCTCGATTCCACACTATGACTTAGTCTTTATTTGGCAACAACTCGCTCATTTCTCGATTGTGCTTCTCGATGTTATATGCTACGTGTTTCAATTTGGACATCGAATGAATATTTGTTTATCTTATCGAGTCATATTTCTTTTCCCTTCGATTCCGATCGTGTTTCTCGATTTGCTACTAACAAATGCCCCCTTGAAAGAATATGAATAATTTCAGCTTATATTCTTTCAATATTCCCGCTTTAATGTTCTGGAGGTCCATAGAACTTTAGTGGTTTAGTGGTTTCGGGGTTCTAGGTTTAAAAGGGTTTTAGGTTTCCTTTCCGTCTTTACGTCGCTATCATATCACCGTTGCTTTCACAAGACGTCGCATTTATTACCTTTCACCTCCGTCGTTCCATCTCCCTATACGATTTCCTTTTAACCTCTCAACCTATCTTTACTCCGGCTTTACGCGAACTTTTATCCTCTACCGAAAACTTGTCTTCTTCCCTAAGCTCCCGCCTTCGTTTCGTTACCTTACCCGTCACCTTCTTTATTATTTCTCTAATCTTACTATAATGGCCTCTTCATCTAAGTCATCTCGATTTCTGCTCCTCCTCTTACCTCATCTACTTCTACCTTGCCGGAAATTAACAACCAGCTAGCTTGCTCCCTTGCCTTTAATGGAAGAGGCCTCTAAAAGGATTGTCGAAACTCGTGTATTAGTTCCTTACACTCGTTGGTGGGGTTGGTTTTGGTTTTGGGGGCCCCATTCTTTCTGATAGTGGAACCGTTTCTCCCTCACCCTCTCAAGCGCCCTCGCTCTAGTTCATCACCCGAAGTTAGGATCGATTTTTTGAATTTTGTTTCCAAGGTGTATAGGACAGGTCCTCCCTCCAAAAAATCTTTGTTCACTCGATGGTTTGATGTGGTCAAGGCTAAATTCTGGGACCATTGGAAGAATGTGGGGTTTATGATTTTCTACATTTATCTCAATGTGATTTATCCTACCTCGATATGGCTATGTTCCCGGTCGCCGTGCACCTATGGAATAAAGAGATACATGCATTGGAATTACCTCGTGGCCCCCTCTCACCTACTCTTCTCGATGTTGCACCCATCACCGGGTTGAAACCTATAGGGGAAAGATATTTTCGTGGTGCGTGTCCTTCGGATAATTCGTTGAAGTCAAAAATCGATTGGGAATCGAAGGCCTACGGCATTTCATCGAGAAGCATTTCGTTGATGATCCCTCGATAGATGTCACCGATGAAGAACATGTAGCGTTTTTGGTGTATTGGTCGTGCACCCATGTGTTTTGCCCCCGATCGATCCAAATTTCCCTCATCTCTTCAATCTTGCTTATCTCCTTCACTTAGGTCAACCCCGCCTATGTTTGGCCAAGCTTTTGCTAGCACATGTATATACCGCTTTCGACGAGGTCGTCGAAATTTTAAATACTCCTAAGGCATCTGGGAATTTTTCCGGCCCCGTTTGGTTCATACAGCCTATGGTTAACATCCGTTTTGAGAGTGTCCTTCCTCGATATTCTACCGTCCCCCTAAGTGTAAATATAGAAGTGGGCTCGATTATCCTCCCGTCACCCTCGCTATAACTCGACGAAGCCACATATTGTAAATATCTCCAATTTTTGTTAACCAGATTTGTTTTCGATTCAACCTTAGCCCCTTTTATCGTAAATTTTGAGCGAGTAAGTGACCAACTTAGGGGACCGATCTCGGTTCAAGTCAAGATTTCCCGCCTCAACCCCCGGGTTACAATTAGAACCGATCGATATATGGAGTGGCTACTTGACCCATGATGTGCTAGTATCGTGTTTCCACCCCAGTGGATTTCAAGTTCGTTATTTACTACCCCCAGCCTTTTTCCGCATAGCTTGGCCTCGAGCCGCTCTTTACCCTTTTTCCCTTTAAGTTCCTTCCCTAAATCCAAATTGATCGAATCGAACATCTGCCGAGAGCTTGCTAAATTTTTGCCAAGACCCTCGATGCATTTTTATCCATATGCATTTGAGTCAAATTACTTATCGACCGTGGAATTTTCTCAATGGTGGACTAATTGGTTTTCAAGTAATCGTGCTATTTTTGATGAGGTTCGACGTAGACCGATCGCTCATCCTTCTCTTGTGTTGCAGACAAGTCAAAAGGGAAGAAAGGTACACACTTCCACCGTCTCCAAATATCTCGATTCGAGAATTTTTATCAAATATGTTATACTCCACTAAAACTAGAATCGACCTTTTATGATGTCGTCATTTCTTTATCCCGAAAAACAGTATACCAATAGATCGAACCACAAAATAATTAATCCCTTAGGAAAACCCCTTTCGAAATGTATTGTCCTACTCACCTTCCCACTTTTCCTACAAAGACCTTTGGACTCGCAAAACCTTTAACTCATCCCAAATGGGTTCGAGAATTGAGAACCCTTAGAGAAACCCGTCGCCCAAAACCCAAAAACAAAGACATTTCGTATCGAAATTGTTTTACTTTCCTTACCTTAACCTCCCCGAAGCTCTCCCGCCTCCTTGGCTAGTACATATTGATCGAGTCAAAATTTTGACTCCATCACCTTTTGGTGAGGTTTTATTGTTTTCTCTCGCTTCGATCTCGTGTTTTGGAAACCGACTATCTTCATTCTTTGGCGCTTCAAAATCTACTAAGGTGGTTGCCTTCGAGAAGGCACAAGAGGAAGGAAAGGACGCAAGCCGGGAGTCCCTGCATGAATCGACCCTCCGGCCTTCACCAGAAACGAAAACAATCGGCCACCACTACTTCATCTTCGAAAAATCGAAGGTTCTTTTCGATCTCTTTGTCTCATCCATTCTTCTGTTTATAACATGTTTCCCTATGGAGCCTCAAACCTCTTTTCGATTTCTACCCTACGTAAAAAATCGAAGAGTCCCCGATCGATCCAACCATCCACAAGCAGATCCATTGTCGATGGATTCGAACACCGTTCCTTCTACGGTCAAACAACGCCCGTCACCCATTCCAACTATGTGAGTTTTCTTTTCCTCTACCTTTCATGTCTTAGATTTTGTTAAGACTTGTATCATGACTTATATTTTCGATAAATTTTCTAGGATAATCCATCTAGTGATCGTATCGACTACCGTCGAAACTCGCCTCAGCTCTTCAACACCAATTCCCGAGGTATAATTCTATTTTACTTGTGTATACCTCTTTTGACTTGCCTATTTTTTTCTTTTTCCTAACTCTCTTTTTTGATTTACAAGCAATCCGAGGCCGTACAGTAGTCCTCCTCGTGCTTCGACGCCGCTTGCTCTTCCTCCACCCGGTATTTTCTTTCTTCTTATGTCATTTCGATTCTTTATTTTATCCTTTATATAACTTTAACTCATTTTTCAACTTGTTTTCTTTTTCAGCAATTATTCCCACTGTCCAAATCCCGCACTCCCCATCTCCCACTACCACCGAACAAATGGGTTCTCACCCATTCTTAATGCCCGGGGTCGAACTCATCTCCCCAACGTTGCCCATGTCGACCGGCCTATTTCTACCAATGTGCCGAGTATCGAGCCGCCATCGAGGAAGACCCTTCTCGATTCTCGATATTTTAGTATCAAGGGATGCCACTTCCTCAAGCCGCCTTCTCAACCACCAATGATTTCGATCGAAGGAGTGTACCAACCAAACAACGCTTCGTAACTTTCTTCTATTCCTCGCCTCCGGAGGTCTTAGTAGAATCACCGAAAAGAAGAAACTTTTTAAAGAGATTCTCGCATCAATAGAGACCTTCCCCGAAGAGGCCTTTCCAAAAGGCTTCGATGCGAGGTCGCGGCGCCACGTAACCGTTCAACCAGTGCCTATGCCGCAAAGAAGAAAAGGCAATCGATTACGACCGAGTTGTCCGAAGTCGTCGCTTCCAGCCGAGAAATCCGCTTTATTGAAGACTCAAAAACTCAATCGAGGGGAGATCTTGACAGCGTTGCCTTCTGGCCGAGGTGAAATCGAAGATTTAGAGAAGAGGCTTCAACAACTAAATCGCAGGAAGAGTTTCTCACTTCGTAGTTAAATAAGATTAATTCTTCCGCGAAGGAAGTGGCGTTATCCCTCGGCCGTAGCATGGAACGTCAACATGAGTTGGTCATCGAGGAGAGTTCGATTTCAGCCGTCTTGGGCGCAATTGTTAATGGATTTTGATAGTTTACGATCCGAATATGTATCTTTGTAAACATGACTCCTTTCATTTAAATGTCAATGCTTATTTCTCTTATTCGAGGTTTATATGTCTTTAAGTACTTTCCATTTATCGATAACACTTTATCTTTGTTATACCAATCGATGATCGAATAAGCATTACCCGATAAAATTTTAACGACCTCGAAGCGGACCCTCCCAATTTGGTGACCACTTCCCATAGCTTTTACATTTCTTGTCTATTGGCAAAATTGTTTTCCACACTAAGTCACCTTTGTCAAACTTTTTCTTTCGAACTCTTTTATTATAGATTCGAGCAATTTGATTCTTCCGCAACATCATACTATTCAACGATTGTAATCTTATTTCATCGAAGTTCGTTTAATTCATCATACATCAAACTCCAATAATCACAACCGGGTAACCCATTTTGCCTTTGTATTCGATTCGATTCGATATTTATTTCGATAGGCAAAACCGCATCATGTCCGTATACTAACTTGTATGGGGTATTCTGTAAAGAATCTTTAGGTGAATTTCGATAAGCCCACAGGATTTGCAACAACGTTTCATGCCATGTTTTTGGTTTATTACCAACGTGTTTCTTGATTAATCCGATAATTATCTTGTTAATTGCTTCGACTCGCCCATTAGCTTGAGCATAATATGGAGTTGATGTTAATAATTGGATATTTCTCGATTCAAGCATATTTGGTTATCTTTCTACCAAGAAACACTCGTCCCTCTATCTCGTGGTAATAGATTGTGGGATCCCAAATCGATAAACGATGTATTCTTCAATAAAATCAATTACATCTTGTTGATCAACATCTTTTAATGGTATTGCTTCTACCCATTTTGAAAAGTAATCGACAAGCAACGATTATATATCTATGTCCTTTCGATGATTGTGGGAAAATCGTCCGATTAAATCTATAGCCCAACCTCTAAAAGGCCAAGGTTTGATAATCGAGTGTAATTCACTTACGGCACCTCGTTAGTATCGGATCGAACTTTTGACATTCTTCACAGGACTTGGCATATTCGATACAATCTTTTAAAATCGAGGGCCAATAATAACCTTGTCGAGTTAATGTCCATTTCATTTTTTGACCTACCGTATGGGCCCCACATATTCCATTATGTACTTCACCATCGCTAAGTAAGCATCATCATTTCCTAAACATCTAAGTAATACTCCATCGATTCCCTTTTATATAACTCATCATTTATCAAAACATATTTCATCGCTCGATATTTAATTTTCTTGTCAATTTTCCCATCGGGATTTTGCAAATAATTTATAATCGATTTTCTCCAATCTTGATCATCTAGATCATTAATGTGCGTAATCTCATTTTCTTGAGGTAATTTTCCTTTGATTTGAATTATTTCTTGTAACCTTTCCTGGGATATCTTGTATTTTGATGCAATTTGTGCTAAGTCATTTGCTTCTTGATTGAATTCTCGAGGAATATATTCGAAGATTATGTCATCGAACATTCTACTTAAAGTCATCACTCTTTCCAAATATCTGATCAAGTTGATATTAATGCATTTATACTCTTTTCGCACTTGTTTGATCACTAATTGCGAATCACCTCTTATAACCACATGTCGAGCTTTTAATTTGATTAAAGTCTCGAGACCCGCTATCAAAGCTTCATATTCAGCTTCGTTGTTCGAACACATAGGTTGAACCTCAAATAATAACTTAGTCTGAATATTGTTTGGAGAAATAATCGAACTCCTATTCCGCATTTATTCGATGTACTTGAACCATCGAAATACATTATCCATTTACTTATTTCGATAAACAAATTCTCGTGGAGTCAATTGTATGCTCACCATAAAATCGCAATTACTTGACCTTTTATCGATTTTAAAGATTCAAGGATAATGAGAACTCGTCAAAGCTAACACCCATTTTCCTATTCTATTATGCATAATTGGTTTCGATAAAAGAAACTTCAAAATATTATTTCTAGAATAAACCATTACATCATGAGGCTTCATTACATACTTGAGTTTTGTACAAGAGAAATACAAGCATAACCCTAATTTCTCGATATCACTATATCGAGTTTCAGCATCATTTAAAATTCTACTTAGATAATACACAAGACATTCCACACCATTCTCATCTTCTTGTGCTAATAAACTCGCTATCGTTTGATCCGATGCCGATACATATAACTTCGTGCCTTGTTTCTCTTTACTCGGAATCATAATCTGAGGATTTGTCAAGATCTTTTAATTTGCTCGAAGGCTTCTCGATGTTCCTCTTTCCACTTAAACTCGCTTCTTTTTTCAACTTTAACAAAGACGTAAAAACATAAGTTTTGCCTGCCGCATTAGAAATAAATCGTCTCAAATAATTTATTTTTCCCAAAAAAGATTGTAACTCTTTCTTGGTTTTTGGAGCAGAGGTATTTATTATCGCTTTTGCTTTATTTTTATCGATCTCGATACCCTTTCCATGTACTATAAATCCTAAAAATTCACCAGACAGATACACCAAAGGCACATTTCAAGGGATTCATTTTTAATCCATATTTTCTCATTCTCTCGAAGGATTTTCTCAAATTGCTTAAGTGTCGATGTTTCTCTTCGATACGACTACAATATCATCTATGTAAACTTGCATATAATCATTGATCAAGTCATGAAAAATTAAATTCATTGCTCTCTCGATATGTAGCTCCAAAGATTTTTTAATCCAAATGGCATCACTACCCATTCGTAAGTACCTAATGCCCCCGGCATCGAAAAGTCGTTTTAGCTATATCATTTTCGTACACAAATATTTGATTATATCCCGAATAACCATCTAAAAGACTTAACATTTCATTACCAACTATCAGCATCTATTAGCATATCTGCTATTGGCATAGGATATTCATCTTTAGGAGTGGCTAAATTCAAGTCTCGATAATCGATACACACTCTTATTTTACCATTCTTTTTAATCACAGTGTACAATATTAGAAATCCAATCGACATACCTGGCGCTTCGATGAATTTTGCCTTCAGGAGTCTCTCGACTTCTTCCTTGATCTTGTTCATCACCTCGGTGCAAATCTCCTTGGTGCTTGTTTTACCGGTTTTCTTCCTTCGATGATGGGTAATCTATGCTCGACAAGATTTCGATCCAATCCAGTGCATTTCTTCATATTCCCAAGCGAAACAGCTCTTTATATTCTCTTAACAAGGAGATCATTTCTTTCTTTAAATCTTCCTCGAGATATTTGCCGATATACGTAGGCTTTTGTTCTTCTTCACTTCCTAAGTTAACTTCCTCTAATGGATCCCGAGCCTCGACTTTTTTATAATTTGATGTAATAGATTTTTCGAAACCTAAAGGCGAAAATCGTAAATACAATCAAGTATAACTTGATCGCTATTATTTGCAACTACTGGCCGAATAAATCGACTTACTACTTTCTTGGCTCTTCTTCCCATCTTCATATTTTCCCAATCGAGCCAAGAATTCTTCATAATTTCTATTCATCTTCACCGGCCACTTCGAGGTTGGCCCCTCCTTGATCATAACAAAACCCTTTTCCTCATTCATCTTAAGGAAACGATCTTCATGTAACTTTGAGTTGAAATCTTCGATAGTTTCAAGGTGAATGGTCGAACGAGTGCTAAGTTCTCGTGTAGCGCGACCAGCCTCGGGATAGGAAAGTTACAAACTCGTGCCGGTCCCCTGGATAATTTCGAGATGTCCATCTCGATTCCACATAAATAGTTTCGATGAGCCGTCGAAGGTACAGCCTCCCACTCCATGGATCCATTCTCTACCAAGTAGTGCATTAAAGTTGGCGTGCGATTGGACCACAACAAATACAAGAGGCCTTGAGTAAGTACCTACCTTCACGTCTAACGCGATCATACCCTCTCGATCTCGATGTTTTTCCGCCGAAATCGGAAATCATAATGTTGTGTTTGACTAAATCTTTAAGCTCGATGCCAAACCTCTTCAAAGCATGGAGATTGGCAATATGTTTATCGCCGCGCCACCATCGATAAGAACTTTGTTCACCATTTGTCCCCGGATCTCGATGTTTAATAGTAAAGGCTTCAAGTGGAACCTCATTTCTTCGTATGGAGGGTCGATGAAGGCAAAGATCTCTATGAGGTATTTCGCACGATGCCCGAGTTACCCATGTTACCTTTGGCCCGATGTTTTCCGAATAGAAGTCATCTTCTCGATTAGCATCACTCGCTCTCGATATTCCTTGTATTCGCTGACATATTCCGCGGTAATATCGATATCACTCCGATTTGATGTTCGCTCCAGCTTGCCTTCATTCTTATCATCGAAGAATTCCTTGAATATTGGCTTTCCATAGGTACAATATTCTCTTCAAAGTTTCTATAATTACTCCAAGAAGGGATCCTTCCTCCTCTTCTCCAGGGCCTTCCTCTAATCTTCGGGAATGTTGGGAATCCAAGTGTTTGATCTTTCATCATATGATAGTCTCTCAAAGACATCATTACTTTGAAGTCTTCCTCTTCCTCCTCGAGAAGGATACATCTCTTCTAACCCATTGCCTTTGATTCCCGCTAATACCGTAACCAACGGATTTCGTTGACTTTCTTCGATAGTTGGTCGGGCCGTTTGCTCCACTTTATCATTTTTCCTTTTGTTTAGACTCTCGATCTTCTTTGTTTGTTCAATTTTGAAAGCTTTGGCACTCGATTTATCGAAAACCGCACCGCACCGTGGGCATAGCGACACGTCTTCGTCTTTCTCTTTCTTCCTATTCAAAAATTCAACGAGAGAGTCTCCCGCTCGAGGATATATCTCTTTCTCAAATTCTTTTTCGAATTCGTTCAAGTCGAACTCCATATCTTCCTCTCGATACGTCCATTCTCGTATGCTTGGGATCGATGTCTTCGCAACATCGACCATGCCTATGAAGGTGGCATTCATCGCCTAACGTCATCCTTCATCTCGCTTGGGATTCAATATATCCCACTTGGACTTCGAATCGACTCGTGTCCACTTTCATCGCCGTCTCTCCAAACTTCGCCTTCCTTGGTCGATTGCATCTTGAATCGTGTTCCCGAAATGTATACAATTATTAGTCCAGATGTCCATAAATATTATGAAATTTACAATATTTTCGACCACCCCTTTGTTCTCGTGTATGCGCTTGTGATCTTCGCTAACTTAATCTGTTTATCTTTTAGTAGAATGTCGAAGATCTTATCTCGCTTTGTTACATCGAAAGTATAGGTTCTGGTTTGCCATTTTATCCTTCACTTCATTCTTTTGCAACAATTTACAAGTATATGGAGCTCCTACTTTGAGCTCGCTATATTCACTTTCTCATCAACATTTTCCTCGATATCGCTTCGTCGAGGTATCTACTTCATACACATCATTTATATAGGCTATTCTTTCTTTTTTCACAGGTTTCTCAAATTTCTTGTGCCTTTGTTTCTCATACTCGATTTGTTCCACTCTCCTCACTTTATCGCCTAACCGAGCCATGTCATTTAATGGCAAATTTACCAACTTTTTCCTAATCGAGAATTCTAAACCCGTGTAAGCCATCCCGACTAATTCGTATTCGTGAATTTGAGTAAAACATCTTGATTTCATTTGTCTAAATCGATTCGTATAATCATCTATGTTTTCATGATTATATCGTTTTATGTTCATCAAATCAATGAGACTTACTTGAGTTTCTCCTCTAAAGAATTGTTCATGGAAATTTCTTTCTAACCGCAACCAATTATATATCGAATTGGGCGGCAATGAAGTAAACCAAGTGAAAGCATTCTTAGTCAAGGAACTAGGGAAATACTTCATTTTTAACTCTTCACTCATCGCTAAGTCCCCACACTCTATCTCGATATCGAGCTACATGCTCGATAGTTGATTCACCAACCTCTCCAAGAAATTTAGTGAATTTGGGTACTTTGTATCCTCGAGGCAATTCTGTCTCGAGAATCGCATTTGGGAAAGGAGACACAAAATATGTCCGATTGGGTGGTCTTACATCCGTCCCTTGGAAATTCATCCTTTGTCCTAACATGTGATTATATTGCATATTATTCTGATTATGAATATTTTGAAATCCCTCATTCAGATTTCCGTAAATATCATTCCTCACATATTGATATTCGTTCCCCATTTGCCGATATTGATCATTGTTCCGATTCCTTCTTAATAAATAAGGGGGATTAATATTCGATCGGCATGATTCTCAATCCTCGTTTGTCGAGGTACAGCCAATGCGTCTCCAATTCGAGACATTTGATCCGCTAATATCTCGAAACTAGCAAGTAGTATTTTGAACTAATGGGTTTAAGACCGTAGTCAACCGCCGTGATAACATATTCACCATTTCAAAATTACTCTCATCCATTTGTTGTCTAAGTATTCCTAGGGAGTTACCGGAAATCCCCGTATTAGTATTTTCAATATTCTCGAAATTAGATCGATGATAGTCCCTATCAAATGCATATCTCCCATGATCGAGATTCCCCTAGGATCTAGATTCTGGAGGTGTCTCGTTGTATCCCTAAGTTTGGTCCATTCCCCGAATTTTGTGATGTCACCGAATTTTGAGATGCTCCTAAATGTGTGATACTCCAAAGTTTTGTGGCATGCCTAGGGTTTGAAATGTACCTACGTTTTGAGGCATTCCTAAGCCGAATCGTGAATTTCTATGTATCGATGAAGTGCCAGCTCCATTCATGTTATTGGATAAGAAACCAGTGTGGTCTTACACTAGTATATGGCCCCGCATATGTGGTTATGGGGTTTCCCATAGTTTGCATATTATTTGATATTGCTATACTAGCTCCTACATGGGTGTTTGCCAATGGACCTGGATTTTGTTCATTACTTATTGGTATCGACGTGCTCACAGCTTGTCGACACTCACCGTATACTCCCATTATGCCCTTGCCCTTGCCCCCGCATTTGGTGGGAGCACACCACTTAGACCCTCATCGTTATTCCGACTACTTGAGGAATTCCGACTCATTCTTATAACTCTCCCACTTCTTAATCTCATACACTCTCGAACTAACCTCTTTTGTGTTTTTTCAACACAAGTCCCCTACCCGGCGCGCCAATTTGTTTCTCGTGGAATTTCGATCGATTTCGATTCTAAGGGTGTTTTGGTCCTAATCAAAATTCTACCACGTAAGTTCTTTTTACTTAGGCTAGCAATTTGATTTTCAATCGAAAACGCGTATGAGAATCGAAAACTACAAGATATCAAGAAATCGTGGTTTTTGGTATTTTATGTCTAAAATGCTCGATCTCAAACAAAGCAAGAAAGTATTGAATCGAGAAGAGAGAATATTAAATTGCAAGAAGGCCCAAAACCCCAAAGGGGCATTAACTTTAAATGACTAAGAATCTAAACAATGAAAACGTAAATGACCGAAATTAAGTTTGCAAGAGAAATAAAGGACAAGAAATCGAAATGTGCGGAAATGTAAATTGCTAAAACCCATTAAAATTGCACATAAAGTAAATAACAGAAATCGAAATGTGCTGACAATGTAAATTGCTAAAACCCATTAAAATTGCACGTAAAGTAAATAATGGAAATCGAAATGTGCGACAATGTAAATTGCTAAAACCCATTAAAATTGCACGAAAGTAAATAACGGAAATCGAAATGTGCGAAAATGTAAATTGCTAAAACCCATTAAAATTGCACGTAAAGTAAATAACAGAAATCGAAATGTGCGAAAATGTAAATTGCTAAAACCCATTAAAATTGCACATAAAGTAAATAACAGAAATCGAAATGTGCGAAAATGTAAATTGCTAAAACCCATTAAAATTGCACGTAAAGTAAATAACAGAAATCGAAATGACATTGAATGAAATATACAAGAATATGAAATTGCCGAATTGGAATGGCTCGAAAGTAAATTACCAAGGAAAATAAAGAAAGCGATAAATGTACTCCGTGAGCATGGAAATCCAGATTGCCGTAAGCTTCATGGTGTTCGTCGTTTCTCCGTAGACTTTTCACTACCGATTCTCGTTCTCCGCCAATTTCCGCTCCCTCGTTTCTCCTTTCTTTGTTCTATTTATAGTGGCGTTGTTCAAGCCTTCTAAGAGCAGCTTAACGAGACCGCTACCACGTTCTTCGTGCGTATGACAGCTTTCTTTTACAGCTTTTCCCATGTTCTCACGATCTTCAACTTTTCCATCACTTAGAAACCGCTTCAAGACGTGCGTTTTGACTACTTTCTTTCAAGGTTTAGCCAAGGTTATGATATCTACGAAAACGAGCCTTCCCTTTGATTTAATCGAGAACTTTGCATACCTGGTATCGATTTATTTTAACCTTAACTCCATGTTAAGCTTTTCGACTATTACGCCTACTCTTCCAATTTTACCTTTCGATTTTATGTGTCACGTTCTTTATAATCTGACATCAGGAAAGTTCCCTTTCGATTCATTTCTCGATCAGACTTCTCGATTCCACACTATGACTTAGTCTTTATTTGGCAACAGCCGTTCATTTCTCGATTGTGCTTCTCGATGTTATATGCTACGTGTTTCAATTTGGACATCGAATGAATATTTGTTTATCTTATCGAGTCATATTTCTTTTCCCTTCGATTCCGATTGTGTTTCTCGATTTGCTACTAACAGGTGGTTCCACGAACATTCTTAATTTGGCATGTGAAATAAGAGTTTGACACACGTGGTAAAAGATACATTTTTATTTTCAACTTCAAAACACAAAAAAGTTGACGATTAGTTGGTGTTTGTCCCCACTTTTAATTTTTAATTCTGTTTTCATACTTCTATTAAAAAAAATTGGTCAGATTTGAAACTTGAAAGAGACGAACGTCATATCATTTTGCTAGTTTTTAAAGTAAAGAATATGGAATAAATAATGTTTCTTTGGGTTGCTTTAGTTGTTCTTTGTTGGCTAATCCATCTCCTACTAATCAAGTCTATCAAAAAATGTTGTTCCTTTGGTAAAGTTGTTTAGAAATATTTGTTGAATTATTGACAACCGTACCAAATTTATCAATCGCAGTATAATATTTTGATTAAATAAAACTTAATTTATTTTAATCTACTTAGTAAGTATATAATTGAAATTTTCTATTTAAATCATTCCTCGTGGGGTCGAATTTTTTTTAATCGAAATACTATATTGCGATTGATAATTTTGGTACGTTTACCAATAATTCAATACAAACAAAATTATTTTATTTGATATAAATACCCTAATCACTAAAAAATATTTTAAGGGATCAAGATCTTTCATTTCAAACGTTTTTTATATTCAAATGATAATATAGATTTTGTAAATCTTCAATGACAATTTCTTCTTCATCTTATAAAGGGTGGTGATATGAAATTGCATCACTTAGATCCATTTTATATTTTAAAGTTTATATTTTTTGGATTTCTTATCGTTTCTCTCCTTGAAAATAAGACTTAAGCAAAATACATTATGTTTTCATAGAAAATCATATATGTTGTTATATACATATGATGAGTAGAAAGATAATAATGTTGGCAAAATTTGGGTAATGTATATATATGATACATATTTAAATGTGTTAGAGTCATTATTTATTAAGCCAAATAATAAAGTGATCTGACTAAATTAAAAGGTTTGGCTAAAGGCATATGTCATGAAAATAAAATTGTGTAGAGACCATAGAGCAATTTCTAATTTGATGAGGGGCCAAATTGGAAATACTAAAACTTAAGTAATTAACCTAATTTTGGTTATTTTAAGGGGTCATGGTCCCCTTCTGGGAGCACGTAGACAGAACGTAGTTACAGTCCCGTTCTTTTCTTTCTATCCCCATCAAGAGAGAAAATCAAGAGGGAAAATACAGGTGTTCTTCAGGTGGAAGACCATAAGATCAATAGTGCTCTAAAAGGGACATCATCATTATGGCTAATTCAGGTACGCTTTTGCATTTAGTTTATAACATGTTTACAGTATAAGATTATTTTATATTTGATCGTTAGATTGAAGATCATATTTAATTATAAGTTTACCTAACAATTGGTATCAGAGCAACTCATACTTGATTCATGTTTGTCTTTGGAAATTACATTTATCAAAGATTCTATTCAATCAGAACCCTAAGTGGAGAATAATCTCCCATTTTTATAAATCCTAAATTTAATTTGAGGATAAATTCTCAAATTTTAAACCTAGTTTGAAATTTGGGGTAAATTCCCAAATCGAGAAAGAGAGATAAAGAATAATAAGTTGTGGACAAAGAAGACGCCACGATTCGTGAAGCGGAACGCGGAGTGAGAGAGGGTTTGATTTTTCAAGAATCCTTCGGAGTCGGAGTCGGAGTCGGAGATGGAGCTATCGACTCCCAATTCTTCCAAACTCTTATCCATTAACCCCGGTTCTAGGGTTTTGAAAGGTCCTCTCACTGGCTAATTCAGACAATGACATCATCGGTGGTCGAAGGTGGACGCGACAAGGGCAAACGCGAGCCCTCCGATTTGATTACCGAAAGCATGAATCTGACGCCTGCAAACCTTTCCCTCCCCACTGAAACATTCTTGAGAGCAGCAATTCCCCTCAAGGAAAAGGTTGTAGAGGAAACTTGGAACCGGAGAGACCAGGTGGTTGATCCCACGGTGTACGCCAGACTGTTAGGCACTGCCTTCACTTGTTTGCGGTCGTACCAGGTTACCGGTTGCCGGAACGACTTGTAGTTATGCAGAGATATCATTGACACGTGTGTTACCGCTGCACGTGTCTCCCTCAGACACGTGACCTTTTTATGCGGTAGTGGAGGCGTTTATGCGCTTGGTGCCGTGGTTGCCAATTACATGGGGGACCTAAGAAAACGTGGGACCCGCTGCCTTAATTAAAAAGCCATCATACATGGCATTATAGTACAATTTTTTTTTTTTAGAAGTGGCCCTTGAGACTTAATTTGGTTTAGGGTTACCCTTATTAATATATTCAATTTGTTTGGTAGTTTAATATTTTTGTGAGCAAATTGAGTCAAGAAGTTACCAAAGTAACATCTCTTGAATTGGGTAGTTCGTGAAAAATATTAAATGTTAGTGTTTGTGTATATTCATGTGAGTATTAGTCGGCCCAAAGGAAGATTAATATTTGGCCGAATTGCATATACACTTGTAATGATAAACATGTGATAATTATAAGGATTTGCTTTGTCGATGATAAATCAATCTAAAGACTGGTTTGTTGTTGGACGTGCTTTATTGTCAATGTTTGATTATTACAACAAGATATCTCTAGTAGTTAATATTACTGTCCAAAGACTTGATATTAATGGTGCATTGGGTGTCTTGAGATGAGTTAAACCATTATTTGAATATATATTTTATTTATAATTATTTATTTTTATAATGTGAGCATAATTAATTTATTTCTCTTGTTTTTAATTTAGCTACAATTGTTTCTATATCTGCCAATTTAAATTATGTTCCGATCCTCAAAAGTATGTTTCCTATTTTGGTCTGTTCTTAAGTCAATTTAGCGTCAGTACCTAGTAACACTTGGTGGTTAGACTCAGGTGCAACTACTAACATCAGTGTTTCTATGAAGGGTTGCTTAAGCTACCGGAAGCCAATTGATTCTGAAAGATGAATATATGTTGGAGATGACAAATCGGTAGAGGTGGAAGCCATAGGGCATTTTAAATTGTTATTGAGTACTGGTTTTTATTTGGATTTGAAAGACACTTTTGTTGTGCCGTCATTTAGACGGAATTTGGTTTCAGTTTCTTATCTGGACAAATTAGGTTATTTGTGTTCATTTGGAAACAATAAGTTCAGTTTGTCTTTTAATTCAGATATTATTGGAACTGGTTCACTTTTGCCTTATGATAATCTGTATTTACTTGATAATGTGACCACCTATAATGAAACCCTTAATACAGAATCACGGGGTACTAAACGTAAAATTGATGATACTCACTCAGGAGCATTATGGCACAGGCGCTTAGGTCACATCTCTAAAAATAGAGTTGAACGACTTGTGTTAAATGGAATCTTAGAGTCCATTGACTTCACAAACTTTGATGTTTGTGTTGAATGCATTAAGGGCAAACAGACCAAAGCGAAGAGATTAGGTGCATATAGAGCTACAAACGTCTTAGAGTTGATACATACGGACATTTGTGGGCCATTTCCTACACCTTCGTGGAATGGTCAACAATACTTTATATCATTCATAGACGATTACTCACGATATGCATACTTATTCCTTATACATGAAAAGTCACAATCTCTAGACGTATTCAAAACATTTAAAGCTGAAGTTGAAAATCAACTCAATAAAAGAATTAAGTTTGTCAGATCTGATCGTGGTGGTGAGTACTATGGCAGATTTGACGGGTCAGGTGAACAGCGTCCAGGACCTTTTGTCAGGTACCTAGAGGAGTGTGGAATTGTCCCACAGTATACCATGCTGGGATCACCTAGCATGAATGGTGTAGCTGAAAGACGAAATCAAACTCTTAAAGATATGGTCAGGAGTATGATTTGTCATTCCACCTTACCAGAGTCACTCTGGGGAGAGGCACTAAAGACGGCACCTTATATTCTGAACAGAGTACCAACTAAAGCAGCGACCAAAACACCTTATGAGCTTTGGACTAGGCGACAGCCTAGTTTGAAGCATTTCCATGTGTGGGGTTGTCCATCTGAGGCAAGGCCTTATAAGCCAAATGAAAAGAAATTGGACTCACGAACAATAAGTAGTTATTTTATTGGTTATGCTGAAAGATCCAGGGGATATAAATTTTATGATCCCACATTAAAGACAATTTTTGAGACGGGAACTGCTACGTTCTCTGAGGATATTGAGTTTGGGGGGGAGAATAAAATCAAGAACTTTGTCTTGGAGGAAGAATCGGTAACAATTCCAGAACCGATTCAAACAGTTACTTTTGATAAAGTAAGTTCAGAACCTCCACAAGGCATTGTTAATGAACCCCTTACTCAAGATGATTTGGTTGTTCATGAAGAACAAACTCAAGATCCTCAAGAACCTGTGCATCATGAGCCAATAACTTTGTGGAGATCCACTAGAGAAATAAGAAGTGCTATTTCGGATGATTACATGGTATTTCTTCAGGAACATGAGAAAAACAATGGTATGATGGAAGATGACCCAGTTAACTTTCGTCAAGCCATGCAAGGTTCTAACTCTAAAAAGTGGATTGAAGCAATGAAGGAGGAGTATAAGTCCATGCAAGACAACAAGGTTTGGGAACTTGTCCCATTACCAGAAGGTATGAGACCCACTGGTTGCAAGTGGATATTTAAGACCAAACGGGATTCTAAAGGTAATGTGGAAAGGTATAAGGCTCGTCTGGTAGCTAAGGGATATACCCAAAAGGAAGGGATTGACTTTAAAGAGACTTTCTCTCCAGTTTCATCGAAAGACTCTTTTAGGACAATCATGGCTCTTGTAGCACATTATGATTTGGAGCTTCATCAAATGGATGTCAAGACGGCGTTTCTCAATGGCAACATTGATGAGACGATTTATATGGTACAACCAGAAAATTTTGTGCAGGGAGATTCAAAGAATATGGTTTGCAAACTGACAAAATCCATTTATGGACTAAAGCAAGCATCTCGTCAATGGTACTATAAATTTCATCAAGTAATTCTCTCATTTGGCTTCGAGATGAATATTGTTGATGATTGTGTATATCACAAGTTTAAGGGGAGTAAGTATATTTTCCTGATCTTGTATGTTGATGACATTCTACTTGCCACTAATGATATAGGCATATTACACGAAACCAAGAAATTTTTATCAAAGAATTTCGAAATGAAAGATCTTGGTGATGCGTCTTTTGTATTAGGAATTCAGATACACCAAGATCGATGTCGGGGTATTTTGGGATTATCACAAAGGAGCTATATCAAAACAATTCTTAAAAGGTTTGGCATGCATGAATGTAAATTCGGGGATACTCCAGTTGCTAAGGGAGACAAGTTTAGTCTCAATCAGTGCCCAAAGGGAAATTTGGAAATTGAGGAAATGCAAAAGATTCCCTATGCATCAGCTGTAGGGAGTTTGATGTACGCTCAAGTATGTACGCGTCCAGACATAGCATACATAGTTGGGGTTCTAGGCAGATATTTAAGCAATCCAGGAATGGACCATTGGAAAGCAGCAAAAAGGGTCATGAGATATTTAAAGAGAACAAAAGATTACATGCGCACATACAGGAGGTCAGACCAGTTGGAGATCGCTGGGTTTTCTGACTCGGACTTTGCAGGATGTCAAGATAGTTTGAAATCCACTTCAGGTTACATTTTCATGTTAGCAGGTGGTGCGGTTTCTTGGCGCAGTGTCAAGAAAACCCTTACAGCTTCATCCACTATGGCAGTAGAATTTGTAGCATGCTATGAGGCGTCGAATCATGGAATATGGGTGAGAAATTTTGTCACAGGGCTGCAAATTGTGAAAGGCATTAAAAGACCACTTAAGTTATATTGTGACAACAAATCAGCTGTATTGTATTCCAACAACAACAGAAGTTCGACTAAGTCAAAACACATCGACATTAAGTTCCTAGTTGTTAAGGAAAGAGTACAGAGTGGACAGATTTCCATAGAACATTTAGGGACTGTCGCCGCCTCCCCAAAGGGGGCGGTCGGAGCGACGCGATGTTTTTTTTTACCCTCTTGATTTTTGCGTTTTTTATTGGTGGTTACAACGCCTTTAGGTTGTCCGATAACCGGGCTAACCTAGGGGCGAGGTTTTCGAAAGTATCCCTGGGTTGTCCGATAACCGGGCTAACCCAGGGACTTATTTAATTTGGGTTCTATGGAGTCGCCACCGATATTTTTACCATAAACATCGGAAAAGGGGTTTTAAAAAGGCGTTGGTTTTCGAAAACCAACTTTGGTCATTAGAACCAGAGTTGGGTAAGGGAGTTAGTTACGTGTAAAGGAAGTGTTAGTTCCTTTACGACGCCCCTTTCGGGTTCCCTATGATAGGCCGGCTACTTTGAATAAATAATTAAACTGAAAAATTGCGCTTTTACCCTTTTATTATGCGGAATTTAAGTTTATGACTACATGGCCCTAGCTCCTATTGCGTAATTTAAACGGCAATAAAAAAAATAGAGAGGGAGAATATGCACCTCTAAAGCAAGCTTTTATATTTCTTTAAAGAGAGGGTGCGTTTTGGCAACCCTTCACTCTACAACTCTTAGAAACTCCGGAAATGCCTCGGAGGGATTTTAAAGAAGATTTAGAACGCTCAGTTTATGCCTAGAGACACTCAGAAACTCCGGAAATGCCTCGGAGGGATTCTTAGAGAGAGAAAGTCTAGAGAGAAGGGAGAGTTATGTTGTTTCTGTGTGAAAAAGGGAGAAATGACGCCCCTATTTATAGTTTTTCGCGCCTGACAGGTCGAGACCGCCGTCTCCTCTGACAGGGTCGAGACCGCCGTCTGGAAAATCCAGACCGCCGTCTCGTTCATGACAGAGGGTCGAGACCGCCGTCTGGATAATCCAGACCGCCGTCTCGACTGGGCAGGAATCGAGACCGCCGTCTGGGAAACCCAGACCGCCGTCTCGACTTTTACAGGTGACGAGACCGGCGTCTGGACAATCGAGACGGCGGTCTCGTCCTGGCGTTGAGACGAGACGGCGGTCTGGTCCTTCCGGACAGCGGTCTCGTCCCTTCAGGGTGAGAAACTTTATTTTTTGGGCCAAAAAACCCTCCTATCTTAGTACGGGGGCCTAATAGTCTCTCCTAATGGCTTGTTAGGCTTCGGCCGTCTTCAAATAGGAAGCTTTCTGACTTTATTTGGAGGCGGGGCAAGATTTGGGGTCTACAACTGCCCCCCCTTTACCCGATCAGTCGACTGCTGGCCTTTTGTGCTGAGGTGATCGACTGGAGGGTAAAGGAGTTGACCCTCTTGCCCGGTTTCCCTTCAGATACTCCGTCTTTGCGGCGGATGATCTTCTGGGGAGATGTTGTGTTGTGCGCCTCTGGGATGCTCCTTTGACGCGGTAGCTGACCCCTTCGGCTGATGAGTATGAACCCCCATCTGGTTTGACGAGTATGAACCCTCGCCTGGTAAGCCCCCTTTTGTAAGGCCTGATGAGTACACACCCCCATCTGGTGTTTGACGAGTATGAACCCCCGTCTGGTAAGCCTTCTTCTGTAAGGCCTGATGAGTACGCACCCCCATCTGGTGGTTAAGCCTCCGGATGCTCCATCTTGCGGTAGCTGATCCTTTGGCCGTGGTGGCGGCTTACTGATTCTGACCATGCACCGACTCCCTGGGGAGTGATTTCTGTGTTCGCGCACTTCCAAGATACTACTTCTGATGTAGCCGATCCCTTCGGTGGACACGTGGTAAAACCTCGGGATACTCCTTCTGACGGTAGCCGATCCTTTGGTTGATGGGTATAAACCCCCCATCAGGCTGGTAGTTGCAGTCCATTATTGAGATGTGTTCTGTCTTTGTTTTTTATCTTTTCTGGGAATTGTCGTCCGGTCTGTGCCGGGGATTCTGTTGGTGTTCGTCCAGCTTGTTGATTGCTGGGGATTCTTTGAATTTGATTTTTCTTGTGGTGATCACCCAACTCTTGCTGGTTGGTCGGGTGATTTTTGTTTGTTGGCTTTTCCTGATAGTCATCCAGCTTGTTGTTTGCTGGGGATTCTTTGTTTTTGATCTTTTGGTATTTGTCATCCGACTTTGCTGGTTGTCGGGAATTTTTTGATAAGTGCCTCTTAGGTAGGCGGGAATCCTCTGGGGATTTGTTGATCTTGGTGACGCCTCTTGAGTAGGCGGATATCCATTGAGTTTTTGGTAATGCCTCTGAGTAGGCAGATGTTCCGTTTGGAGGTGAAGGCTTTTGGTTTTGCTTTTTTCTTTGCCTCTGAATAGGCTAATGTTTCTTTATGGGGACGCTGGCTCTTGCTTGGCAGGTCTTGCCTATGCATATGACATTCTGAGAATGAACTTGAAGTTTTGCCTTTGCAATAGGCTCACTGGGGATGATCTTTCTTTTTTGATTGATCCACCGGGGAATTGGTTTCCTTCCCGGGGATCTAATTTTGGTTTGCTCCCTGAGGGAGAAATGGAGTTTTTGACTCCTTGTTGGATGCTGTTGTTTTGAGCTGGCTTTGCCGATACTCTTGTTTTTGTTGGAGGAATGAAATTTCTGATTCCTTCTTTTTTTGGTTGATTTTCCCTTTCCTGCGGTGACCCACTTAGGGAGTAAGGATTTTTATTTGATTTCGCCTTTTTTCGCGATTTATTTCTTTTTTTATCGCGATTTTGAAA
This sequence comes from Sphenostylis stenocarpa, assembly GCA_963425845.1. Taxonomy (NCBI): domain Eukaryota; kingdom Viridiplantae; phylum Streptophyta; class Magnoliopsida; order Fabales; family Fabaceae; genus Sphenostylis; species Sphenostylis stenocarpa. The sequence continues at coordinate 34,654,784 of OY731401.1, forward strand.
TTTGGCTTTTTTATAATGCGTGCGCCTTTTTACTTTTTAGTTTATTTTATACACGTAGGCTTTTTCCCTTCTTTTTGGGAGGTCCACTAGGGATGACGTTTTATTTCTTTAGTGATCCACCAGGGAATTAGTTGACTTCCTGGGGATCTGATTTTTCTTTTCTAGGAATGGAGTCTTGGCTCCTTGATTGATGTTGATGCGAGCTATACTTGTGAAGCTCTTATTCCACTGGAGAGTGGGAATTTCTGATTCTTTTTTGTTGAATTTTTTGGAGATCCATTTGAGGATTTTTATTCGGCCTTCTCTGTCATGGCTTTTTTGGACATCCGCTGGGGATGCAAGGGTTTTCTTCTTTTTTTTCCTTTTTTTGTTGAGCCCTTGTTGGTATGGAGACTAGACTCTTTTGATTGTTGATGATGGTGGGCTTTTGAAGCCTTTATTCTCCATTGGGGAGTGTGAAGGCGACTTTGGGTGAGTGTGCTCGATGACTCATGTGGTGATGCAGCTGAGTCGTGAGGTAATCTTTTTGTTTTGCCTCTGGAGTAGGCAAGGATCCTTTTGGGGATGACTAAGCCTTTCCATCGGCTTTTCTTTTATGATGCCTGATGGTTGTGCCCTCTTTTATTGGGTGATGATTAGAGTTTTGACTTCTGGAAGCTTCTGATGACGACTCATTCTTCTTTCTTGAGGGAGAGCACTGTGTGAAGACTTATTACTTTCTTGTGCCTTCTCTTCTGAGTAGAAGGATGGTAGCTGAAGCTCTTGATTTTCAGAAGCTCTTATTTCGATGAGCCGCTTGATTGACGACTTGTTCCGTTTTCTTGAGGGCATTATTTGGAGACTCAGTCTCAGTGATCCTGTTTTCAATCACAAACATGGAGCTAGTCTCCTTATATGCATGAATGCTTTTCGTTTTTTTGTTATTTGTCTGAAGTAATTTTTATTTCTTTTATTTTTGTCTTGACAAAGTCGTTTTGTGCGACTACTTGTGTGTGGATGCCCTAAATGCAATCTATTCTTATTGATTGATGCATCTGGAAAAGTGACTGGCATTCTCCTGCTGGACTTTCATGATTATGATGAAAGACCCCTCTCTTTTGTTCATTTTTTGGTTTAGCCCTATCTTTTGCCTAGACTGCCATTTTGGGGTTTTCGATCTAGCGGGCTGCCTTAATTTTTGCCTAAGATATCTTAGCGGGCTTTTTCCTTTTTTATGAATGCCCTAACTTTTGCCTAGACCGCCCTTTGCGGGTTTTCGATCTAGCGGGCTACCCTAACTTTTGCCTAAGAATCTCCTAGCAGAAATTATTCTTTTTATTGTCATTTTTTCTTTCTCTTCTTTTTTTTGAGAGATAGGAGCCTATCATATGCATGCAATGTTTGTGATATGCATCCTATAATACTATTTCAATTAATTTTTCAAAAGGATTAACCAATGTGCTTTTACTTCTGATGAGCTTCTGACGTTATGTGCTTTCGTTGACAGGGATAGGCTGTGCCAATTTCGTCGTCTCGATTTTTTCATGACCGAATAATGATTGTGTTGATAGTGGAGCGACTTGCCATGTCAGTGCGCCCCTTCCTTTCCTTGGGGATGTCAATCCTACTATTGATTACTATCTCCACATTTCCCTACTAATTACTAGAATGTCGTAGTAGTAAGGGTCAAGAGAAGAGAAAGAAGAGGATATTTAATTCAAAGGCTTGTGTTTTAGAATTGTTTTATTTTGACAAAAATGGTTTTTGTAAGCACGGCTAGCCAAGGTTGGTTAGAGTGTTTAGGCTAGTTTAGACAAACGTTTTGTTTATGGAGTGGCATCTTATTCTATGGCGCTTGCTATGACTGATTGACTTCCCTAGTCTGCCCTTTGGGTTTTCAGCTTAGGATGTTGTGTTTTGTTTTGTTCTAACTTTTGTTTAGGTTTCTTTTTTCTTGCTTCGGAAACCTAGCGGACTTTATTTTATAACCCTAATTTTTGCCTAGGCTACCCTTTATGGTTGTTCAGGTTTCCTAGCGGGTTTACCCTAACTTTTGCGTAGCCCCCTTTGGTGGGTTTCCTACTGGGTACCTTGCCTTTTTCTTTTGGCCTTTAGCTTTTATGGGCTTCTTTTGATTTTTTTTCTTTTTGCACAACATTGGCGAAACACGACTTTACTTATGACGAGGTAAAACTTTATTTTGTGCTTCTAGTCAATCAGTGGTGATGGATTTGACTTTTATTTTGGTCAATGGCGCATTTTGATTACTTTGACGCACTTTTGAAAACGTTTGCTTAAACATGGTTATTAATGAGGTTTAGACATTAATAGCAAGAAGAGAAGCAGATAGTAAGAATGACATTCTTTGTAATTAATAGGGAAATATGTGCCCTACAATGCTCGGGGGTCGGGCTGGCCCCGAGGAGTAATCTCTAATAGTCATTGGATTTATAAACCCTAAGAATCAAAAGGAGAACACCTAATGACTAAAGTCGCTTTCGACGCTTGAACCCCTCTAATTGGGAAAATCTGATTCGAGCTGTAGAGGGGAGACTTCCCTTTTCTCCATGTAGCTTGATCCTTCAAAGGATTGTCTTTAAAATCTGGTGGCTCCCTTATTCCTTTAGAGTTTATAATGAGCCATTGGTTTGGGTGATATCCATATTTTCTCATCATGTGGGTCACCTTCATATTGTTGGGAAAGCCTTTTCATATTGGCAAAAGATATTTCAAAGGTCCTAGGTCCTCTTCCGCCGCATCCATTCAAGGTAGGGCAGACGATTTGTTGATCTGAATGTCGTCTCTAGCTCAAACTGTGACTAGCTTGTCGCCTACCTTGAGTTTGTCTCTTTGGCGGAGCGTCGTGAATTTCCTCAGCGTCGTGAATCCAAAGTCTCTTTAATTTCCTTTTTGGATTATGTTTTTCTTCGGTCTTTTTATTTTTTCTTTATTCTTGGGAGCATTGCCTTATAGCTCCTGGGGGTGTAGATTCTTTCACTTCTAATTTTGCCCCCGAAGGTTGGCTATGCTGGAGATATCTTCATTAATGGAAGAAGTTTCTGCGTATCTCAATGGTACAATTTTATTTGATGTATGGGGTGAACGAATGTAACGACATCATTGCCCCCTCTTCCTTATTAACTTGGATACCCAACGGTTGAGGCTTATTATCCTCCTTGGGCGGATCAACCATTAGGGAGAACTTGATGACGAAAGGCTTACTCTCCATCTTATTCCGATTCATGGGAAGCACATCGACTAATCCTTTCTTTTTATTATCTTATTATTATTAAAGTGAGAATGAATGCGATTTATGAATGTAGTAGACGTCTAAAGAGATGATGAAAACAAACAATTTTATTTATTTCATCTAGACAGTGTACATTCCTTAATGCAATGTTTCGAAGTACATTTTTTTTTAAAAGCGGAGAAGCCTAAATGAACCCATAGGCGGGTAAATATTTCTATTCAAATTTTTCTTTTTGACTTCTTGTGTATGGCATGCGAATGCCCTAATCCTCTTCTCATGGTGTTGAGGAATATCCACTTCTTCGACTGTCTATTATTAGATGCATGAGGATGAAGCTTGGTGGAGGCATGTATGCAAGTGTTTGTTTTTTCCTAAACATTATCATGTTTTATTTTCTAACATGACGTATGATAGTGTTTGAGATTTTGTGTTTTTTTTTTTTTTGGGTATGCGGATGAGGGCATGAAGAATACCAGCCGCTTTCTAGAATGTAAAAAGATTTTATTGAATGATATATGAGATGGATATTCCTTAAGACAATGGCTTAGGTATCCTCCTTAAAGCTTATGCTTTGTGGGGTATCCTACCCACCTCGGTGTAATGGTTCCTTTTCCATCACAGACTTGACAAGTATAATGGGGGTCACCATCGCACCTTAGTACATTCATTCCTTCCTTGTCGCGAAGGTCATAAATGTGCTCGGGGCCTCTTTCACCATTGTCTTAGGGATATCTAGTGCTCCCTAGAATAAATGTATTTATGCATGCACCAGTACAAAAGGGCAGTAGATGTTCAAAGTGACATAACTTTTGACTGGGTTGTCCGATTTGGACGCACAGCATGTCAAAACGAAGAGAAAAGGGTGAAGAACCAATTAACAAATGGCCGAAGGCGATTTGGCCCAGTAATTTTCCCAAAAAACGTCTCTAAGACCCACTTTTGAGGGATTTATTAAAATGATACGTATGCATAATTTCCTTATGCATTCATTTTCTCTCTTGGTTTTTCCACTTATGATGCAATATGAATGATACGACTTTGTCAACATTATCTTATAAATGTTTTGATTTTGTTATTATTATTATTTTTTTTATTTTGGATTTTTATTTTGATTTTTATTGCTTTTTATTTTATAGCCTTTTATCTCTTCTGTCGGAACTCGCATGGCTACTTAGCTTACAAAGAACCCGAAACCGGACTAGCTAAAAGGCAGATTGTCCAAGATAAAATGTGGCTTTATGCGAAAGAATATTTAGCGTCCCTTATCTCTTCTGTCGGAACTGCGTGGCTACTTAGCTTGCAAAGAACCTGAAACCAGGCTAACTAAAAGGCAGACTGTCCGAGATAAGGGTGTTTATTTGTGAAAAATATTTTTGGTTTTTGTTCTGTTGTTTGTTTATGCCATGCAACATACAAATGCAACAATCATATGCACACGCAATTCGATCATCCCCGAACAGGCGAGATTTCGTTTTTATTACGAGGTAGGGTTTTCCTGCAGAAAAGTGCATTGGTCAGAGTAGGTTCTAACTGTTCTCACCAGGCTAAGGCCCCCAAGGTGCCCCCATTATAGGGTCCCCACTCTCCAGCCGTCCGACCATGCTCAACACTAAGGCCAGAGTCGGTCTTGTTGCCAAAAGAGGAAGGTTATCACCTTGAGTGGTGGTTTCCGATCACACTGGTGGGCACAAGGCCCTAACTACAGCGAACCGTACCTGCCACCCACTCCCTATGGTTATCTCACTTGTCCCCGGGTATAGAGGGAATTGTAGTGTGCAAGGGTTTGTGTGCAGTTTATATTTCAATCAATTGCGTAAGTATAAACAAGCAACAGTTATTTGAAAGTCAAACAATAAAGCATGTTATAATACAAGACAGGGTAAAAGCGCTATTTTCTTGGTTTAATTATTTTTAAGCCAGCACATCACTAAATGGGATCAACTCTCTAGGCTTCCCCAGTGGAGTCGCCATCTGTCGCCGCCTCCCCGAAGGGGGCCGTCGGAGCGACGCGATGTTTTTTTTTACCCTCTTGATTTTCGCGTTTTTTATTGGTGGTTACAACGCCTTTAGGTTGTCCGATAACCGGGCTAACCTAAGGGCGAGGTTTTCGAAAGTATCCCTGGGTTGTCCGATAACCGGGCTAACCCAGGGACTTATTTAATTTGGGTTCTATGGAGTCGTCACCGATATTTTTACCATAAACATCGGAAAAGGGGTTTTAAAAAGGCGTTGGTTTTCGAAAACCAACTTTGGTCATTAGAACCAGAGTTGGGTAAGGGAGTTAGTTACGTGTAAAGGAAGTGTTAGTTCCTTTACGACGCCCCTTTCGGGTTCCCTATGATAGGCCGGCTACTTTTAATAAATAATTAAACTGAAAAATTGCGCTTTTACCCTTTTATTATGCGGAATTTAAGTTTATGACTACATGGCCCTAACTCCTATTGCGTAATTTAAACGGCAATAAAAAAAATAGAGAGGGAGAATATGCACCTCCAAAGCAAGCTTTTATATTTCTTTAAAGAGAGGGTGCGTTTTGGCAACCCTTCACTCTACAACTCTCAGAAACTCCGGAAATGCCTCGGAGGGATTCTAAAGAAGATTTAGAACGCTCAGTTTATGCCTAGAGACACTCAGAAACTCCGGAAATGCCTCGGAGGGATTCTTAGAGAGAGAAAGTCTAGAGAGAAGGGAGAGTTATGTTGTTTCTGTGTGAAAAAGGGAGAAATGACGCCCCTATTTATAGTTTTTTGCGCCTAACAGGTCGAGACCGCCGTCTCCTCTGACAGGGTCGAGACCGCCGTCTGGAAAATCCAGACTGCCGTCTCGTTCATGATAGAGGGTCGAGACCGCCGTCTGGATAATCCAGACCGCCGTCTGGGAAACCCAGACCGCCGTCTCGACTTTTACAGGTGACGAGACCGCCGTCTGGACAATCAAGACGGTGGTCTCATCCTGGCGTTGAGACGAGACGGCGGTCTGGTCCTTCCAGACGGCGATCTCGTCCCTTCAGGGCGAGAAACTTTATTTTTTGGGCCAAAAAACCCTCCTATCTTAGTACGGGGGCCTAATAGTCTCTCCTAATGGCTTGTTAGGCTTCGGCCGTCTTCAAATAGAAAGCTTTCTGACTTTATTTGGAGGCCGGGCAAGATTTGGGGTCTACAGGGACAAACTCCATGATGGCAGATCCTCTAACTAAAGGACTTCTGCCCAAGGTCTTTCATGAGCATGTTGCTCACATGGGTGTTTTACAGTTTGAGGAATTTGTGGTTTAGTGGGAGTTAGTCATTTTCATATGTTTTATGTTCTATGTTTAATTTTATATATGTATACATTGTTTTTTGGACATATTTGGTTATCTATAGATATGCGGTTTTTTTTGTTCATTTATTACACTTTGTACATTAAGGTTATTATATCGATCTCGATAAGTTAAAGTTTGGACCAGTTGAAAATAGACGTGTACATATCACCTTCATGTAATTTTTCATGCTACACATTTCATGATGAATCCATGTCATTTGGTTATGTCAGGATGAGTAATCATTGTTGGTTTTAGTTGCGATGATGCAATGAAAAGCTGGTTTGGTTCTATATCTTGATATGATTAATGGACAGGACTTTTGGAATATGCTAAAGGAATATAATGACAATTTTGAGCTCATAAAGTCTAACACATTTGTGAGGTTGTAAGGACATATATATTTGTGACCAGTGGGAGATTGTTGGCAAAATTTGGGTCATGTATATATATGATACATATTTAAATGTGTTAGGGTCATTATTTATTAAGCCAAATAATAAAGTGATCTGACTAAATTAAAAGGTTTGGCTAAAGACATATGTCATGAAAATAAAATTGCGTAGAGACCATAGAGAAATTTCTTATTTGATGAGGGGCCAAATTGGAAATACTAAAACTTAAGTAATTAACCTAATTTTGGTTATTTTAAGGGGTCATGGTCCCCTTCTGAGAGCACGCAGACAGAACGTAGTTACAGTCCCGTTCTTTTCTTTCTATCCCCATCAAGAGAGAAAATCAAGAGGGAAAATACAGGTGCTCTTCAGGTGGAAGACCATAAGATCAATAGTGCTCTAAAAGGGACATCATCATTATGGCTAATTCAGGTACGCTTTCGCATTTAGTTTATAACATGTTTACAGTATGGGATTATTTTATATTTGATAGTTAGATTGAAGATCATATTTAATTATAAGTTTACCTAACAAATAATACTTATATCCTTTTTTATTTATAACATATATATCCAATAGAAACATATTGAATGACTTATGAGACCAATTTGTTATATTGATGTTTATGAAGATGAACAAATGTAACACTTTCAAATACATGAGAAGGTAAATTAGAAACTAGAGGAGTAACAATAAAATTCCAGAAGGTTTAAAAAAGCATACTTAATAGAGTTTGATTCACTAAATATATTGTCAAAATAAGAGTTTTTTCCAATAATATAATACCATGTGTGTCTCAATTAATGAAACACAATAAACTTTTATCAAATATTGATTTTTTTTCTCTTAATAACCTCATTTTGTTGAGGTGTTGGTGGAAATATTTCCACCATGGATGACACCAAAAGTCTCACACCTTGAGTACCCAAGGTGAATCAAAATTTTTTCCAAGAAACTTAACACTAACTCTTCCAACACTACAAGAATTTTACATATTAGTTATGACACATTCCATAGCTATTTTATAACTAATCTCTCGCTGGTATGTTTTGCTACAGATTAGCTACGGAATAGCTATGAAATAGTTCGTAGCTAAATCCAAGTAGCTAATTAGATACAAATGTATTCTCTCTCAAATTTGTAGCAAATTTTATCGCTAAACTGTCGCTAAATCCCTTTCTAATTTAAATGATGAAATTTTATTTATCCCTAGCTAATTTGATCTCCCAAAACTTGTAGTTAATCCGTAGCTAATCTCTCGCAATTTTGCTCTCGCTAATCCGTAGTTAATCCTCGCAATTTCGCTCTCGCTAATTCGTAGCTAATCCCTCGCAATTTCACTCTCGCTAATTTGTAGCTAATCCCTCGCAATTTTTCTCTCGCTAATCCGTAGCTAATCCCTCACAATTTTTCTCTCGCTAATCCGTAGCTAATCCCTCGCAATATTTCTCTCGCTAATCCATAACTAATCCCTCACAATTTTTCTCTCGCTAATCTGTAGCTAATCCCTAACAATTTATCTCTAGCTAGTAGTTAATGCCTCACAATTATTTCTTCGTTAATCCGTAGCTAATCCTTTGCAATGTTTTTCCCACTATTTCATAGCTAATGCCTCATAATTTTTATCAAAATTTATAATATCAAATATTTAAGATTTAAATTATTACTCATTCTTAAAAAAGAAAACAAACTTATCAACTTTCAATATAAAAGTATTGTTTAAACATAGTTAAAATGATGTTTCAAACAATTAAAACATAACAAAAATAATATTTTAACTAAAAAGTTCTGTATAACACAATTACAAATAGAAACAAAGTTTAAAGTACGTTTTCATCATTGTTTCTTTAAGGCGGATAATAAATCTTTCTTGAAAGACTGCATTTCTTCTTGCATTTGTTGTTGCATGAGTGTTTGCATTTCGCTTGTGTCTTCATTTGTGCTTGCATCAATGCTTGCATATCGGTTTGTGCTCGCAATCGTGTTTTCATCTCGCTCTTGCAAACTAGATATTTGTGTAGCTAAGGTAGTGATTTCTTCAAGTGAGAGGTGTGGTAAGATTTTGGGAAGAGGGACCTTCAACTGATGAAGATGAAACATGTGAAATACCAAGATCCAAACTCGACCTATACCATAAATTATACCTTTTTTATTTTCACCAGCTAGCCTTTATCCAAAGATCAGAATCAACTATAGGATGATTTGATGTATCTTCCCCATATTTTTCAATCATAGCATTTTCATATGATTCCTACATCAAATCAATATTTTAGCAATATTATAAATAAACAAAATTTAATATTTATAAAATATACACACTTACAATGACATTTTTTGCTTTGTTAGACACATATTCACCATCTTTCTTTTTATGAACTTTGCTATATAATTCACCATAAGAAATAGGACGTTTGTGCTCTTCTTCCTGTGAAATAATTTACAATTCAAGATTCAGACATCAATATACCAACATCAAACCTAATATTCAATTTATAACTAGTAATCAATATTGATTAACAATTATATGATCAATGTATTAAATGTATAAAGTATGAATACCATTTTTTTCAAGTGTTGTCCAAAGCTTCTTGATCCTCCTGTGTGCATCATGGCATCAGGCTTGGCAGCCCTATTGGCCTTACCTGCAATGGACTTCTTTTTCCATTCTTTTGTTGCCCATATGTCTACTAATCCAACCCACATCTCTGTCCTTATACTTCTTGGCCCAAAACCCTTTAAGTCTTCAATATTATCTGAATTTGCTTTCTCTTTTGCCTTTTTCCTTGCCTTAGCTAAAGAGTCAGAATATCGACCCATGCATGTCAGATTCCAAATTGTTATAGAAAAATGGAGACATTTAGAATTTGTTAATTAGATTTACGAATAAAAGAATTGTCTTTCATGTTCGTGGTTCATTGTTTTTCATGACGTAAAAAGAAAATTTAAATACCTACGTGTTTCATGAGGTCTAATGAGAACCAAATAACTCCATGGCTTATCACATATGAGCATGCAAATTTGTTAATCATTACACAATTGCTTCAAATCATAACACATATTGAATAAAATCAAACCTCCCAAAACTCAAATCACATGGTAACATTCAAAATGAAAAAAGATTACCGTGAGAAAACGTCAGCGGCAGCGTGTGCGGAAGCGGCGCAGCATAGTAGCGGACGCGGCGCAGGACAACGCGGGAGCGGGAGCAAGAGCAGCAGGGGAGCGGCGCGAGAGCGAGAGCGGCAACAACAGCAGCAACGGATGGGGCGGCAGCAGCAGGGGAAGGGAGCGGCAGCGAGCGGCGGTAGGGAGTGGTAGGGAGCAGCAATGAGCAACGACAGGGAGCAGCAGGAGCAGCAGCGAGGAGCAACAGGAGCGGCAGGAGTAGCAATGAGCTGCAGGGAGCAAGCAGCACAAGACAGAAAGAGGCGTTAGGTTTGAAAAAACTAAGTACGAAGAAGATGAAAAAAAAATTTAGATTTTTATTAAAAGAATTATAAAAAAATAAATAAATTAGTATTTCTGAATATAATTTTTTTATTTCTTATAAAGAATAGTTTCTAAAAAAATTATAAAAAAATATTATTTATAAAATTTTTCTATTAATTTAAATATTATTAAATATTTCTAACAAATTTAAATTTATAAAAAAACTTACAAAAAATAATTTTAAATATTTATCAATTTTTTTAGATATTTTTTTAAAAAAATTATAATTATTTCTAAATAATTTATTTTAGATAAAAAAATAATTTATATATATAATTATATATTTATAGTAAATTTGGTAAAAATAATTTTTTTAAGAAAAAATTGTAATTAATTTTATTGATATTTTTTTTCAAAAAGATCAAAAATTATTTTTTATAATTATATATTTTTAGAGAAATTTACAAGTATTTTTTATAAATAATTTTTATAAAATTAAAATAATTTATAAGAATGGTTCCCAATAATTTAATATTTTTTTCAATTTGATAGTTGCTATAAATTTGCTACAGCTTTAACTATAATTGTATATTACACAATTTAGCTAGGAAATAACTTCAAAAAGTAATATAGCTAATATTTATAGCTAGGGATTAGTGACAAAATTTTTCCTAACTAAATTATTTTTTTGCTAAGTGAGAGAATAGCTACAAAAATATTAGTCTTCTAGCTATTTTACTACAGATTAGCTACAACCTTATTCTTTCACTATTCCATAGCTAATTAGCTACAAATTAGTGAAAAATAAATTTTGTAGCTAATTTTCCTAGCTAATTATAAAATTTCTTGTAGTGCAAGAAAGATTTTTTGTCAAGAGAATAGGAGATATAAATCTTTAAGGACACTTGAAAAGTCAATTCGGGGTACAAAAAAAATATGCAAGTTTCACACACAAATTTTGATTTTATTCAAATATGATTCTAAAAGTTACACAATAAGTCATATATATAATTATTCTCCTTTCATTCACTCACTCACCTAAGGAATGTGAGACTAATTTTGTCTTATACAAGTGATGACCGAAGTTCCTAGCTTCAAGTCCCACCTAATTTTGTCTTATATGTTGGATGTGAGGACACGCTCGAAGGTGAGAGTATGTGTCGAGTGGGTTTTCAAAATTTGATGCCAAATTTGTGAGCAGGTCTCTTTATATGGGTTTGTAATTTAATGACAGAATATAATCTTTATAATCTATTTATATAATGATATAAAATAAATTTGGGAAACGCATCATTCGCTCAAGCGAAAAATACCAATTTTCGCTCAAGCGGGGCTTGAGCGAGTGAATTTCCGTAAGCTTTAACGTATTTTCACTCAAGCGAGAGTCAATCTCACTTTCACCCTCGAGTGCACCCTCACATCCAACATATAAATATATAAATATATAACTATATAAATATATCAAAATATATAAATATATTTGTATTTATATATTTTATATTTATATATTTACACGGATATATATATTTATTTGTATATAAATATAATTTATTTGTAAATTATTATTAGAAAATTATAGTAGTTTAGTGGTTGAAGTATTAGCTTTCAATTTTAAAATACTAGGTTCGAATCATGTCAGTGACAATTCTTTAACTTAAGTAAATTTTTGATTGAAAAAAAATAAAAACACTTTTCGGAAAATATATACAAATAAATATATATTTACACGGATATATATTTATTTATATATAAATATAATTTATTTGTAAGTTATTATTAGAAAATTATAGTAGTTTAGTGGTTGGAATATCAATTTTCAACTATAAAATATTGGGTTTGAATTCGCAAGTGACAATTCTTTAACTTAAGTGAATTTTTTGGTGAAAACACTTTCCACGTCGGTTTATCCGAAACCGACGTTGAATGTGTCAATAAAAAAACGTGGAAAGTACTTTCTACGTCGGTTAACTAAAAATCGACGTAGAATATGTTCAATATTTAACTTTCAAAGTCATTTTTTAACCAACCAACGTTGAAAGTGTATTCAACGTCGGCTCAGCTTTAATCGACGTTAAATAACGACGTGGAAAACATATTTTGTAATAGTGTTTAAAGAGAGTTCTACATTATTAGCAATAATTCCGATTTATATATATACTGGATTACTTGAATTAATTGATTTTAAGTTGAAATTTAAACATAATAAAAAAATTCAATCTAATATAATATAGGTTAAATTATATATTTTTTATTATCTTATTTATAAGTTTTAGCTTTATTTAAAAAAAATATTTTTATCTTTTTAACTTATAGGATCTAACTAATTTTTTAAAAGATTAAAATTAAAGGAAACATTTTAAATGGGGTAAAAGTTAAAAGTATTTTTTAATATTTAATTTAACCTTATAATTAAACGTAACATCATTTTTCACAATATAACAAAAATAATTTAACATGATAATTTATCTAAATATAGATAGACACACACGTACCTATAGATGTTGTAAATACTTACGATGGGATGCACATGAAGATGTTAAAAATCCATGTTGGAATAATCTCAATGTCGCAATGACCCATATTGTTTATAGGAAAAAAAAATCACACTGTTTAATTTTTTAAAAATTTATTAATTAAAATGAGTCATTATTATTATTATTATAATAAGTTGTGTTACATTTGAAGTTTTTTTCATTTTAAATTAAAAACGTGCTTTTAGCATGTTTTTTTTTCTTTCAGTGAAAGTAACTGAAAGCTTATTATTGTTTTTATATATGAACATAAATCCAAATATAGTAACGTAAAAGACTAAAATCGAAGTTTAAAACCTAATCTATATTTCTATTCTTAAATTACGTTCCATTGTCTCCCAAAATGATGCTGGCATTTACTAAGCTCAGTTCAAACCTCAAACTAAAATGATACGTACGAAATTGTTTTGTCCATGTTTTTCATATCTCCGTGACTTTGTTTCCTGTATCATTTTAAATTCCAACGAAGCGAGAAACCTTGAAATTGCCGTACCATGGAAATTAGCAGTGATTAGCGTAGACAAATCAAGAAGATTTTCTACAGACAATAAGATACTCAACACGGCACGAGAGAGTGTTTTTTATGTGCAACATATTTAGAATTAACTTTAATATGGTATTAAAGATTTAACTCATCTATATATTATAATCTTGTTATATTTTTAATTGATAGAATTTCTCGTGAAAATAATAAAATATTAAATTTAATCATATAAAATTCACTTAATAAGATAAAGATTATAATTATTTTTATATTAAAATTTTTTTATCGTACTCCCTTATATAAAAAATAAATAATTTAATATTGATCCGATAAATAATGAAATAAGTAATCTAATAATAGATATTTTATAATTCAGTTATTTTTTTATTATTTTAAAAATTAATAAAATATTTAATTTAATTTTACAAAAAATTATTATATCATTAATTAAAATAGTATATCTCTAAAAAGAAGAATTTTTCATTAGTTTATATATATATATATTATTCTCTCGTGGTATTATATGTTCTTGGTCACACTACTGACTTTACGCGCAAGAATGATTAGGCCGTGTGCTGCGTAGTTATCGCTTCAAACGCGTAAATTGTCTCAAAAACTGCGAGCTTTAACAAAGAGACAGATTCCAATGTTTTTCACGGCTAATTATTTCATACCTTTGACTTCCTTCTATTTAGGCAATCATTTTTTACAACTTTAATGTAATGTTCTCCCAACTAGTTTAATACACAATCTTGAATATTTAACCTCAAATAGAAAAAAAAAAAAAAACTTTGTCACTCAAATTGATTTTACTTTACTTGAACTGTGTAGTTGGGATGTGATCCCCAAAAATGTTTAAATGGTTCATAACCTAATTTCTAGTTTAGTGATTTTACACTTGAATTTTGACCATAATATCATCTTTATACTAAATGAATCTCACATCCCCTTTAGGTTTAAAATAGACTTAACTCTTGTATTTTAATATAATGACACTCCTATGTTTCTAATATTTTGTTTATAAAAAATAATAATTTGTATATTTAAACGTTGTAAATTTTAATTTTCATGTTTTTATTCAAGTGTTATATTTTTTACATTAAATATAGGAAATCAGTGTCACTTGGGAGATAAATTTTCATTTATTAAAAATATAAAAAAAGTTGAAAATCTATTTAAAATAAAATGGGATGCGAATATATACATATTTTTAGAAGTAGAAGAAATGTGAGTGTTGCTTACGCTACAATTATGAAAAATAAGAATAAATTGCCTAAGAATTTTTAATGTGAACTATGATGTGTTATTGATCTCACTAAATAAAATAAATAAATAATGGAAAGAATTGAAGTATATATCGCAAAGGGATAAGGCTCTAAACGAAGATAAATATTTTATTTTTATTTTTAAATAAAAATTTAATAAACTTAGTTTCTAAATTTAATAGGTTTAAAAAAATAATATATGAAATATAATTTATCCTTTTTTTATTAATAGCACAGTTTTTACAATAGGGATCAACAATTGATTACATTTACACTGTTTTGAATTTTTATTTGAGTCAATGAAAATGAAGTCAAATAATAAAAACAAACTATTGCCAGCTCAAGTTTGAATGCTTTTGATTGAAGCATCAAAGAAAAGCAGTAATTTGAAAACCAGAAGCCGCATTTTTTAGTTTTTAAATATTAACTTTAAAAAAATTACTTTTGTAAATAAGTTAGAGAAAAAAGTTTGATAACTTCGTATGAAAAAATATCTTAAACGAAATAGAATGATATTGATTACCAAAATTGTGACAAAATTTGGAAAATAAACTAAAAAAAAATTATAACGAAAATTTGTGAAGTAAAAAAATGTTGTAAAGCAGATGAGTAGGAAAAAAAATTGTGTTGTATTAGTGTTAAAAACATTTGTCACATATGTCGTTACAAAAATTATCATTAAATTAAAAATAAGTTGATGGTGAAATTTTGTGATGACATCGTTTCTTTGCATAACAATGTGTCATTAATATCCTCACAAATATAATATTATATAATCAATGATATATTTTGTGATGGATATCCTATTGTCACAAAATATTGCTTTAACAACAAAGATTTCACTTGAAGCAAAGAATAAAGAAATGAATGTTTAAACAAGTGTATGGAAGGCATAAACGAGACACAAAATGCGTCTTAATGCTTGAAACAAAATATATACCATACTTAAGTGACAATGTAAATATGATAATTAATATTAAATATATGTTTCCATGCTTAAGGATGACAATATGTGTGATAATTCATGCTTAAGAGACCAAAGTCGAAGATAAATCATTCATTAGTCATTTATGTGACTAAACATTCATGCTTAAGCGCATATAATTTGAAGCAAATCCAATTTGGTTTTAGCGTACGCCACTTTCAGCTTCTTTTTTTTTTTTGCTTAAGCAAGTGTCGCTTTAAGCTATTATTTCACTTACCTTAAACAATATTACGTGTTTTCAAGTTTAAATTTTTTGAGAAAATATTTTAATAGGTTTAATTTTTATAAAATAGTCATATTTATAAATATTTAATATATAAGTAATTTATTTTAAATTAAAAAATTTATTTATTTATTTTAGAATGTTATAAATTATAATTATAATGTGATAAAAAATTAAAATATTTATTTTATATGTATAAAAACATAACATGATTATATTAAAGAAAAAAATGTACATTATATTGTATAATTTTAATTTTTTTAAAAATACAACTAAAGTCTAAATATTACATCATCTCGTAATCTTAATCATCGTCGATGTTGCAAATGACATCATCTCCATGAATCATAATCTATGTAGACACCCTGAACAAATAATATTCGTACAAGTTCCTCGTACTCTCCATCATCCCTTAGTTTTCTAAGATGATACGTATTAGCATGAAACTCTTTAACTATGATTTCATTGAATTTTTCTTTTGATTGAGTCAACTTCCACTATCTTTTAGCGTCAAGTCTCTTTGAAAATATCTCAAACCCTCTTGTTGTAGTTCAATTCTTCTCTCAAGTATAAATCATCTCTTTCTTATTCTTCTCTTCATATTTCCTCATTATCTTTGTCTCACTATTTGCATATGAGTTCTCTCTCAAAGTAGAGTGACTACGTTTGGTCGAAGTCAAACAAACTCTCTCTTGTATATGGACAATGGTTTTAATCCTTGCATGCAATCTACAAAATAAAACAAGTAAAGGAAAAAGTCCAAACAAGCACAACTCACACTAAGAAACTATCACTTAAGCTACCAAAATATCATGCTAAAGTGACCCGAGCACAAAGTGAGAGACCCTAACTTAAGCAAGATACGCTTTAAGCAACAAAGATCAATGTTTAAGCGAAACTCGTGCAAGCAAGGACATCATCTTCTTCGGTGAATTTGTTTGCTTATTTCATCCTCACTTTAAGCAATGATATAACCGCGCTTAAGCGAGTATGACTTAAGCGAAAAACTTCACTCAAGAAGAGAGTCAGGTTTATTATTTCCTTTCAAAATAAATGTCACTACTACAGATAAGGTTTTCCACGTCGGTTCTGGAAGACCTTTAACGGCGGTTTCATAACGATGTTGTATTAGTCGACGTTTCAATGTCGGTTTTATAGAGCAGACGTTGAAAATGTGATTTTTCAGATCGATAATTATTATTTATTTACAACTCCTCTATTTATCTAGAGGTTCCCCTCTTTTTTATATTATATTTATATATTTATATGTTAGATGTGAGGGCACACTCGAAGGTGAAAGTGTGTGTCTAGTGAGTTTTTAAAATTTGATGTCAAATTTGTCAGCTGGTCTCTTTATATGAGTTTGTAATTTAATGACAAAATATAATTTTTGTAATTTATTTATATAATGATATAAAATAAATTTGAAAAACGCATCATTCGCTCAAGTGATGCATTTGCTCAAGCGAAAAATATCAATTTTTGCTCAAGCGAGATATTTTCGCTTGAGCGAGTAAATTTTCGTAAGCTTTAACGTATTTTCGCTCAAACGAGAGTCAATCCCACTTTCACCCTTGAGCGCGCTCTCACATCCAACATATAAATATATAACTATATAAATATATATAAATATATCAAAATATATAAATATATTTGTATCTATATATTTTATATTTATATATTTACAGTGATATATATTTATTTGTATATAAATATAATTTATTTGTAAGTTA
Organism: Sphenostylis stenocarpa; assembly: GCA_963425845.1. NCBI lineage: Eukaryota > Viridiplantae > Streptophyta > Magnoliopsida > Fabales > Fabaceae > Sphenostylis > Sphenostylis stenocarpa. Next base: position 34,672,356 of record OY731401.1, read on the forward strand.
TGATTAGAAAGTTCTAGTAGTTTACTGGTTGGAGTATCAACCTTCAACTCTAAGATACTGGGTTCGAATTTTGTCAGTGACAATTCTCTAACTTAAGCAAATTTTTGGCTGACAAAAAAAATAAAATCACTTTCTACATCAGTTTATTAAAAACCGACGTAGAATGTGTTCAACATTCAACTTTTAATGTCGAATCTTACCAGTAACAATTCTCTAACTTAAGCGAATTATAAAAACACTTTCTAATTAGAACTGACGTTGAATGTGTCAATAAAAAGACTTTCCACGTCGGTTCATCTGGGAACCGACGTGGAAAGTATGTTCTACATCGGTTGATTAAAAACCGACATAGAATATGTTCAACATTCAACTTTTAACGTCGGTTAAGTTTTAACCGATGTTAAATGACGACGTGGAAAACATATTTTGTAGTAGTGTGTATGAAGAAATGAAAGGAAACGATAGCTATGATAACATATAACAAAAAAATAGACATTAAGAAATTAGCTTGGTAAATAATACTTGAAATGTTTCACAACACGTTTTCACATTACAAGAAGTAAGAAAAAGAAGATGGAAATCACCATTAGATGAAAGTAAAGAATAGAAAAAGATATTAAAAGTGAGAGCAGTATGATAAGTTTGGTGGTGAGGTAGGTTTATATAGAAGTAAACATTTAAGTCATGTTAGATGGCTTAAGTGACCAAATACTTGCACTTAAGTGAAATTTGGAGGAATTGAAGTGTTTTAATTGTTTCAACGTTTGAATATTAGTCGCTTAAATGAACATTATGGTGCTTAAGCAGTCATAATTGTTCTAATAGTCCAATTTGACTGCTTTAGCCAACAAATGATACAAAGGTTCAATTTTATTGCTTAAGTGTAGGTAATGTGTCGTCTAAAGGCCACTTAAGTAGACATACAAATCGTGTGTTAGTATGTTTATACCGTCACTTAAACGAGGCATAATTAATGTTTAAGCTACAATATAGTATGTGTTCTAGTCGCTTAAGTAAAACATATTTGTTTCTTAAGTGATAGTACAATCCACATGATATTCGCTTAAGTATAGCTTATAAATCACTTAAGCGGGAAACATGTTTTAATTCATCCTTATCTAATTTCTATTATATAAACTAGAGAGGTTGATTCTGCAAGTTATGATTTTGGATGTGATGTCTAGGTATAATTTTCTTTACTCCTACTAAGTTAAACAATAAAACATATATATGTTATGTTATGAATCTTGTTTTGTTAAATTTATTTTGGTGTAATTTGTTATTGGAGTAAAAGGTGGGAAGGTCTACATTTTAGCTTAAGCAGTAAAGTACACATGTTTAAATTTACATGTTTGCATTTAAATCGTCGTCAATAAAGTGAGTATTCACATTTACTTAAGCGACATTGACTTAAGCGGTCATCAGTTTGAAGTTAAATGAGACTCTCTTAAGCGGTTAGATCATCAGTTTAAGTTATTTGTTGTGTGACTTAAGTGATAGTGACTTAAGTGTTATGTATTGATTGATTCAACTTGTATTGCTTGAGTGACTTTGATGGTGACTTAAGCAAACATTTATGTATGTATTGATATAAATGAGTTATGTTAATATAAATGATTCATGTAATTATGATGATAATTTAACTAATGAGTTTTAGTTATAATAAATGGTAATGTATATATAGTAATGTGATTATTACTAATGTTTCTAATATATTGTATGAAAGAAATTATGTATGAAATATAGTCTTTGATAGTATGTACAATTAATTATACATCTATATTGTTGTGTACTTAACATATATGTACAATTATAGTTGATGATAATTATACATCTATATTATCGTATACTTAACATATATGAAAATTTCTTATCATAGAAAGTGGATGGATAATGAATAAATTCTAATTAGAGTATCACTGAATAATTTTATGTTGGAATTGATGAATTTTGCCTATTTATTCTAGATCATGATACTAATAATCTTGGACAAGGAAATATTAGATGTACTTGCAAAATTTGTAATTGTAAAAAGTATGAAATGTCTAATGCAGTTAAGGTGCAATTGTCTAAGAAAATATTTATGATATATAATTTTAATTGTTTTCATATTTGTTAATTATATATATAAGTATTTTGTTTATATTATTTTTAACTACATGCTAATTTGTGTTTATCTTTAGAAACATGCAACAACTACAAATACGATTCCAATTTATTAGGAATTATTTACTCACAACGCTACTAAGGGAGATGCAATAATGTCTTCTAAGACAAAAAAATTGTTGTAATTTTCAATAGATTTTGTTATTTATTTATTGTTTCATATATATTAAATATAACATTATTATTTTTCTAGGATGAATATGAAAAATGTCTTACGAGTAGAGCTTTAGAGGAACCAGGTAATGTTGTGTCTAATAATCCATCTGATGATGACATCTTTTTTATGGTATTAATTATTGAAGACATGAATAAAAGAGAATGAGTGAATGAGTTAGGATACGTGTTAGACAAATATAAAACTTTGTCTTTTTTATCATCAAATTAAATAATATAACGAGAATATGATGAGATGAAAAACATTAGTTACCAGCAACCTATTTAAAGAAAATAAAAATTTGAAAGAAATGATAATGGTTTTTTAGTAAGAGTCACATTTATTCAAAGAATAAAAAACTCAATTTAAGTTATAATTTCAACCACAATCTAATATTCAGCATCAATCCAATTTCTCCCATTGGTTCAAGCTCTTCAAGTCCATTCTCCTGCACAAGTCCAATAGAAAAATAGAGAAGAATGAGGTGATATTGATTATTGATTCATTTAGTTATTTTAGACTATTATGTTATTTAATTTTCATATTTTTGAACAATTTATGTAATGTTATTATTGTTTATTTATAATATTATTTCAATATTTATTACTTTTTCACCCTCCGTATTATTTTTAATTTACAATTTTTATATTTTTATTTATAATTGTATTTGCTTAAACCTAAAAATATTGGCTTAAGCAACCCTCTCTTAAGCGAAAAAAAAAAAATTGCTCCAAGCAACACACGCTTAAGCGTCATATCAATGGTTTCAAACAAGTTTCGCTTAAACAAACCAAATATGCTTAAATATAATTCAATTAATCCACTCATGATTCGCTTGAGTGACTTACACTTCAATGTGGAAATATTACTTGAGTGATCTATGTTGGAGGACATTCACAAAAACGAAGTACAAATTGTTTAAGTAAGAGATGCTTAAGTGATGATATTACCACTTAAGTGGAACTTGCTTAACTTTGAAGACGTTTAAACCAATAACAAATTTACATACTTAACTTTCACTTCATACTTAAACATAGTTCGCTTGAGGTTGTTCTTTTCCCACTTAAGTGACCATAACCAAGTATAATTTTGTGACAAAAACTATTTATAATAATTGTTAATAAGTTTGTGACCTTGCATGTTTTATCACAATATGTGATGGTACAAAATTTGTAACACTATATTTTACAACGACTTAGATAAAATTCGTCATAAAACAAATTTATGAAAAATTTATATAAATTTTAGATATTGTCACAATTTTTTTTTATGATTTTGATAATTATATGATAATAAAACTGAGTTATTTAATATAATTATTGGGTAAAATATTGAAAACAAAAATCTATAATAAAAAATACTTTTTCATCAATTTTAGTTTTCTAGTTTTAAAAATAAGAACAATTTGCAAAAAAAATTAGCAAAACAATTACTATACAAGTTTTTTAATTTTTAAAGACTATTGAAAACTATTTTTAAAAACGCAGAAAAACAAGTCCTAAGATGTTTTATTTTGATTTTAACTTGTTACCCTCGCATTTTTCATGCGATCGGTACTTTAATTTTAAATATATGTTCAAATGGCATCCACATAAAAACTATATAATATTAAGAAAATTGTTTTTAAAGATTGAATTAATAGTTTCTAAGTTTAAATAATTGGTTATTAATTAATGTAATTAGAGATTAATTAAAATTATAATTTAAAATAATTTAAACTTTCGTGACCAATTTTGGATACTGATTTAAATGACTACTTTAAAAACCTATTCAATAAAAATAGTTTGAAGATCAACCATCAACAATTTCTAAAAGAGATTCTAAATTAATTTATATATCTGTTTCTGGTGAAAATTTGATTGATTTCGATTTATCGGGAGTTAGGTTCTAATCAAATCTCAACCATGTAGATTCTTTTTACTTAGGCTAGCAACTAGTTTTCAATCGAAAAATGCATGAGAATCGAGAATCTTATAATGTAAAACGGCATGACCTAGAGTACATATTTTTGATGTTTTTCTTAAGAAATGCGAAGTAAAAGAAGTGTTGAATCGAAAAGCAGTGCAGAATATTAAATTGCAGGGAAATGTAAAAAACGAAAACCTCAAATTTGCATTAAGTGTAAATAGCAAGAAATCGAAATTGCAGGAATGTAAATAACAGAAAATCGAAATTGCAGAAATGTAAATAACAAGAATTCGAAATTGCATAGGTGTAAATAGCAAAGAACTTAAACACAGAATCTCAACTTACATAGAAGTAAAATAACAAGGAATTGAAAGTGCAGAAACTTAAAGTTGCTAAACGTAAACTTGCATCAAATAAAATTGCATGAACGTAAATTACCAGGGAAAGTAAAGAAAGCGATACAGACAATCAATGAAAATGGAAACCCAGATCACCAGAAACTTCATGATTTGTCGTTCTCCGGTAGACTTTTTCACTTTTGTTTCTGTTGTCTCTGCCAATTTCCCCTCTTTTTTAAGTCTTCGCTCTATTTATAGAGCATCCTTCAAGTAACCTCCTAAGAGTGGTTAATAAAACTGTCACCACGATCCTACGTGCACATCCCTTAGTTTTACGGTTTAAAAACTGTATTCCACGTTCTCACGCATAAGAGAACTGCTCCCTTGATCTTCGATCTCAGTCATCGAGTATTTTGAATTGCTTTTGATTCCCTTTAATTCTTAACTTTGCACTATTCTAATTTCTCGATTCTCTTCAACAATATACATCGAAATTTGTTTCTTCGATTCTCGATTTTGATTTTCGATGTGTTTTTATCTTTGTGGTCATTAGGTGTCTTTACCAGTCTTATCAGTTTTTTAACCAACTATATGATTTTCGATTTTCTCTCTCTGGTTCTTTCGATCCTGGTATCGATTTTTCTTTTACTAACAGATGCCCCCCTGGAAGAATATCAATTTTTATATTCTTCCAAATATGATTCCCGCCCTTAATCGTTCCTGAAAACTCTAGATAACTCCTTGGGACTTTTAGGGTTTCCAGGGCTTTAGAGTTTCTGGGGTTTTAGGGTTTCTTCATTTATGTTACCTGTCACATCACTTCTATTGCTACACTTTTACCTACTTTCCAATTTGTCGTTTCGCATACCCTACCCACTTCTTGAAATACTTTATAAATTTTTTACCCCTGTTTTTTACCCCTATTTTTTACCACAAACCTTACTTTTCCCTCATTTGCTTGTCTTCATCTTCAACCTTCCGTCTTCCTCTCCTTTACCGGCTGAAATGGCAACCACCTCAAAATCTTCTGATTTCTCTGCCCCACCACTCTCCTCGGTGACCTCTAACCTGATAGAAATTAATGGGAGAAAATTTGCTCTGGTGCCTTTGATGGAGGAAGCTTCACAGAGGATCACCGAAACTCAGGTACTTATTCCTTACATTGCTGAAAATGTAAGTTATGCATTTGGTGGTCCTATCCGCTACTGTGGCGGATCATTTTCCTCTTCCCTCAATCTTTCTTTAGAGAGCAAGGCTCCTATCCACCAGTTTGAGGTTCAAGTTGATTTCCTGAATATTGTATCCAAAGTATACCGAACGGGCCCTCCCCACAAAAAACCCTTGTATATTAGGTGGTTTGATCGAGTAAAAACCAAGTTTGGGAACCATTGGAGAGATGTGGGGATCTTCGATTTCCTGCATCTGTCTCGATGTGATTTATCTTTTTTAGATATGGCTATGTTCTTATCAGTTATCCATCTTTGGAATAAGGACATGCATGCACTAGAACTCCCTTGTGGTCCCCTTTCACCCACCCTTTTCGAAATCACTGCAATTACCGGATTAAAGCCCACAGGGGAGAAGTATTATAAGGGTGCTTTCCCTTCGGATAATTCCTTGAGGTCCAAAATCGATTGGGAATCGAAAGCCTATGGACACTTTCTCGAGAAACATTTTATCGATGATCCAACAGTGGCTATTTCTGACGAGGAGCACGTGGCCTTCTTGGTATACTGGCTTTGCACCCACGTTTTTTGCCCTCGATCCATCCAAATTTCGACCCACCTTTATAATCTTGCCTACCTCCTTCACACTGGTCAACCAAGGATTTATCTAGCAAAATTATTATTGGCCCATGTTTACACTTCTTTCGATGAAGCCGTCGAAATTTTGAATACCCCCAGGGCTTCGGGGAATTTTTCAGGTCCTATTTGGTTCATTCAGTTATGGCTCACTTCAATTTTTGAAAGTATTCTCTCTCCAACCTCCAACATTCCCCCAAGTTTAAATTTGGAAGGTGCTCGATTGTCTTCTCGACATCCTCACCACAAACCCGACGAGGCCACTTATCACAATTACCTGAGATTCTTATTAACTCGATTCCATTTTGATTCAATTTTGGCCCTCTTCACCGTGTATCAAGGGAAAGTAAGTGACAGGCTTCGAGGGCCAGTATGGTTTAAATCAAAATTTCCTGCCTTAACTCCCGGGTTACAATCAGAACTGGTCGACGTGTGGAGTAATTATCTAACCCAAGACGTTCTGGTATCGGGTTTTCAATCAAAGGACCTTCAGCTTGTTACTTATTATCCTCAGCTTTTCTCGAGGCAGTTTGGTTTGAGTCAAGCCTTACCTTTTTTCCCCCTCGATACCTCCTCAAGGTCCAAATTAAGTGAATCAACTGTTGGACGGGAGCTCGCCAAATTGCTGCCGAAAAACCCGATGCATTTTTACCCTTACGCTTTTGAATCAAATTATTTATCTACTCTTGGTTTTTCTCAGTGGTGGACCGATTGGTTCTCGAACATTCATTCTAATTTTGACATTGTCCAATCAAAATTGACTGCTCGTCCTTCTCTCGTGTTGCAGGACAAATCGAAGGCGAAGAAAGGTACATACTCTCACTATATCCAAATATCTCGATTCGAAAATTTTTATCGAGCATGCTACAATCCCTCGAAATTAGAAGAGACCTTTTATGAAGTTGTTATTTCCTTAGTCAATAAAACAGACATTAACCGATCGAACCACAAAATAATCAATCCTCGAGGCAGAACCCCATTTGAAATGTATTGTCTCAACCATCTTCCCACTTTCCCTTCAACTCCTTTTGGACTTGCCAAACCTTTAACTCATCCTAAATGGGTTCGAGAGTTAAGATCCTTGAAAGAGACCCTTTATCCAAAACCCAAAAATAAAGAAATCTCGATATCGAAACTGTCCTATTTCCCTTACTTGAACCTCCCTCAAAATCTTCTTCCCCCCTGGCTCGTCCATATCGATCGAGTCAAGATTTTAACTTCATCACCCTTTGGTGAGATTTTATTACCTCTTTTAGGAGTATTTTTAATTTTCTTCATATTGCAAGCTAACTATTTTTCCTTTTTTGACAGTTTCGAAACCTCATAAGTCTGTTGCCTCCGAGAAGGATTGGGAGTCTTCGGACGAGTCAGACCCATCGGCCCCCACTCAAAAGCGCAAGCATTCTGCCACCATTTCTTTATCTTCGAAAAAATCGAAGGTTTCTTTTTTATTCTTCATTGTCTTATTTATTCAATTTTCTTTGTCCATAGCTGATTCACTTCTAATTTCAGAAAAAATCGAAGAAGAGTCCTCGATCTGTTCAGCCACCTGCTATAAATCCATTATCGACGGACTCTAACACGGTCAGCAAAGCGGACCAAACAACACCCACCACTCATTCAAGTCACGTAAGACCCCACTTTACACAAATTTTATATACCTAGATTTCGATAAGGCCTATAACATGATTTCAAATCTCGATGTTTTCCAGGATCATCCATCGGCGACTATATCGACAAATGTCGATTTTTTACTTCAATCATCAACGCCTATTCCTGAGGTACAACTCTTAAATTTTGTATGTATTTCTATTCAACTTTTTTACACGTTTCTTTTTCTAATCTTTGTTTCGATCAACAGCAACCCGAGGTTGTACAACATTCTTCCCCCGTACCAACACCCCTCGATCCACCTTCCCCTGGTACTAATTTCTCCCTTTACTGCTCAATTCTACTTCATTTTTTTTATTACGATTTTTCGATTCACTTTCTTGAATCATTTCCTTTCCAGTAAGTATCCCCACCATCCACATTCAAGATTCCCCTCCCCCAATTGTTTCGGAGCAACCAACTTCCCCTCCTTTTACGATGCCCTCAATTGAATTACTCTCAGCGTCATTGCCCGAACTAAGCAGCCTTGTTCCAGAAGATATGCCAGAATATCGAACTGCAATCGAAGAAGATCCTTTCTCAATTCTCGATATTTTGCTGTCTGAAGAGGCCACTCCCTCGAGCCACTCATCCCAGCCGCCCACTACATCAACCGAGGAAGTGCACCATTTGATTCAACGCTTTAGGTCCTTCGTCTATTCTTCGCCTCTGGAAGTCTTAGTGGAATCGCGCAAGAAGAAACAATTTTTCCAAGACATCCTTACTTCCATCGAAGCATTCCCTGAAGATGCTCTCCCAAAGAGTTTCGATGCGGAAGTCGCAGCGGCCACTGACCTGTTCAACAGAGCTTATGCTACAAGGAAGAAAAAGCAATCGATAGCGACCAAGTTAACTGACATTTCTTCCTTTCAGACTGAAAAATCGAGTTTATTGAAGACTCAGAAGCTCAATCTAGAAAAGGCATTGACTGCACGAGCTTCGATCAATAGCGAGATCGAACAGTTGGAGAAAATACTTAATCAACTTAGGTCGCAGGAGGAGTTCCTCACATCAGAGATAACTTCGATCAAATCCTCCGCGAAAGAAGTGGCACTCTCCCTGGGACAGAGCATGGAGCGAAAGCGAAAAATGATGGCTGAAGAGAATTCAATTTCTGTTTCTTGGGGGCAATTATTAACAGACTTTGATCAACTTAGATCTCAGTATTCGAATTTGTAAAACACATTTGAGTTATATGTTAAATATATTTATTTCCTTTATTTGCGGTTTATAGTCTTTCAAGTATTTACCATTTATCGACAGTACTTTTTCTTTATTATACCAATCAATGATCGAATAAGCATAACTCGACAACACTTTAACAATTTCGAAAGGTCCCTCCCAATTTGGTGATCACTTACCATAACTTTTACATTTCTTATCCATCAGCAAAATCGTTTTCCAAACTAAGTCTCCTTCATTAAATTTTTTCTGTCGAACTCTCTTATTATAGACTCGAGCGATTTGATTCTTTTGTAAGATAATACTATTCAACACTTGCAACCTTATTTCATCGAGTTCGTTTAATTTATCATACATCAGATTCCAATAATCACAATTGGGTAGATCATTTTGTTTTTGTATCTGAATTGACTCGATATTTATTTCGATGGGTAAGACAGCATCGTGCCCATAAACTAACTTATATGGAGTATTTTGTAAAGAATCTTTCGGTGAATTTTGATAGGCCCACAGAATTTGTAATAATGTTTCGTGCCAAGTCTTTGGTCTATTGCCAACATGTTTCTTGATGAGACCAATAATTACTTTCTTGATTGCTTCGACCTGCCCATTAGCCTGAGCATAATATGGGGTTGATGCTAATAACTGAATATTTCTTGATTCGGCATATCTAACCATCTTTTTTCTAGTAAAAACTGTCCCTCTATCAGTGGTAATAGACTGTGGGATCCCGAATTGATAAACGATATATTCTTCGATAAAATCAATTACATCTTGTTGATCGACATCTTTTAATGGAACTGCTTCTACCCATTTTGAAAAATAATCTGTTAGAAAAGTAGTTTTAGATCAAGAGGGGGGGTGAATTGATCTTTTGAAAGTTTTTCGCAATAAACAGATTATCTAATTCGAAAATTAAGTTTACTAATCAATTCACGAATCACAAAGCAATTAAACAATACAAGCGCAGCAACTGAAATTAAAGAGAGAAAGGTTAGGAAAGATTTCACCGGTAATTTTATACTTGGTTCACCCAATACCAGGGCTACGTCCGGTCTCCGACCAAATTCCAGTGGGTTCCACTAGAATAGATGTTTTACGAGACTCACACTCTTACACCTATTCTAACTCTCCACCAAGAACCAAATTCCAGCTCTTGGAAACCTCTCGCAACCAAATTCCAGTACGAGAGAAACCAAGTGCCCAAATTCCAGGCACCACACACAAGAACCAAATTCCAGCTCTTGCTTTAACCTTTCCACCAAGAACCAAATTCCAGTTCTTGGCAACTTTCTACAGCAATTGCAGAAAACTTGTACCCAAATTCCAGGTACAAAACAGTACAAATGAATGAATAGAAATTTAAAAGAAGAAACAAAGAAAGCTCAAACCGGATTACACCAATCCACGGTCGGTTTCTTCTTCAAAGAAATGCAAAGTGCCTCAAGAAAGATTTCAAAAGAAGTTCACAAAAACAGTTGTGTATCTTTCTTGAAAAATGCTAATAGTTGTTTGTATTGATTGCTTGAATTGTGTCAAATCGATATGTTAAAAGTTCCAAGCAATTACTGTTTATAAAAGAGTATTTTCAAATCTACTGCATTAATTAATCTGTTGAAAGTTTGTTTTAATCTGTTGAAATAGCCGTTATAATCTGTTAAAAGTCCTTTCAACCCATTAATGCATTCTTGATCTTTAACGAGAAAATGTTTTAGTTGATACAACCATGTTTATATCGGTTAAAACGTTTTACAAACATTTTCTAAGTATAAAACAATCGATTGATTTGTTTAAAAACCTCTTTATAAAACTTTCCAAGTTATTTTAGTTGATATAAAGTCGTTTTAATCGATTAAAAACACTGCATGAATTTTTCTAAGTTGTTCTAATCGGTTGAAATACGTTTTAATCGATTGAAAAGATTTTCTAAGTTATTTTAATCGATTGAAATGCGTTTTAATCGATTGAAATAAGTCTGATCGGTCATAATTCAATTCGATCGATCATAACCAACTTCGATCGGTCATAATCTCATTACGATCGATCATACTGACATCCAAAGTGATTTTAATCGATTGAAACGTGTTTTAATCGATTAAAATAATTCTAATCGCTCATATTTAAGATCTGATCGATTATAATGCATTCGACCTATTATATTCGAATTCTAATCGGTCATAAAGAGTTTTAATCGATTAAAAGAAGTTTGTATCGATTAAAATACTGTGAAAACACTTCTATAAACATTCTAAGTGTTTTAAACGTTTCTTTAAAAAACTATATCGGTTAAAACCATTTTTAAGAAGGTTCTTTGACAAAATGCTTTTGTTTGATTTGTTTAAAACTATTTTTGAGGCATTTTGCAAATTGAGTGAAGAAGCTTTATGCGGTGGAAAAGGTAAAGTGGTTTTACCTAAGCTTTCGTTTAGACACACTAAGTCTTCGACTCCATTCTTCGAGTGACTTGTTTGACTGTTGCGAGTTGACCTTTGACTTTATCTTTGACTTCATCAAATCAATGAGATCTTTGCTAGGATCACTTTCGGTCTCCCCCTATTTGATGAAGACAAACACCATTTTGAAAAAACAATCTCTCGCAAAATAAGTCACTTGATAATGCGGTTAGGTGAGAAATACAAGAATGTAATAAAGTTTTGTTTCTCCCCTAAAACTTATTTCTCCCCTAAAATGTTGCACTTAAATTTATCTTAAAGTGATGCAACTATTTCTCCCCCTTTTGACTTCATCAAAAATAGGGAATAGAAGAGAAAAGAATAAAATGTAAGGTTTCGAAAAATATGCTCAAATTTTTGAAAATACAAAGTGAATCAATATTTCACTCATGAAAAGAATCAATTAAAGTTGATTCAAACTTATCTCCATTAACACGTTTGTAATGAATACAATTAACACGTGTAAAGATAAGGGAATCACGCTTTAGTAGCATGTTACGAGAACGACCATTAACTAAAGCCTTTAATCTTTCTTCCCGAATAAAAATCGATTAAAAAGCAGAGCATAATCGGTTAAAATGTTCTTGGTAAATGATTTTAATCGATTGAAAGAAAGGTTTAATCGATTAAAACATTTAAGATTTTGAAAACATGAATTTTTAGAAAAAACAATCGATTATTTCAACTTTAAATCGATTAAAAAAGTAATGCAATTTGTTGTTTAGTTTATTTAACCGATTAAAAGGTGTTATTATTGACTAAAACAACCAGACTTGCACTCTAAGTAATGTTTGATGCGTCTAAGATGCCTAACTCGGTGCGAATTTTGAAAAACCTATCACTAGCAAGGGGTTTTGTGAAAATATCTGCTAGTTGTTTTTTTGGTTTCTATAAAAAGATCTCGCAATCACCTTTTAGAATATGATCTCTAATAAAATGATGCCTTATTTCTATATGCTTTGTTCTAGAATGTTGAATTGGATTTTTAGTTAGCATTATGGCACTGGTATTATCGCATAAGAGAGGGATTTTCCCGAGGGTTAAACCAGTAATCCTCAAGCTGCTTGTTTTATCCGGAGAGGTCGAGACACGGCAAGCGCCAGCAGCAATATATTACTGCTTCAGCTGTAGACAAAGCAACACATGACTGCTTCTTCTTCGTGCCAAGAGATTAGATCGCTTCCTAGGAGATGACAGGTGCCACTGGTACTCTTTCCGTCAAGTTTACGACCTGCAAAATCGAGTCAGAATATCCAACTAAATTCAGTTTAGACTCACCTGGATACCATAACCCAACATTTAAAGTCCCCTTGAGATACTTGAGGATCCTTTTTGCAGCGATAAGGTGAGACTCTTTTGGTGCGGATTGGAACTCGGCACACATACGGACATCGAACATAATGTCGGGTCCGCTAGCTGTTAAATACGAGTAAAGAACCAATAAGCCCCCTATATTTGGTTTCATCAACGATTTCCCTTTTTCATCGGAATCAAGGTAGCGGTTTGTTGACATAGGTGTTGATGCCTCCTTGCGGTGTTCCATTTCAAATCTCTTCGACGGTTACGTGCGAGTACTTTGATTGATGAAGAAGACTTCCTTCTTGAAGTTGTTTGACTTGCGAGTCCAAGGAAGTAATTAAGTTCCCCCATCATTGACATCTCAAACTCACCACTGCATGTCTTTCATGAAATCTTTGCATAAAGTCTCATTAGTAGCACCAAATATGATGTCATCAACATAAACTTGAACCAGAATTATATCATTATTCGAGTTTCTTTAGAAACAAAGTTTTGTCCACCAAACCTCTATGATAGCCCTTTGAGATAAGAAAGTTACTTAACCTTTCATACCATTGCCTTGGGGCTTGTTTGAGACCATACAGGGCTTTCTTCAACCTGTAAACATATTCGGATGAATATGATCTTCAAACCCAGGTGGTTGAGTGACAAAAACTTCTTCATTCAAATATCCATTCAAGAAAGCGCTTTTGACATCCATTTGGAACAACTCTGAAATTTTTAATAGAAGCATAGGCAAGCGAGTAATCTAACGACTTCTAACCTAGCAAGCTGGAGCATATGTTTCATCAAAGTCTATCCCTTCTTGCTTGATTGTACCCTTTAGCAACTAATCCGGCTTTATTTCTTGTGATTATGCCATTTTCATCCATTTTATTCCTAAAAACCCATTTTGAACCCTGCAGTTGTCATCATCCAAGCAAATAAGCGTATTTTTATTAATGTAGTATGATGGGTGTTATTCTCACTTATAGTGAACCGAGTCATCATTATCTTTTGAAGAATGAGTCATTTTTAACTTTGTTGTTTTCCAGTGGTATCATATGCACAAGTGATTAAAAAAACTTATTACGGTAGAGTGGGCAATGATTAGTAATGAGGACAGGTGATGACAATCAATCCAGAATTCTAAAACAATATAAAATTTATCCACTGTCTCGACCATAAAACATACATTCCCTGTACCACGTTATTCAATTTTTGAATTGCTTGTTCCAGATTGGTTCCCTTATAGTGTCACCTCGTGACATTGATGATTAAAGCAAATATTCAAAGTTGCACAGTTCAATGAATTTCACCAAGAGTTTTGAACCAATGCATGCTCAAGATTATTTCGAAATATTGCTAGGTAATATCAAGAAATCTAATGTAAACATTTGTTCATTGAACTTCCTAGTAATCAACAATTTATTACCAGAATCAACTATCACTGAAAAAATCTATGATAAACTATGTTTTCAGTCCTAACGAGTTTGACCTGTTTGTAACTAGTGTCTATAAGAAAAGTTACAGTCCATTCTTTGATAATTTCTTTGATTTTCGGTGTATTACCATGCATCATTCCATGTAAAGTATTAAGAGAAATGTAAACATCTACGGTGAATTAATCAATTGTTTTATGAAAGAATCGATTTGTATGGTACAGAATGTAATAAAAAAATATCACCAGTATTTAAATCGATTAAAACGTAAATGAATCGATTAATTTTGATACCTAAGTGTTTTTAGTTGATATACGAGATATTACAATCGATTAAAACAATTAAACCAAAATCCTGAGATCAGTTCAATCGATTATTTCGATATTTCAATCGATTAAAATGGTACGGACGAGATATCGGTAAGTTATTTTAATCGATTAATATTGATTTATATCAATTAAAACAATTAATTTAAATACGAGAACCTGGTTTCGCGACTTCGATCTTCAAGGGATTCCCGAGACTTGTTCCTGCAAAACAATTAAGTATTTTTACGGTACCCTTTATAATTATTGGGTCCTGATCATGTTATTTGAAAAGAATTAATCTTTGGAACCCATTTCATTCTCCCTTTAGGAATAGCATACTTTTTAATTCTGCGGTATTTTCTTGAATGCCCTTTCTTCATGCGGTAGAAACATTTGATTGTAGAGTATGAATTCCTATTTGTTTTTGTTTTACTTGGATCTAGATTTAAATCCTATTCAGATTTGTCAAAAATTAATTTTTGAGATCCAAGTAATACATCTAGATTGGCTTGCCCTTGTGTGAATCTTGAATTAGTTTGAGATAGAAAGTCAATTTTCTTTTGCAATTCGAACAGTTATTGCATGGTTTATTGCATTCACAATCGGAATTAGCATGAATCGGTTTCAAGAAGTCACGTTCAGTTTCATTTTCAAGAATTTGTTTTTCTAGAGAATCAACTTTATTTACTAGCCGAGTTGTTTAGCCCTTTCAGCCTACTATTTTCTTTTTGAAGTTTCTTAGCCTCTTCATGCATTTCATTAAATGATTCTTGTAATGCATCATAATTAACTAAATTTGAAGAGGAGCTAGAACTTACATGATCGAAATTTTACGGGCATTCTATCCGACATGGCCATCGGTATTTGGTGATTCCGAGTTGACCATTAAGCATATCTCTGGTGCTTGTTCATAGGTCTTTTCAAGGATCTTCCACATTTGTGCAGCAGTTTGACAATGTGCAATCCTAAAAAAATCATTTACGTTAAGAGCGGAAGAGATGATATTTTTGGCAATACAATCATCTTGAATTACGTTAGCAATATCGGTTTCCTGTTCAATAACATTCCAAGCATTTATACTAACTAGATTCAATGAAGATTTTCATCCTTATTTTCCGGAATAGATAATCTGTTCCACACAACAGTGGAGGTCTATCAATGTACGCTCCCTCAGAAAATGCCATGGATCGAAGTAACTTGAGTAACTTTCAAGCACCTCGCTCTGATGCCAATTGTTAGAAAAGTAGTTTTAGATCAAGAGGGGGGGTGAATTGATCTTTTGAAAGTTTTTCGCAATAAACAGATTATCTAATTCGAAAATTAAGTTTACTAATCAATTCACGAATCACAAAGCAATTAAACAATACAAGCGCAGCAACTGAAATTAAAGAGAGAAAGGTTAGGAAAGATTTCACCGGTAATTTTATACTTGGTTCACCCAATACCAGGGCTACGTCCGAGTCTCCAGCCAAATTCAGTGGGTTCCACTAGAATAGATGTTTTACGAGACTCACACTCTTACACCTATTCTAACTCTCCACCAAGAACCAAATTCCAGCTCTTGGAAACCTCTGCAACCAAATTCCAGTACGAGAGAAACCGAGTGCCCAAATTCCAGGCACCACACACAAGAACCAAATTCCAGCTCTTGCTTTAACCTTTCCACCAAGAACCAAATTCCAGTTCTTGGCAACTTTCTACAACAGTACTGAGAAAACTTGTACCCAAATTCCAGGTACAAAACGAGTACAAATGAATGAATAGAAATTTAAAAGAAGAAACAAAGAAAGCTCAAACCGGATTACACCAATCCACGATCAGTTTCTTCTTCAAAGAAATGCAAAGTGCCTCAAGAAAGATTTCAAAAGAAGTTCACAAAAACAGTTGTGTATCTTTCTTGAAAAATGCTAATAGTTGTTTGTATTGATTGCTTGAATTGTGTCAAAACTGATATGTTAAAAGTTCCAAGCAATTCTGTTTATAAAAGAGTATTTTCAAATCTGCTGCATTAATTAATCTGTTGAAAGTTTGTTTTAATCTGTTGAAATAGCCGTTATAATCTGTTAAAAGTCCTTTCAACCCATTAATGCATTCTTGATCTTTAACAGAAAATGTTTTAGTTGATACAACCATGTTTATATCAGTTAAAACGTTTTACAAACATTTTCTAAGTATAAAACAATCGATTGATTTGTTTAAAAACCTCTTTATAAAACTTTCCAAGTTATTTTAGCTGATATAAAGTCGTTTTAATCGATTAAAAACCTGCACAGAATTTTTCTAAGTTGTTCTAATCGGTTGAAATACGTTTTAATCGATTGAAAAGATTTTCTAAGTTATTTTAATCGATTGAAATGCGTTTTAATCGATTGAAATAAGTCTGATCGGTCATAATTCAATTCTGATCGATCATAACCAACTCTGATCGGTCATAATCTCATTCTGATCGATCATACTGACATCCAAAGTGATTTTAATCGATTGAAACGTGTTTTAATCGATTAAAATAATTCTAATCGCTCATATTTAAGATCTGATCGATTATAATGCATTCCGACCTATTATATTCGAATTCTAATCGGTCATAAAGAGTTTTAATCGATTAAAAGAAGTTTGTATCGATTAAAATACTGTGAAAACACTTCTATAAACATTCTAAGTGTTTTAAACGTTTCTTTAAAAAACTATATCAGTTAAAACCATTTTTAAGAAGGTTCTTTGACAAAATGCTTTTGTTTGATTTGTTTAAAACTATTTTTGAGGCATTTTGCAAATTGAGTGAAGAAGCTTTATGCAGTGGAAAAGGTAAAGTGGTTTTACCTAAGCTTTCTGTTTAGACACACTAAGTCTTCAGCTCCATTCTTCTGAGTGACTTGTTTGACTGTTGCAGAGTTGACCTTTGACTTTATCTTTGACTTCATCAAATCAATGAGATCTTTGCTAGGATCACTTTCATAATCGACAACTACGATTATATATCTATGTCCCTTCGATGACTGTGGAAAAATCTGTCCGATTAAATCAATGGTCCAACCTCTGAAAGGCCATGGTTTGATAATCGAGTGTAGTTCGCTAGCTGGAACTTGTTGTATAGGACCAAACTTCTGACACTCTTCGCAGGACTTAGCATACTCGATGCAATCTATTAAAATTGAAGGCCAGTAATATCCTTGTCGAGTTAACGTCCATCTCATCTTCTGTCCTGTCATATGAGCACCACATATTCCATTATGTACTTTAGCCATTGCTAAGTAGGCATCGTCATTCCCTAAACATCTAAGTAATACTCCTTCGATACCTCTTTTATATAATTCATCATTCATTACAACGTATTTTACTGCTCGATATTTAATTTTCTTATCGACTCTCCCATTTGGATTTTGCAAATAGTCTATAATTGATTTTCTCCAATCTTGATCATCTAAGTCGTCGATCTGTAAAATTTCTCTTTCTTAGGTTAATTTTTCTTTTACTTGAATCATTTGTTGTAGATTTTTTAGAGATATTTTATACTTAGATACGATCTGTGCCAACTCATTGGCTTCCCGGTTAAACTCTCGAGGAACATATTCGAATGTTATGTCATCGAACATTCTGCTTAAAGTCATTGCTCTTTCCAGATATCTGATTAAATTAGTATTGATACACTTATATTCTTTTCGTATTTGTTTGATCACTAGTTGTGAATCACCTCTTACAATTACATGTCGAGCTTTTAATTTAATCAAAATCTCGAGACCTGTAATCAAAGCTTCGTACTCAGCTTCATTATTCGAGCAAGTAGGCTTAATTTCAAATAATAACTTAGTTGGGACGTTACTTGGTGAAATGATAAGAATTCTCACTCCTGATCTATCCGATGTACTTGATCCATCGAAATACATTATCCATTTACTGACTTCGATAAATAAATTATCAAATGTGTCAACTGTATGGTCTGCCATGAAATCGGCAATAACTTGACCCTTTACTGATTTCAAAAATTCGAAAGACAATGAGAATTTTGTTAAAGCTAACACCCATTTTCCTATTCGATTATGCATAATAGGTTTCGACAACAGAAATTTCAAAATATTATTTTTGGAATAAACCATCACATTATGAGGCTTCATTACATATTTGAGTTTCGTACAGGAGAAATACAAGCACAATCCTAACTTTTCGATATCATTGTATCGAGTTTCAAGCATCATTTAAAATTCTACTTAGATAATAAACAAGCACATTCTACACCATTTTTATCCTCATATGCTAATAGACTGGCTATAGTTCGATCTGATGCTGATACATATAATTTCAATGGCTTGTTCCTCATTACTGGTATCAAAACCGGAGGATTTGTCAACATCAACTTGATATGCTCAAAGGATTCTTGGTGTTCCTCCTTCCATTTGAAATATGCTTCCTTTTTCAACTTTAACAAAGACGAAAAAACATAAGTCTTACCAGCCAAGTTAGAAATAAATCGCCTTAAGTAATTTATTTTTCCCAAAAATGATTGTAACTGTTTCTTAGTCTTTGGAGCAGAAGTATCTAATATAGCCTTTGCTTTATTCTTATAAATCTCGATCCCTTTTCCATGCACTATGAATCCTAAAAATTCACCAACAGACACACCAAAAACACATTTTAAGGGATTCATTTTTAGTCCATATTTTCTCATTCTCTCAAAGGATTTTCTCAAATTACCCAAATGTTTATGCTTTTCCTTCGATGCAACAACGATATCATCTATGTAAACTTGCATAAAATCATTGATCAAGTCATGAAAAATTAAATTCATTGCTCTTTGATATGTTGCCCCAGCATTTTTTAATCCAAATGGCATTACTATTCATTCATAAGTTCCTAATGCCCCGGGGCATCGAAAAGTTGTTTTAGCTATATCATTCTGGGAAACAAAAATTTGATTATATCATGAATAACCATCTAAAAGACTTAACATTTCATTACCAGCTACTGCATCTATTAGCATATCGGCTATTGGCATGGGATATTCATCTTTAGGAGTTACTAAATTTAGATCTCGATAATCGATGCATACTCTCATTTTACCATTCTTTTTAATAACTGGAACAATATTAGAAATCCACTCGACAAACCTGGCAGTCCTAATGAATTTTGCTTTCAGAAGTCTTTCGATCTCTTCTTTGATCTTGCCCATCACCTCAGGTGCAAATCTCCTCGGAGCTTGTTTTACTGGCTTCCTGCCTTCGATGATAGGTAATCTATGTTCGACTAGACTTCGATCCAAACCGGGCATTTCTTCATAATCCCAAGCGAAGCAGTCTTTATATTCTTCCAATAATGATATCATATCCTTTTTCATTTCTTTCTCGAGATATCTACTAACATAAGTAGGTTTTCGGTCCTCCATACTTCCTAAGTTGATCTCTTCTAATGGATCTTGAGCTTCGACTTTTTTGTGATTCGATGTGATGGATCTTTCAAAACCTAAAGGAGAATTATCGTAAATGCAATCAAGTATGACTTGATCACTATTATTTGCTACTACTATCCAGTCAGTCGACTTATTTATCTCTATCTTAGTACTACTACTTTCTTGGCCCTCCTTTTCATCTTCATATCTTCTTAATCGAGCCAAGAATTTCTCATAATCTTCATTCATTTTCACCGGCCACTTCGAGGCTGGCCCCCTCTTCTTTAATCATGACGAACCCCTTTTTCTCATTCATCTCCAAGAAACGCTCTCCATGCAATTTTGAATTGAAGTCTTCGACAGTTTCGAAGGTGAATGGTTGAGTGAGCGCCAAATTCTGCAATGACCGACCAGCCTGAGATACAAATGTTACAAACTCGTGTTGGTCTCCTGGAATAATCTCGAGATGTCCATCTCGATTCCACATAAACAACTTCTGATGAGCCATAGAAGGCACGGCTCCAACTCCATGAATCCACTCCCTACCAAGCAACGCATTAAAGTTGGCATGTGATTGGACTACTACAAATACAGTAGGCCTTGAATAAGTCCCCACTTTCACATCTAAAGCAATCATGCCCTCTGAGCTCGAGGATTTCCCACTGAAGTCGGAAATCATGATATTGTGTCTTACCAAGTCTTTTAATTCGATACCAAACCTCTTTAGCATAGTGATTGGTAATATGTTCACCGCTGCGCCACCGTCAACAAGGACTTTGTTCACCTTCTGTCCTTGAATTTCGATGTTCAATAGTAAAGGTTTCAGATGAAACCTCATTTCTTCTGATGGGGGATCGATAAAAGCAGCATCTCTATGAGGTACTTCGCATGATGTTTGTGTTACCCATGTGACTTTCGATCTCATGTCTTCAGAGTAGAAATCATCCTCTCAATCGACGTGCCCTTGATACTCCTCATACTCGCTAACATATTCGGCGGGTAATATCGATATTACCCCAATTTGATGTCTATCCCAACTACCTCCATTTTTGTCATTGACAAAGTCTCTTACATATTCACCCCAGTTGGTGCATTGCTTTCCTCAAAGTTTCTATAATTATTGATCCTTCCCCAGTAAGGGATCCTTCCTCCTCTCCTCCAAGGCCTTCCTCGAAATCTCCTTTGAAATGTAGGAAATCCAGTATTGGATCCCTCATCATATGAGAGTCTATCAAAAACATCATTATTTTGAAGTCTGTCTCTTCCTCCTCGAGGAGAATATATTTCTTTTCTAACCCATTGTTTCTGATTTCTGCTAGCACCCGAACCCACATATTTCTGCTGACTTTCCTCCACCGTGGTTTGGATGGTTTGATCTACTTTATCATTGCAGCTTTTATGTTGACTCTCTATTTTCTTGATCTGTCCTGCCCTGAAGGCCTTAGCAGCTGATCTATCGAACACCGCACTGCATCATGGACATAATGTCACCTCTTCATCCTTCTCTTTCTTTCTATTCAAAAACTTGACGAGGGAATCTTCTAATCGAGGATAGATCTCTCTTTCGAATTCTTTCTCGAACTCACTTAAGTTGAACTCTATGTCTTCTTCTGATATATCCATTCTAACATGTTTGGGATCAATGTCTTCAGTAACATTGACCATACCTATAAAGGTCGAATCCAATAATCGGACATCTTCAGTCATGCCCGTTTGGGACTCGATATACCTTACTTGAACTTTGAATGGACTCGTATCCACTTTCATTGACATCTCCTCAAATTTCAGTCTTCCTTGGTCGATTGCATCTTGGATCGTGTTCCTGAAATGTATACAATTATTAGTCCAATGCCCATAGATATTATGAAATTTGCAATATTTTCGACCATTTCTTTGTTCTGCAGAAGGTAATTTATGATCATCACTCAGCTTAATCTGTTTATCTTTCAATAAAATATCAAAAATTTTATCTGCCTTTGTTACATCAAAAGTATACGTGTGATTTGTCATTTTATCTTTCACTTCATTTTTCTGTAGCAGTTTACAAATATATGGGGCTCCTACTTTGAACTCTGCTATATTTACTTTTTCATCGACGGATTCTCTCATATCTCCTTCTATCTTGGGATTTTCCTTATATATGTCATTTATATACGCTATCTTATCTTTCCTCAAAGGTTTCTCAAACTTCTTGTGCCTTTGTTTCTCGTATTCGATTTGTTCCACTCTTCTCACCTTATCAGCTAACTGAGCCATATCATTCAAAGGTAAATTAACTAACTTTTTCCTAATCGAGAATTCTAAGCCTGCGGAGGCCATTCTGACTAACTCAAATTCAGGAATTTGGGTAAAACATCTCGACTTCATTTGTCTAAATCTATTCAGATAATCATCTATGCTTTCGTGATTGTATCTCTTTACATTCATTAAATCGATAAGACTTACTTGGGTTTCTCCCCTAAAGAATTACTCATGAAAGTTTCTTTCCAGCTGCATCCAATTGTGTATTGAATTTGGTGGCAGCGACGTAAACCAAGTGAAAGCATTTTTTGTTAATGAACTAGGAAAATATTTCATTTTTAATTCCTCGCTCATCGCTAGGTCTCCACATTCGATTTGGTATCGCGCCACATGCTCGATAGTGGATTCGCCAATTTCTCCAGCAAACTTGGTAAATTTAGGTGTCTTATATCCTCGAGGTAATTCTGTCTCAAGAATCATATTTGGAAAAGGAGAAACAAAGTATTGTTGATGAGGTGGTCTTAATTCCATTCCCTGAGGATTCATTCTTTGTCCCATCAGGTGATTGTACTGCATGTTATTTTGATTGTACATATTTTGACATCCCTCATTTAAATTTCCATAAGTATCATTCCTAATCTGCTGATATTGATCACTATTTCGATTCCTCCTTAATAAATAAAGGGGATTGATATTAGCGTTTTGGTTAATATTCTGATTGACATTATTTTCGACCTTTGTTTGTCGAGGTATCGCCAATGCATCTCTGATACGTGACATTTGGTCTGTTAATATCTCAAAACTAGTGGTGGTATTTTGAACTAATGGATTCAGTACTGTAGTCAACTGTTGTGATAACATGTTAACCATCTCGAAATTGCTTTCGTCCATTTGTTGTCGAAGTACTCCTAATGAGTTACTGGAAATTCTAGTACTAGCGTTTTCGATAGCCTCAAAATTGGATCGATGATAATCTCTATCGAGTATATATCTCCTGTGATCCGGGTTTGCTCTATGATTTAAGTTTGATCCCGGAGGCGTTTGTTGTATTCCTAAATTCTGCACATTCCTTGAATTATGGGGAGTTACTAAATTTTGAGACACTCCTAAATTTGGAGATACTCCAAGATTTTGAGGCATGCTTAAGGTTTGAAATGTGCCTAAGTTTTGGGGCATTCCTAGGTTAAACACTGCTACAGATATGCCTTTCAACGTCGGTTATATAAGGCTTTCAACGTCTGTTATACAACCGACGTTGTATCAGGCGACGTTGAAAGTATACACTTTCAACGTCGATTCTCTATACCCGACGTTGAAAGTTTTGGCTTTCAACGTCGGTTATTCATACCCGACGTTGAAAGTGTATACTCGTCGCTCAAGCGAGTATACTCGTCGCTCAAGCGAAATTGAACCGAGAGACCCCTTTGTTTGAAGCTTTCGTCGCTTAAGCGAGTACACTCGTCGCTCAAGCGAGATGGAACCCGAGAGTCCCCATTGTTTGAAGCTTTCGTCGCTTAAGCGAGTACACTCGTCGCTCAAGCGAGATGGAACCCGAGAGTCCCCTTTGTTTGAAGCTTTCATCGCTTAAGCGATTACACTCGTCGCTCAAGCGAGATGGAACCCGAGAGTCCCCTTTGTTTGAAGCTTTCGTCGCTTAAGCGAGTCCACTATTCGCTCAAGCGAGATGGAACCCGAGAGTCCCCTTTGTTTGAAGCTGTCCTCGCTCAAGCGAGTACACTCGTCGCTCAAGCGAGTACGGGTTTACTACGTCGGTTATGGTATGAACCGACGTAGAAAGTCTATTTTTTTTTTTAAATGGACGATTTGTTTATACAGGGTACCCAATGTTTGTATATATACATACCTGCAAATTTGAATACAACCCAGGCAGACAATGTACAAGATATAAACAATTGAATGTGCATCCAAAAATAAAATTGTATCCAAAATTATTGTGTATCCAACTACTTATCTACCAAATACACTAACTACTAATCTAACTAATAAACTAACTAGTAAACTAACTAGTAAAGTAACTAAACTAACTACTAAACTAACAACTAAACTAACTACTAAACTAACTACTAAACTAAGTACTAAATTAATAACTAAACTTGCCTACTTCTAACTTTAACAAACTTATCGGCCCATGTGTTTCTAATATCGTCAATGGTCTCTATGGGCAATGCTTCCCTGTCTGAAAATACCTGTTACAAGAAAAAAGATAATTTAACAGAGTATCCAATGACACAATACTGGGTCTTTTATTGAATACTAAATTTAAGCAAACCTGATTCCATGTATCCTCAATCTTGCTAACAACAATCAGCCACATCCAGTGCATAACATAATATCCGCACTCATAAGATCCTGGTTGCCTATTACACTACAAAATATAATATATTAATTTGACATATAAAATGAATGATATAATACATAAATATAAAAGGACTTACATTAACAAAAATCCAATCTGGAGTCGTGCTTTTGCTTGTGTGTACTCCATCAATTGTATTGCAAACCTTAAATGCACTGTGCAATACAAGATATAATGAAACAATTAAGTAACAAAACAATTAATAATTGTTTAAATTATTATAAGAATGTGTACCTGTTTACAATGTTTTTAAGATCTCGCATCAGGTTTCTTGCCCAAGTGAGCGAACCAAGCCACAACATTCTGCTTTGGGCAAACAACCAACAACTGCCAATGATTTCTGCTTACATTACAAAAAGTTAGGATAATACAATACACTATAAAATTTAATATGAATAATTTCATACGCTTAAATACTTACTTGATGGTGGTAAGCACCCAAGTAAACTTTCTTCCTTGACTTCATCATCCAATTTTGGATGTATATTTGAACTTCTTCTCTCTTGTTTCCTGATTTTTGTATGGATTGGGGCTCAAAAAATCCATACACATCTTGGGTGCGTTGTTCCTCCGACAATTCATTCAGCATCCTAAAGTAGCCAGTTCAATGTACATTAAATATGACGATAACTTCAAATAACATAATTAGTAAATAAAAATAAATACTTACATTGTCCAAAATTGTAACACTGCTATGTTTAGACACTGATTGCCAACTGCTATCTCCACAAGCATCGGTGTGGTCAATGTAAAGGGAAAGTTCTTATTGTCTACCCCTAACTTATCAACATCCCACTTCACTTGAAAAGATTGAATATACAAGCTGTGGAACAACAGATAGTAGTTGAAAAATTGGATTTTCTCGGGACATCTACTTCCTTACCTTTACTAGTATGGGAAGTAGGAACCAGCTTAGGCAAGCTGGGTGGCTTCGAACATCCTACATAAAATAACATTGACTTGAGAAATAATAAAAAATAGTACCAGACTACATATGATAATTAACAGAAAGTATATGCAAACCTTTTTCAAAATAGGCTTGATTAGATGTCTAGGCCATGCAATGAAGGTCCGGAGGGCCTGTCCCACCGTCATCACCTCGTCGTGGGCACAGGTACAAGAGCATAAGCATCTCGAACCTCTTCAATGACCACTTTGGCCAAGTTAGGTGCTAAAGGCACACTATGAATTGTAGAGGCCCCTCTTCAATTGAACCAACCGCCACCAATCGTGGTTCGGATCCATCCTCATCAACATAAAATTCACACTCGACTCGATTACACAAAAATAAGACATTAATTATTTAATATGCACATGAATTTTTGTCATTAAGATATCATCCACACATACCTGAGTGGTCGATGTCTGCAACAACAACAACAACCTCCCGATTAGTAGCGGGAAGGTCTTGATCGACAGTATTTGGCTCAGCACAACTACCCTTAGTGCTAACTCGTGCGCGAGATGGAGGAGGAACATCCATAGGTGGGTGGGTAGGCTGTGTGACACCTATGGATGCTAGACTTGAACCAAATACACGCATCATCTCCTCCCGAACTCGTGCGGTAATGGCTGGTGTCGGCGTCGCTGTCAGCTCTTCAACCATCGCTGGTCTCGGCTTCGTCGTTATACTCTCCTCCAATCCGGCCATCTCCTGCCGGCTCAATGATGTTGTGTGGGTATGGTCCGATGATGGAGCTCCAAAATATGCTCGAATACCCACACCGGCTCCAACAGCACGAACACGCCCTGGGTGTTCTGGGCGTCCAATAGCAGTAGTTAATATATCTTCACGACCACGGGGAACGAATGTTCCCTGTTTATACTGCTCCTCTAAAGAATCCTACAATTGAGCATTATATATTGTAAAAAAAAATTGATGAATGACAAAGCATGGTTAATGAGGTTGAAAGAAACTAATTTCACTTACAATCCGCTCAGCAATCAAGCGGGCCTCCTCTGATGTCATTTCACCGGAGGGCTTTTGCCGAGCCCTCTTCCATTTTTCATGACGTTTTGGAGGAGATGGTGGGGAAATTTCTTCCTGGCTTACACCAGAAGAGGCTAACTCAGCTTCTCGGAGTTTAGCCTTCTCCTTCATCATGCGTTGCGTCAACAAATCATACCCCCCACGAGACAGACAGTGGGGGGCCACATTCAGCCTCTGAATCTCCTTTCCTTTTATTCGTTTCTCCTGCAACATAATATCATATTACAATGTGCTAAATTAATAAGACAATATGGAAACATACCAAAGTTTTTAAATAGTAACATACCTCCCATTGTGGACCAGTCCTACTCCTGACAAATTGCTTCCAAGTTTCCTCATCTATGCCATAACGCTGACAAGGAGTTAATCATTTGCTAATGGCTTGGTCATTAAAAATCCATTTTGAAGTCAATGTCGACTTGAATTGCCTCCACATTTTGGCAATAGATGACATGACTTTTCTCCTAACTTGTTCAGAGTTAACAATATCAAAGTGATTCTGCAAAAACAACAAAATAAATTAGGATAACAAAGTTTAGGATCTAACTTAACTTAACATAATTTAACAAGTTAACAAAACTCGCCAAAATATCTTGCCAAATTAAATTTTTGCAAGTCTCCTCCACATAATCCCAAGATGGATGCAAAATAGATACCTAATTATGAACTTAAAACGTTAGATATCAATCCATTTACATATGCTGACCATATATGCATAACAAGTTAAAAACTCTAAAAAATTACATACCTTTTCTCTAGCAAGAGTACCCAAGTACGACCTAAATTGAGTGTGATGTGGCCCTGATATTTTGCCAGTCTTTGGATCCACACTGACAACCAACTTATCTCCTGCCATATGACGAACGGTCAACTTTTTCAACCGTGTGGCTTGTCGAGTCCTCTTTAGAGATGGGGGGGGTGGACATGCCGGAGGAGATGATGGAGGAGATGCTGGAGGAGATGGTGGACGAGATGCCATTTGCCTGTTAAAAAAAAAAATTTAAGTTAAGTTTTTTCATAAATTGGAATATAAACACAATTTATCACATATTTGAAATATAAACACAATGTATCACATATTTTCAATATAAACACAAATTAGTTATGAACACATAACTTAAATAGTTAAGTTTTCCCATATGCCTTCATCATGATCTTTACGAATAGCATGAACCAAATCTTCTTGCATATCATCAATACTACTAGGCATCCGTGATGGAGTGGGGATGTTAATAATATCATCTAATTCATCATCTTCTTCATGCATAACATCATTCCCTTTTGCTTGGAGTACCACTGACCATCTGTCATTACATGGATCAGTTACATAGAAAACTTGTTTTGCATGGTACGCCATTATGAATGGTTCCTCCTTATGTCCTATCTTCTTAAGGTCTATCAAAGTGAATCCCATTTCATCAGTTTGAACACCAGTATTAATATCAATCCATTTACATTTGAATATAGGAACTCTGAATTGAATGTAGTCAACCTCCCAAATCTCCTCAATCACTCCAAATTAACTCATAGATGCCATAATTGGGTTCTTATCCTTTGAACTAGAAAAGTGCATGGATGTCGCCTCAATAGATACTCCACTATTTTGGACTGTACTTTTTTCATCTTGTAACTTTGTGTAGAATGAGTATTTGTTAATGTCATACCCGAGTCCAAGTCACGACGTTACGTTTAGGACCATGTGCTAGCCATTTCAAAGTATCGGATGCATTGTCCTCGGAAAAGATTTTTGTTTTAAACCAGCTAACAAAAGTATTATTATGTTCATTAACCAACCACCGCTCACTCATTTTGGGGTTGAGGGTCTTCAATATTGATTGATGAGCAGATATGTAAGGAAGAACTTCATCTGTGTTGTTTAGAATATACAAGTGTGCCCTGGTCAACTCACTAGCATTTTTTGATTGTATTTTGACCCCACGAGTGCCCTTACCATTTATTCTATGATCATGTCGTTGAGTAGGTACACCCACTGCTAGGGCCTTTCCTAAATATTCAGAACAAAATTCTATAGCTTCTTCTGCAATATACCTTTGAACAATAGAAGCTTCAGGTCTATATGGATTCTTTGTATACCCTTTAAAGATCTTCATACATCGCTCAATTGGGTACATCCACCTCAAATAAATCGGACCACACAGTCTTATCTCTCTTACAAGATGAACTATTAAGTGCACCATAATGTCAAAAAATGATGGAGGAAAATACATCTCCAACTGACATAATATAACCACAGCTTCATTTTCCAACTGCTCCAATGATTTTTCATCAACTACTTTGGCACATATAGATTAATTTGTAACGAAATTTCAACAGAATTTCGTCTATTTTTTGGTCAAAACCAAATTTGTATAAATTGAAATTATAGAGTTTTCATTGTTACTACCATCACTTATATAACTACATTGTTATATGTAGTTTTCAGAATTCACACTTCATGATTAATTTTTAACAAAAATCCGGCAGAGTTTCCTTTGTTTTTTGGCAACAATTTTAAATGACACAGTGAAACCTGACAATAAAAAGCCCCACGGGCATATTCAAGCAGTTCAAGTATCATTGTACACATCATCAATACATTGAAAAAAACTATAATATGACTAAGAATTGAATCAACAGTTAACGGCAAATGACTAACAATCTCTACCTATGAAATGTAGTAAGTAAAATTGTATGACTTTGCCCAACAAATATAAGTGCAACAACATCGTACCTGTGGTTTAAGGCAGCGATGAAGGTTCGCACCACAGAGAAACAGAGCAGCGCTGCACTGGGGTGGAGGTGGAGGATGCAATGCGGCGTTAGGGTCGAGGCTGTGGTGAGCGGACAATGCAATGTGGTTGGAGGCTGCAATGCAATGCAATGGGGTGGTGGCGTTAGGATGCAATGCAATGTGGGTGGAGGCTGCTAGCGTCGCGGTGGGCGACTAGCGTCGCGGTGGGCGACTAGCGTCGCGGTGGGGTGGAAGCTGCAGTGGGGTGGAGGTGCTGCAGCGGGGGTGTCACGCGGTGCGCGGTGGCGACGTGAGGGAGGGCGTCCGGAGAGTCCAAATCACGGTGGTAGGTGGTGGTCGCGATGCTGGAGAGTAAGGGGAGTGGGCGCGATGTTGGAGAGTAAGGGGAGATACAAAAATGGTAGCCTATTAATGGGAAAACGGGGTTTCGACGTCGGTTATACCCACACCCGACGTTGAAACTCGTTTTATCTCCAGTCATATATTTCAATCGATTGAAACGAGATTCAATCGATTAAAATAGTTCTGATCGGTCATAACTGGATTCTGATCGATCATCCTGACCCTGTAAGAGATTTTAATCGATTGAAACGTGTTTTTAATCGATTGAAAAACTTCTGATCTGATCGCTCATAATTAAAATCTGATCGATCACATTTGATTCTGATCGGTCATATTTGTAATCTGATCAGTCATAATGAGTTCAGAAGGGTTTTCAACGTCGGGTTAGGGCATAACTGACGTTGAAAGCCAACTTGACGTAGAATCCTGACACTTTAAGAGATTTTAATCGATTGAAACGTGTTTTTAATCGATTGAAAATCTTCTGATCGCTCATAATTAAAATCTGATCGATCACATCTGATTCTGATCGGTCATATTTGTATTCTGATCGGTCATAATGAGTTCTGAAGGGTTTTCAATGTCGGGTTAGGGTATAACCGACGTTGAAAGCCTACTTTCCACGTCGGGCATGCTAAAACGACGTAGAATGTGTCAAAATTCGACTTTCGACGTCGGTTTTTGACCAACCGACGTTGAAAGCATGTTCAACGTCGGCTAAGATGTAACCGACGTTAAACGGCGACGTTGAAAGTATATTTTCTAGTAGTGAAATCTCGTACTTCGTTGTATTGAAGAAGTACCAGCCCCATTCATATTATTAATCGAAAAGTCAGGCGGTCTTACACTCATATGTGGTCCTGCATATGTTGTTACGGGATTCCCTGTAGTTTGTATATTGTTTAACATTACAGTGCTAGACCCTAACTGAGTGTTTACCGATGTGCCTGAGCTTTGTTCAGCACTCACAGGTATCGACGTACTCACATTTGTCGATATTACGGGCATATTCCCATTGTGAACTTGCCCCCTAGTGTTTGGCAAATGTGAATTATTTGGAATCTCATTGTTATTCTGGTTATGTTGTGTATTTTGAATCATTATTAATACTCACTCACTCCTTAATCTCATACACTTTCGAACTAACCAATTGTTTGTGTTTTTCGACACAACCCCCCTACCTGGCGCGCCAATTTGTTTCTGGTGAAAATTTGATTGATTTCGATTTATCGGGAGTTAAGTTCTAATCAAATCTCAACCATGTAGATTCTTTTTACTTAGGCTAACAACTAGTTTTCAATCAAAAAATGCATGAGAATCGAGAATCTTATAATGTAAAACAGCATGACCTAGAGTACATATTTTTTATGTTTTTCTTAAGAAATGCGAAGTAAAAGAAGCGTTGAATCGAAAAGCAGTGCGAAATATTAAATTGCAAGAAAATGTAAAAAACGAAAACCTCAAATTTGCATTAAGTGTAAATAGCGAGAAATCGAAATTGCAGGAATGTAAATAACAGAAAATCGAAATTGCAGAAATGTAAATAACAAGAATTCAAAATTGCATAGGTGTAAATAGCGAAGAACTTAAACGCAGAATCTAAACTTACATAGAAGTAAAATAACAAGGAATTGAAAGTGCAGAAACTTAAAGTTGTTAAACGTAAACTTGCATCAAATTAAATTGCATGAACATAAATTACCAGGGAAAGTAAAAAAAGTGATACAGACAATCAATGAAAATGGAAACCCAGATCGCCAGAAACTTCATGATTCGTCGTTCTCCGGTAGACTTTTTCACTTTTGTTTCTGTTGTCTCTGCCAATTTCCCCTCTTTTTTAAGTCTTCGCTCTATTTATAGAGCATCCTTCAAGTAACCTCCTAAGAGTGGTTAATAAAACTGTCACCACGATCCTACGTGCACGTCTCTTAGTTTTACGGTTTAAAAACTGTATTCCACGTTCTCACGCATAAGATAACTGCTCCCTTGATCTTCGATTTCAGCCATCGAGTATTTTGAATTGCTTTTGATTCCCTATAATTCTTAACTTTGCACTATTCTAATTTCTCGATTCTCTTCAACAATATACATCGAAATTTGTTTCTTCGATTCTCGATTTTGATTTTCGATGTGTTTTTATCTTTATGGTCATCAGGTGTCTTTACCAGTCTTATCAGTTTTTTAACCAACTATATGATTTTCGATTTTCTCTCTCTGGTTCTTTCGATCCTGGTATCGATTTTTCTTTTACTAACAATATCACTAAATATTTTCTTCTCCTTAAATTTATCATGCTCTATATAGAAAATATAATTTAACCGTTAATTTATGCATTGCAATGAAAGTGTGTCAAATTTTATAAAAAGATAAATAACAATAAAAAATAATTGAATAATTTATATTTTATAAAATATATATTATGTCGATTTTGAATTATACAAATATTAAATAATTGTAAATTAATATAATTGTATATAGATACAACTTATGTGGAAAAAAAAAAGTTAATCCAAAACAAAGGTTGACTAACATTTCAATTAAAAGTTATTTAACATTATAAATTATATTCTCATTTGATCTGTCACTGTAAAAAAATAATAATATGAATGAAAAACACATGTAAATATCGTTTTTATTATCCTAAACTAAAACTTCAAAACCACCGAAAACCAAAATGGTATAAATGCAACGCATTATTATTCTTCAAGCACACAGAATCATTCGCATCCAAAACTGCGAAACAAAAATTCCTAAGAAAAAACCACACACATGGCTAATGATTTGTCTTCAGGTGTTCAATCATACGAGTTTGAACTTGATCACCATGTTTTGGTGAATGTTTCCGACCAGGAAACCTTTTTTTCCTCCTCGTACGAGGATCCTACTGCAAACCCTAGCCATGTCCATGACATGACTCAATTGTTTGCATGCAAAATAGAAGCCCCTGTGGCCGCGCGTGAGGTGCACGCGCCTCCGACTTGGAAGCACTTCCGGGGCGTGAGGCGGCGGCCATGGGGGAAGTTCGCAGCGGAGATATGGGATTCGAAGAAGAAGCATGGAAGGGTTTGGCTCGGAACATATGAGACTGAAGAAGAAGCAGGGTTGGCTTATGATAGAGCTGCTTTCAAGATGAGAGGTTGCAAGGCAAAGTTGAATTTTCCACACCTGATTGGATCCCACGCGCCGCCGGAGAGAGCAAGAGTGGCGGCGGAGGCGGCTCTGAAGCGGAACTCCCCGGAGGCTTGTCTGCCACATTTGCGTGCGGCGGAGGATGGTTCACAGGCACAAGGGTCAAAGAAGAGGAGGAACCTAGCTGATTTGCTTAATAGGTTAGCCAAGAATAGAAGCCAAAAATATGTTATTATGAAATAATTGATGAATGTTCATATCAATTGAATATATATAAATTTAAAAAATGAAAAATGAAAAATTTCAATTTTAATGAGTTGCTTATTGAAATATTTAAATAAAATATTAATTATTTAAAGTAATTTTTTATTAGAAGAATTTTTTAAGTGTTTAAATTTTTTTATAATTACTTTATGAAATAACTTTTATAAGCAAATTAAAATAAGTGACGAAAGAAAATATATAAAATAACGAGTTTTTTAAAATTTATCTAGTATAACAAAATTACTTTTGATAATATTTCTTTAATTTCTAAATTTAAAATGGTTAATGATAAGCTGGTGACCAAAATGATTTAGTTACTATAATTGGATTAACTTGCAAATTCCGTAAATGTTTTGGTCTGAGCAATCACTGAAATTACATTACATGAGTGGTTTGTAAGTATTTTTCATGACACATCTTGCTTTCCACATGGAATATGAAGAACTCCTACACATCTTCTTCTTTTTTTATCAAAATATACGATTTAATTCATTTTTCCCATTTTTCAAAATCTAATTAAGTAAGAAATGGAGTTGTAAAAATTCAATTATATACGTTTATAATTAATTAAATTTGTTTACAATTTATATCAACTATAAATATTTATATAGAAAAGTTAAACTTAAAGAAATGGTATAACACAATTTTTTTTATTCATTAATAAATTATATAATTTTATAATTAAAAATAAAATTATTATTTTTACTTTTAATAAATATAACCCTACTTTAAATAAAATACAGTGAAAAGAACTTGTTCTGTTTAATAATTTTTTAATAGTGTTTAAGTAAATTTGTCAATGATACCACCATGTTTAACACATTAATATATATATATACTTAATTCAATTTTACAAAATTGGTTCGATAAAGTGAGAATTATACTCATTTGTATATTATAATATTATCATATTTATAGTCGATGTGAAATTTCTTAATACACTCTCTTACATTGATGAATATTTTTTATCATACTCCTTTATATCGATAAGTATTCAATAATTGATGGTTAAGTCCACTATGACTAATTGTTAATGTCTCAGTTTTAGAATTGGTTCTAATATTATCTTAAAAATAATAAAATACTTAACTCAACATTATAAAATCGACTAAATAAGATGAATATTATACTTATTATGGTTTAATGATATTTGAAATTTCTCAATAATATATATTTACAAGATAAAATAAAAGTAAATATATTAAAAAAGATATTGAAAAATATGTATGTTTCATTTGAAGACTAAATAAAATGTTAACTAGTTAAATATTTGTATTAAAAATTTCTCCAATTTATTTCTCATCTTAATATCTTGAAGTTTAGTATTTTTCTTGTATAGGGAGAAAATTTTGATTAATTTAATTGTATATATTATTTCATATATAAATTATTGGTCGAATGAAAATAAAATATTTTTTTCTTAATTGTGATACATTAAGTATATAGTCCAATTTCTTTTTTATCCATTTCTGATTACTATTCTCAAATTGATTAATAATTATTATTGTTTTGAAAATTGTAGCGATCGATTTAACCTTTTAAATCAGAAACTAGATTAAAAATCGATCTATTACTTTTAAATAACTTATTACTTTTAAATAACTGAACTTTAATTAAACGGGACAAAGTAAAAAAATCAATACAAAACCGGTAAAATTGACTGAATTTTTGAGTTGAATAAGTAAAAAAAAAATTAGGATAAAACTTTTTAAATATAAATTTTTTTATAAGAAATATAATGTATTTTAATTTTTTTCATTTCATATTAATTACGTTACCTTTAAATAATACTTATTTTATTATATTTTTATCTTATTTTAATCATTATCATTTTTTACTTCTAATATATTTTATATTTATAATTTTCATTGTAACTTAATAATCATAATAATAATCTTTATTTTTTTATATAAAAAATATTATTATTAATAAAATTATTATATATTTATTATATTATAAAAACATATTATATATTTATTATACTATTAAAAATATTATTTGATTAAATCCCATTTAAACATTAAATTCATCACTTCAATCCAATAATTTTAAAAAGATTGATAATTATTGTACATCAATAAAGGTGGATAGATAGACTCGTGTATGTGGAATGGTACCTTAAATTCGCGGAAGGATAGAAGGTCCATTTTGAAAACCATTTATATGACGTTACTATAATTGAACCTAATTTGCCCACACCCTTATCAAATTTAATTTCCGAGTTCATAGTCTTACTCTACACCAAAATTTCTCCCAAATTAATTTTATATATTTTATTTGGCCCAGTAATTGGTCCATTTATTCGTGGACTTTTACAAGCTGGGTAGAAAATAGAGAAAAAGAAAAAAAAAAACTTATTTATTTCATAGATCAAACTTATCTATTTCATTTAGATACTGTTTGGATCGAGATAAAAAAAAACAAAGAATAAAAAGAAAGGATATATGCAAAGAAAATATGAAAAACGAGCTTATGAAAAAGTATATATTTTTTTCTTTTTAACAAATGGAAAAACGAGATTTAGTTAATTATATCTCTAAATTTTTAAATATTATTATTTTAATATGAATACGAGTTTTAAAGATAAAATTATTACGGAATAATTTTTTTAAAATTATTACAATAATAAACAATTAAATAAAAATTATTAAAATAATAAACAAATATTTTAATGAATGGAATCAATTTCGTCTTTTAATATTTTTCATCCAATTTTTTTTTAATTCAAACAACTCTACTCTCCATTTTTTTTTCTCAAATTAATTTTTCCATCCAACCAAAAACTTAAAATGTGGAGTAAGGCTTAAAAATAATTAATCAAATTTTTATTTTATTCAAATATGATAACTAACATTATTAAAAATTCATAATAGTTAATTGAATATAATTATCTTCTACTTAAATAATTATTTACAATCATCAATCCTTATTAATGTGAAGAAAAATATTAATAAAAATGAGGAAGATTTAACTTAGCTTTAACTCCATGTATCTTGAAAACACCTTTTATCGTAAACCTGCTTCTTCTTCTCGCTTACATAAGTCCCGATCCAAACCCTAGCACTATTCTTCTTTCCATCTCTTACCTCCGCCGTGACCTTCTCTTCACCCCGTACAGCGCTTCCAGTTGGGAGGCGCGTGAACTTTACCCCCCGCCCTGGACTGTTCTCTTTTACACAATTTGTTCTCATCATTGATCCTCTCCACGGCACTAGAGTCCAAGTGTTTGGCATCAAGTTCAAGCTCAAGCAAATAGTGTTTTGAAGAGATTGCAACAGATGTTGTTGTAGCAGCATGTTTTTAATCTCGATGATGACGATGAATGATGAATAACTCTAACCACATGCTTTGATATTAATGTGTTCTATTTTATATATGTACGTTTTGAAACTTAGAAACACGCAATTTCAATTATTTTACTATTTTGGAATTTCGAGGAATAGTAGCATTGTATCTTTATTAATTAAAGTAATATTCATTATGTGTTGTTATATATATTCATAATAGTAAGAAATCATTTTAGTTATATTCTAACACTTTTATTACTTCACATTATTGTGTAAATCATGTTCAATTTAATAGGATTTGTTATTTTTAAAATCAAAATTAATAGCGACATCTCAAACAGTAATTTTACTTAATTTTTAATTTGTTAAAATTTAAATAAAAGTACTATTCTGATTTAATAATTTGTGGAACCCAAGAAAGAGAATAAAAGATGTAATGTCTCACCTAAAGAAAATGACATAATATTCTTTCCTTGTGTCGGAGGATGTGATGTATGAGAAGTAACAAAGTAACATTGGTCACCAATTTTATAACAATTAAAATGTTTAAATATTCGTAGTTACTAATGACATGCCCATGAATTTATATATCTAGGTACACAAAAATCATAAAAAAAAAAGTCGAAAACTATGCAAGAAAACAACTATACAATGGAATCTTATGGGCACCACGTTACACAAAAACACAATCATTCAAACATTTTAATCTTTTTCGTGTAAACTCATTGCAAACGCAACCTTACGTTGGCATGAGCTAGATAATGGTTGTGAATTATCATCCGTCAAAAACTCTTATTTAGTAAAAAATGAGAAAGTAAGATAAATTTATACGAGAAAGAATTTATAATCTCAAATTTATATTTAATATTATATTTTCTTAGAACAGTGAGATATTTATCTCAATCTTACAAAATTAATTTATTAAGGTGATGATTGTACTTATTTATATATTATTATATATTTAGTTGATGTGATATTTTTTAACACACTCACGATATTCATTCTATCACGTCGAAGATGAGTGATGCAATATTAATCTAATAAAAAGTGGTTAAGTCTACTATTGGGTGATTAAATCCACCACTATTAATGGTTAACTTCGTTAGAATTTATTTTGATATCATTTTAAAAATTGTAAGATACCTAACTCAATCTTACACAATTAATTTAATAAGATAAATATTGTAATAATATATTATATTATCATATGTCTAGTCGATTTTTAATACATTCTTTTATATGATTTACTTACCTCTTATCAATAAGAATCTTTCTATATTACCCCTTTAAAAATATTCAATAATAACATCGAAATCAATGATATGTCATAATTATGGATTAACTAGCTCATTAGATTTCGATTAAAATAAATAAAAGATTTTAAATTTGTGGATCTCACCTCAAAAGTCTTCTTAATAAGAGTTTTTTGGAAAATACCCAATAATAATAATAATAATATTAATTAATATTTAATTTTTGAGTTTATATATTTTTTTACTATTAATTAACATTAACTATTAAATAACTTTTTATATATTATAGGATTGGTAACATGTCATGTTTTTTCAAGCATGGTAATGTGATATAAAATTAGTGACATAACATATCACCCCATGAATATCATCTGCACCAAAAACATTTGAAACTACGCAAACAAACAACTATACACAATCCCAAATAAGCGATGAAACTATTGACACTTTGTTGTCCACTTTCAACTATTGATGAACATTGATATCATTTGTATGCAAACTTGTTTCAAACACATGCACTTGTCTTCTACTCTTGGCCAATCTATTCAACAACTCAACCAAGTTTTTCTTCTTCTTTGACCCTTCTGCCTCTGGTGAGAATGATGAATAAGGTTCCAACGAGTTTTGTTTTGAAACTTTCGTGATTCGAACGGGCTTCAGAGACACATAAGAGTCTATAAGATGAGGAAAATTCAGTTTAGCTTTACTTCCACGCATCTTAAACGCAGCTTTATCATAAGCTAAACCAGCTTCTTCTTCGGTTTCATAAGTTCCAAGCCAAATTCTCGCACCATTCTTCTTTGGATCTCTTATCTCCGCCGCGAACTTCCCCCAAGGCCTACGTCTCACGCCTCGGAACCGCTTCCATACCGGTGGCGCGTGAAACTCACGCGCCTTTTTGGAGTGTTCTATTTTGCAGGCCAACAAACCCTTTGCACCATGGACACCTTCCAAAGTAGGGCTTGGGAAAGGATCGTACCTTGGAGAGTAGTAAATTTGGTGGTTGGGAACGTTCGTGAGAGTGTTGGAATCGGGTTCAAGATCAAGAAGATAGTGCTGAATAGATTCCAACGATGAGAAATCACATGATGTTGTGGTGGCCATGGTTTGAAAGATGGTGGAGACGGTGGTGTTTTTGAAGGAGTATGAAGAATATTGTGATGGGTATTTATACCACTACGTTTTGGAGTGGTTTCTATTATTTTATGTATTTGTTGAAATTTTTTGAAACTGAGTTTGAAGTTTGAACAACGTGATGTTTATTTCTTTCTTTAATATTGTTCTCAGGAGTGATGTTTCTTTGAAGCTACAATGAGTATTTGAAATGGCTTTGAAACTTGAAGTGACAGAGTTCTTCCCACGGGTGGTTGTTAATATAATGTTTTTTCTTTTTCTTTTCCAATACGAAGAAAAAAGCTCTTAGACTCTGACACGAATATTTAGATAGTGTCACGATAATATAAAATTTGTGAAGAACAAAATCTTGTTGAATTCTTAGAAGAGAAACGACACACGATAAGAGACAAGAATACATATAATTACATCTACTGTTTAACGTGTGTCTAATTTTTAAATATTTTATTTTATTTTCTCTTTATTTTTAAATATACTCATTTTTTCTGTATTTTTTATATATAAAATTATAATAACTATTTTCTATTTAAATTATAACACTTTTATAGCATAAAAAATATTATAAAAGGAATCTCCTTTATATATAATTATAAATAAAACAATAAAAAAACTTGTATTATTCATAGAATCTTAAAATTTTTATGTTTTTGAATTAATTTGTGTTGAATTTTAATTAATAAACTTTTACCTTTCATTTTTAATTTTGTTCTGTAAGGTGAGATTCCTTCTTACTTTAATTAAAAATTTAGCATATTAAAGTATAGTTGAAGGCAAGTACTTAATGATTTTCACCATTCATGAAGCAAAAGGTTCCACCATGGAAAAGAAAATCATCAAAACCTATCTTTTAGGTTTAAGGCAATGTGAAAACTTACACTTACAAGTTAAGTAGTCAACAAAATGAAGTGTATTTATGACCCAAATGTTGTTGACCTTTGAATGTGTAACGACCCTAGAAATCGTTACTATAATGATGTCTTCGCAAAGTAGTAAACAAGTAAATAACAATATCTATTTTACATTATATTATTGTATTTGTAACATATATTGAAATTCCAGTTCACTAACGTAACTTCAAAATATAGTAACATAATTTATTTATATATTATACATATAAGAGTAGCTCCCTCGAAGCTATCTCACTGAACTATCCCTGCTGTCCAGTAGTCCTATCACCATCTCTCAACTCCTGATCTGCTCCCACATAAAAGTGATCATCGTAGTTCCATCCACATGGAAAAATAGGGGTAAGTATTAAATCATTCGATATAATAAAACAGATATAGAATTATATATTATGATCAATTACGAAATTATCAACACACTAAGACACCTTCCGAAGTATACCCTAACTATGTCCGAACTCGAGGCTATCATCCGTAGGCACATTGTGATCGGTACCCGCAGCACCATTCCGACCACCCTCCACACGAGTAGGATTACTCGGCGCCCTTCATCACTCATACCGGAGTACCCCTCCGAGCGCGCCACCGGTCATCCCCCCATCGACTTCTCACCACCCGATCTCGTAGTCTACCCGACCCGACCAATCAGTGAAGTCTGGGACCTCATTCAGAATCCTCTGACATAGTTATTACATTAATGTA
Source organism: Sphenostylis stenocarpa (assembly GCA_963425845.1). Classification (NCBI taxonomy): domain Eukaryota; kingdom Viridiplantae; phylum Streptophyta; class Magnoliopsida; order Fabales; family Fabaceae; genus Sphenostylis; species Sphenostylis stenocarpa. Next base: position 34,712,793 of record OY731401.1, read on the forward strand.
CTCTGTACCACCCCGGGTACCATTCAAACATACAAAATTTATTCACATTTGCCGGATTCTGGACCACCTGTCCTCACGGCTCATTCGGGTCAATAAAAATAGTATTTGACTGATTCTGGCACCAACCTTCTGGCTCAGTCTAGCCAATATATAACGTCTCAGGACTAATTCTGGGCATCAGCCCTCAGGCTTAGTCTGACCCACACACGTCACAACACTCTACTTTCATTCTCTCTCTCTTTATATATATATTTTCCTAAAATCCTTTCCGAAATCATTTCCGAAACTATTTCCGAAACTATTTTCGAATCATTTTCGAAATCATTAAATTACTATTTTACCCTTGGACATTTTTGAAAATTCCATTTATGTCCCTGTGATGTAAACTGACTAGTTTACCCTTGATCTTAAAAAAAAATCCCCACCATATCCCTTTCTTCTTCCTTCGCTCGCTCAAGCGAGTACAACGGTCGCTTGAGCGATACAGAACCCGAGAGTCCCCTTGGTTTGAAGGCTTCGTCGCTCAAGCGAGTACACCAGTCGCTTCAACGAGACATGACCCGAGGGTCACCTTTGTTTGAAGCTTTCGTCGCTCATGCAAGTACACAAGTCGCTTGAGCGAGACATGACCCGAGGGTCACCTTTGTTTGAAGCTTTCGTCGCTCAAGCGAGTACACAAGTCGCTTGAGCGAGACATGACCCGAGGGGTCACCTTTGTTTGAAGCTTTCGTCGCTCAAGCGAGTACACCGGTCGCTTGAGCGATAAAGGATCCGAGAATCCCAGATTTTCCAGGTATTCTCGCTCAAGCGACGTATTTTTCGCTTGAGCGAATTTTTGCAGATTTTCCCGTCCGCCATTTTCAAAATCCAGATTTCAAATTTCTCAGTTTCAATCACCCAAATTAGTTCCAAATCAAAATTTAACCATAAACATGTTTAATTTAAGTTAAAAACAACAATTTTAGTATATAATTCATCCTTAATTTCAAGAATTTCAAAAAAACTTTCAAACGGTGAACAGTTCATCAAAATCAGAAATTCTTCAAAATCAGACATTCTTCAAAATCAGACATTCCAATAATTCATATCTCTACTCCTATTCCTTATTCACAGAGTACCCAACAATCCAATTTCATATATTGAATGAATTAAACTTCCCCTTACTTGGTATGGTATTTCTACCGAAGCTTTCCCACTTAATTCAAGTTCTCTCCCGTTTCACCAGATCCTGCACGAGTAGAGTCTCGTTGCTTGAAATTTAGACAATAGAAGAAGAAGGATGAGAGGAAAATTTTGTTTCCCCTCCTCCCCTGCTTCAGTATTCATATATAAGAAAAATTTTACTGTGCATGAGGAAAACTTCGTTACGAAGTTTTCTTGCACAATAATATTAATATAATATTAAAATAAGACATACGTCACTCTAATTTTGCATATAATAGTTAACTACATATACATGAGTACAAGGGATTCTCATGTTATAGGGATTAAAATCTTGCCCACCATTTTTGAACTATAAAATAGTAGTCAATGATTGACCAAGGGTCCTCTTGGTCTTCATACAACATTATTTTGTAGATAGATAAACTTTTCATACATCAATCATTACTTATGCAAGAAACACCTAACTTTTATTGGTTTCAACAAATAAAAGAAGATAACTTTGATTATTATTTATAATTAAACATATGTGTAACATAACTTTTCATAAATATTTGTACAAGAAAGAGTGAAATATATATTAAACTTATTCATTGCCACGTATACAAGTTCATTTTAATTTTGAAAAACAATTATTCAATCTTTTTAGATTTCTCCTATAATTATAAAGTTTTAAAATAAAAATTATACATGGCCTAAATAAATAAGTTATTATCCATGACTCATTGCTTTTATGTCGGGTACACAAAGACATATTGAAATTGAAAAAAAAAAAACTCACAAAATATTTGTGACATTTTTTAAAGAAAAGTGAGGGTAACAACTGCATAAGGTTGAATATTGTGACTTATTTAAGTGAAAATTAATTTGATTAAAGGATAATTCTAATTATTTGTATTTTGTTGGATAGATCCTACTTTATATATGCGTGTCTTCATCATCTAAATTTAAATAGTATTGTGACCTGAGAGATGTAGAAAATATTCCAGTTGAGATTTTTGTGTCTTCACCATTAATTGGAGGTGTACCTATTTGACCAAAAGCAAAATACTTCACTCACTGTTTATTATAATTGTCTGGATCACACGTTTTATTATTTCCTAATTTTATTTCAGAGGAAAGTAATGCATGTGAATTTTATTTTTATAGGGTTAAATAATTATTTTCAATGAACTAGAGTACATAAATATCAATGTTTTTAAAATTACATTTCGAGTCAGGATTTAATAAAATAATATTTTATAATATAATAAATTTATTAATACTAATATTTTAAAAAAATTATTATTATATTATAATAAAAATTATAAATATAAAATATATTAAAAAATTAAGATAAAGAATTATTAAAATAAAATAAAAATATAATAAAATAAATATTATTTTAAATTAATGTAATTAATATGAAATAAAAAAATATACTATACTTTTTATAAAAAAATTATTAAAAAAATTTGATCCGTGTTTTTACCAAAATTGGTTCAACCAACAAATTCATTAATTTTTTTAGATTTTTTCCTAGTTTAATTAAAATTTAGTTATTTAAAAATAATGAACAAGTTTCTAATTTGAATCCAATTTCCGATTATTAAAATAATGATAAATATATAACATATTAAAATCAATAATAATTTATATATTTTTTCTCACGCTTCACATGAAAATGTTTTTAAAAACAAAATTGAGAAAAATTAAAACCAACTAATCTGAATTTCATCTCAGTCTACTAAAAATATTTCATGTAAAAGATATCTATTGAGTCTAGAATATTTAATTTCTTTTATGAAAATATAAGTAAATTTTCATCGCTCGATAGTTTAGCTATGTGTGAATGAATAAAATTTCATTTGAAATTTGTTAACGTAAGCGCGTGACGAATCAAACCAAAGAGAAAAGCACATCACAAACTCCTTTTAAATTTTTTAATCGACACAAAAGGAATTCTCGCGAGTTCTTCATGATATCACCCATCATCGTTATTATTATCGTTATTGTTATGCCACCACGTGAATCAAAACTTTTGGTGACTAAAAAAAATGCCCCAAAACCCATTTCACACGTGCTTCGAAAACCAAGGATGGTTCTACGAAATGGCCAAAACTAAAGGACGCAAAAACCAGTACACAACAACAGAATCGTTGGTCATATATATACACGTTATACTCCTACGTACAATGATGCCGAGAAAAACCACACTTCAGTTTCAACTTCCAAAAAAACAAAATCAAATGAATTTCAACACCACCTTTGAGTCCGATGATTATGCTCTTCTTGAATCCATTCAACGTTACCTCCTTGACGATAACGAAGACTTGAGTGCTCCCACGGCGGTTTTGCCCACACCCACCGGCGATTCACTTGGGGAGAGTGGTGGTGAATCCACGTCCACCCTTTTCACCAACGCCATCAACTCTCCATTAGCCTTGTCTGGGCAAGCGGCCGCGGCTGCCATCGTAGCGCATGGGGATTCCACGGTTGAGCGTGGTGGTCACGCGCCTCACAGGAGCTACAAGGGAGTGAGGCGTAGACCTTGGGGGAAGTTTGCGGCTGAGATAAGGGATTCGAAGAGAAACGGCGCGAGGGTTTGGCTTGGGACTTTCGACTCGGCTGAGGACGCGGCTTTGGCTTATGACCGAGCCGCTTTTGAAATGCGTGGCTCGAAAGCTAAGCTCAATTTTCCTCATTTAATTGGAAGCAATAATTGAGACGAACTGGAATTAGTAACGGCTGAGCCGGGTTCGATGGAGCTGAGCCGAAATCCGAGATGAACCTAGCCGGTTTCTGGAATATGGAATTCATGATATTTATGATGCAATTAGATTATTGGTTTGAGGGAGGTTATATCTCGTAAATTTATTATACAATTTCAAATATTCATTAAGACATTAGTGATGGAAAATATATATGTAAACATGCACTATATAAATTGCTGGGAAATTCTTTTAATAATGTGTTTTATTTATTTAATCTAATTTAATTAACAGGATTTGATGATAAATAAAACATGTAAATATTATATCATAATATTTTTTATACAATAATTATATAAATATTTATGTTTAATATAATTAAAAAATATATTAAATATTTATAGATTATTAATTATCTTATTAAATTTTTTAAAGTGTCATTATTAAATAAGTAGTTGATTTTATATAACATAAATGATTAAATTATATATAATTTCAGTCTTATATAATAGTATAGGAGAAAAAATTCATAACATATTCCATAGAATTCATTGAAAAAACTTTAAGGAGAATTTTGAAAAAATACATTTACAATTACTCATAATTTTTTATTAAATTGAATTTTCTTATAATTAAAATCACACGCATAAATATACACTTAATAGTCCACACAACATACTATTTTTAATAATATATTTACTAAAAACTCAATAGAATAATTAAAATTATATAAAAATCACATAAAATATTTTAATTATATTAAACATAAATATTTATTATAATTATTTTATGAAAAAAATATTTTTATATTTTTTATCATGACTTTATTATTTAATTTGCTTAGTTACATTTCATTTTCCATAATATGTTTTTATACTTTTTATTATTATTATACCTATCTTTTTTTTTTTGAAGAATATATTTAAACAATTATTTTTTAAATATAATCATGAAATAACTGAGTTTAATATTGTTTATATATAAGTAACTTTTTAGTTATGCTATATTTCTCTTTCTTTTATTGTTTGGCCTTTTCTTTTATAATACGCTCTTCCTACCCATTAATTTTCACAATAAATTGCATTGTTTGGTGGTGATCAAATCATTGCCCTAAAGTACAACTTGTGTGTCCTTTAAATCAAGGCAACAAAAATACCCATGTTATCATCATGAAATAATATATATAGAATAACGTTTAAGAGATTCGATAATTTATGTTGAAGATTTTGGGTGAAAAAAAAGATTAAGTTTTTCATAACAAGGGTTATGAACCCATGTCATAGAATGAAAATCAATTTTCAGATCGATAGAAAACGAATAATTAAAATTAATTGTAAATTTAATAAAAATTATTCCCTTTGTTTCAAAATATATATTTTTGAGATTTAATTACACAAACTAATGTAACCATTAATTCTCATTATTTTCAATTCACTTGTTAGTCTTTTTCTTTTGATGCTCTTATCATCTTAATATTTTCTCCAATCAAAATATTATTTAAGTAACTTGTTTTAATAAATATAATTAAAAGATAGGAATATAGTTGGAAAAAAAATTAATGCTATCTTAAACTTTTTAATCATTATATATTTAGAAACAAAATTTTCTGAACAAAATATCAATAACTCACAAGTTAATTACAATAAATTTATATATATATATATATATATATATATATATATATATTTTTTTTTTCACACATATATTATTAGTTTTTTATTTTTGTAGGATTTAAATACATAGTTACTGTTTTTTAAATTGGATCATTAATTCAACCACTTTGAGATCGGACTTAGAAACCGATTCATTACTTTTAAATAAATAAATTTTGATTAAATAAAGACAAAAACAAAAAAATCGGTTAGATTTTGAGACTGAACCGATTTTAGTAAAAAAAAAAATCAAGATCAATTTTTTAATATATATTTTTATAAAAATATAATATATTTTAATCTCATATTTATATGAACTTTAAATGATAATTATTATATCGTATTTTTATCTTATTTTAATAATTATATATCTTATATTCTTTAGTATATTTTTTATTTGTAACTTTTATTGAAATTTACGGTAATTATGATAATAATTTTTATTATTAATTTTTTTATAAATAAAATATTCTTATTACTGAGTTTATTATATACTTATTATATTATAAAAATATTATTTTAATGGAACTCATTTTCACCCAGATCATATTTTAAAAATATTGTTTATAAGTTAAAAATATCAAATATGAATTATATGATTAATTTAGAGTTATAATATCTCTAATATGTAGGGAGACCATAGATAAAATAAGAGAAATAAAGAACAATGAAAATGGAGGTGTGAGTATAAAGAATTTTAGGTGATAAAAATTTAAGGGGAATAACATAACTTTTGGACCAGCTCATTTTGTCAAGCCCAATTTTGGTTGAAGTTAGACCCAATTGACCCAAGGCATGCAACTAGTGTAGCCCAAAACTCATACATGGAACACTACAAAGCCCAAAGGTCATTGAAGTTCAAACATCTAAATTGCTCAGATAGTTCATCATTATATAAAATACATAAAATTCAAGCACAAGACTTTTACAGCTCAACATCACCTTCTGTTAAACCTTTTAGCCCAAAACCCCATTTAAAACCTTGAAACATTAGTTTAAGAAAATATATGTGAAGTAACTCTTATGTCATGGGGTTTAAATATTCTAAACCTTTTGTATTGAAACAAAAGTTGTTCTTTTATTATGGTGAAAAATACCCAATAAAATTCATAAACCATAATCATTTTAATGAAAATTCAAAAAGTCGATTGATTCAAATCATAATATTTATAAAATAAAGTAATTTATTTTATAGTTTTAGACTTTTTTTTAACATTTTGAATTTATATTTTAGTAAAAAAAATTTAAATGAGGATTTTCAAATTCTCCTAGGAATGTTTTATCCCCTAACAAGATAAGAGATTTATTTACAAGTTTGTTTGTCAACTCTCATATCTTATTAACTTGAAGATATTAGTGATCATACTCTTCAACCCTCACAATATCTAATCTTATATAATTCTCTCTAAAGATAAGCGAGTATCAATAGTTGTGATTCAAAAATTCACAAATTTTAATCCTAAAATTTTGACATATTTTTTTTCTGACTAATGAGATAGACTTAACATCGATATCATAGATAAGTTAAATAACTTATAAAATAATGTTTTACTAAACCAAAATTTCAAATTAGGTTAAGAATTAAATAAAAAAACTGAAATATAAGTATTTAAATAAAAAAAAAAACAACTCAAGATTAAATGCTTACATTAATAATAGATATTTTGATTTATCTATCCAACATGTAAAATATTGTTTTGGGTTTGATATAACGAAAGATATAACATCTTATACCATTTTGTAGTTATGGTAACTTTAGTTTAATAGATGGTGGAGATGGTGGATCAAAGTTGCAACAACTTGGCTAAGGAGGTTCTTAATAAATCAGCACTTCATACAAAAGCTTAAACTATCACACGAATAAAAACACTTTCCCCATTTTCATACAATGGAAGGTTAGAATTAAATCATTCTATGAATACTTTCATAGTTTATTGTCATGTAATTATCCCCATATCCTATTTCTTGTTTTACTTGCATCACCAAACTCAATTTATATATATACATATGTTAAGATGTTTTTTCAAGATAGAACTTTTGGATGATTAATAATATCTCAAATACAATAATTTGAATTGACATTGTATTTAGGATTATGAGATTTTTAGGAGAATTTTCCTAAATATATAACACTACTAACCTTTTTTTTTTTTTTTTTTTGGAGAGGTTATATGAGATGTTGCAAATGATACATACTCCCTTGTATAAAATACTCAAAGTGTTAGGTACTTCGAGAGGTTAATAATTGAAAAATTATTACAAATGGAACATAAATCAATCATATAAAAGAATATGATATCATCTTTAGCCTAAAACCTTGAGGTATTAGGTTATGAATCTTTTTCACTTATTAGTTACTCAATTTTCTAATTTCTATCAAATGCAACTTTTCAATTTCTATTAAAGCAACTTTTACATTTTTATACAACATGAACTTCAACTCAAGTGTGAATTCTCAACACAAATTTATTGTTTATATAATTTAGTTATTTTTTTTAGCTTTGTGACGAATAAATTAGTTTGTCTCAACAAATTTTCAAATTAGTCAATTTGATGGAAATTTAATCATGATCCACCTTTTTATTATTTTATTAATTAATTGACCTTTCAAAATTAGGTAAACCACGCCAAAAACACCAAATCACACACATGTATCAAGATTAGATAAACCCAAGTTACTTTTGAGGTTGAAATTATAAAAGATTTTGCAAGCAACATATATATAGGCACAAAAAGGGGCTTAGATAAGTTCTAGGTTATTTTGGAACCACCTCTTAAAATGTTATCATAATGAGACTATATTTTAATAATGCTTAATAACACAACTATTAACAACACTAAACTTGAGGGGAAGCCATTTTAGTATATAGTATATTATCGTGCATTATTTAGTGTTATATTATTTTTCAACACATTAACAATGAAAAATCTTGGAATGGTCGTAACAATGCTTGAAACTTCATCTACCCATTTGGAGGCCTAAAAACATTTGGAGTTTGTCACATTCAATGATGATGGGTAGCATGTTGAACATTAACTTAACATCTTATTTAATTCATAATAAAAAAATAAAAAATTGTTTATTAGTTGTTATTGTAGGTCAAGATGCCAAATGGTGTCACAAAAAGCTCCAAAATTTATATTATTATTTGCTAATGACGTACAACCCACGTTATCTAAATGTTATCTTCCATAAGTTTCCGACAAAGTTAGGTTTATTACATCTTAACATCTATATATACAAAATTCACTCTAAAACTTAATATATGTTCAACTCTACACAATTTTTTCACGTTCTCGTAACTTCTACACACTTACAAAATTACATAAATATAGTATTTCATTGATTATAAAAAAAGGTTCTAAATTTAAATATGTTTTTAAGTTCATCGAAACATAACTTTGTCTGCTCTTTAGTCTCTGTAAAAGTATTTATTAGTTTTAAATTCTTCATATTATTCAACCGGTTTTTTTATTCCTTATAACTAATAATAGTTAGTTTAAAAATAAAATTAAAAATACAAAATTTAATTAGTATAATTAAAATAACAAAGAATTTTTCAAATTACAAGAATTATATTTTTTAAGCACATAATTGAATCACTTATAATATCTTTTTAACATTTTTAATATATTAATAGCAATAATATTTTTATTATTTTTTTAGAATAATAATTTTTTATTTTAAAAATCACTATATATAATTTTTATTGAATACTTATTATTTATCATTTTTTATGTAAACAATAATTAGTGATAAAATATATTAATATACTCAAATAAATTTTTTTAATATTAGTTTTAAATTATGTAAAGATAAAGAAATAATGATTATTTTCACACAATACATATAATTAGTAATTTTAAAATTCTAAATTATATTTTATAACCTTGTTATTATTTGTTCAAATTTAATAAAATTGAACAAAAACTCTCACGATAATATAAAACTATAAATTCAACTATTAGATCAACAAAATTTAATTTTTATATGAAATTATTGACTGCAAAAGTTAATAATAAGTGTAATCTCTCTTCCTCCTCTCCTTTTTTTCTCTCTCTCTCTCTCTATATATATATATATATATATTTTTTTTTTTCAATCCTGGCGCAATATTTTTTTCTTCATTTATAGAGTTTATTTCGTGGTAGACTAACATATTAAAAGCCGTGTACGTGCATGTGTTGGTATGACTGAATAAAAATGGTATTTTTCTTGATTTAGAAATATGTCACTCATAAGTACACATGCCAGAATAAAATGTACGGTTCCTTTGCATGGCAAAATGGCAATGAGCTTTGGATTCAAAGGTAAACAAAATGACATGGCGGCAAAAATGGGTAATGTTTGAGTCTATCTCTATTTCTTTGTTTAATACATCCATTTTTCATTGTAGAAGCTGGCCGGCAGAATTACACATGCATATGCCACTTTTTGTAACATTGTAAAAAATTTTCTAGTTTTTGTCATTCTTATTATTATTCTAAGCACATATTGTTCATTGTTTCACATTTCTCTCTCTCTCTCTTTCTATGTCTATATATATATATATATACATGTCATTCTTAATGTCATCTTTCATTTGAGTTTCAAAGAGTGTTCTGAAGATTCGCAGAGATTATCAAACCTTGAGAGGTGAATTTTTCTGGTAATGAACACAGAACCAAAATTTTTAGTTAGTTATACACATACTTTTCAGGGTAGAATGGTTTGGAACTCACTATGTGAACTAGGAAACTTGTCATTCTGTATCTTTGTCTGTTGTTTCACATTTTCATTGTATTTTGTTAATATAGTTCATCAATATCTACATTTAAAAGGTTTTAATTGTGACTCAGAGCTCAAAAGTGCTTATATTGTCTTGTTGAGAAGAGAGTAGAAGATACAGCAGCTTCAAAATGGGAGAGGGGTCTGTAGAACTTGAGGCTATTATAAAGGAAGCTGTTGATCTGGTACGTGAAATAAATAATTGGAAGTACCTTTGTGGCATGATTGTTTTTGTGTCTATCAGTTACTTGTTCCTCCTCCTCCTAAATTTGGTGCTGAAAACATATTTAAGTTTCTTGCATGCAAATGATGAGTTATTATTTCAATGTTGGTTAATCAATTGGAAAATTACTCAGAAGTTGTTTTGCTTTTGTCAAAGAAAAATGTGTTTGAATTTCTTGTTTCTAGCTTGGAAAATACAATAATCTATCTGCATGGAAGGGTATGCTAGAACAGGAAGGAGATTGCATAGTTTATGCTAGTGAAATAAAGGAAAGAAAGGTTAAAAAAAAATTAGAGGATTAACAAAGATCTCATAGTGAATAAAATCTCCAAGGAGTTGGTCTTATAACAGAATCCAATGGCATTATGTGATCCTCTAAGGTAGTTACCAACGTTACTGAATGGGATAAAAACTTATGTTGTGACATGTAGGAGAACATTCCTCTTGAGGAGGTCTTTGATAATCTCAAATGCACAAGAGAAGGTTTAAGCTCTGAGAAAGTACAAGAGAGGCTAGACTTGTTTGGCTACAATAAGCTTGAAGAAAAGAAGGTGACAAGCCAAAGTTCAATGCTTTTTTAGTTTCTTAGTTCCTTTCCAAATGGTTGCTCAGGTTTCTCATGGATAACTTCTATATATACTTTTTCATGGTTGAACAGGAAAGTAAGATTCTGAAGTTTTTGGGGTTTATGTGGAATCCTCTGTCATGGGTTATGGAAGCTGCTGCTATCATGGCCATAGGCATGGCACACGGAGGGGTAAATCTTCACCATGCTTTTTGGATTAAACCATGATTTTGCAAGTTTAATTAGTGAAGTAAAAGAACAATTTAACAACTATAGATCAATTTGGTCTCCAATGTTACTATAAAAAATAAACAAATTTAGTCAATGACTTTTTGACAATTGTAAATAAGTTTGATTCATAACATCACTGAGTCATTAGCCAATTTAATTTCTGCCATTAGGGACAAAATACGCTATATTTATAATGTTGGGACCAGTTTGACCAATAGTTACTAAAGTTGGGAATTCAAATTGTAAACCCTAATGTCAAAGGCTAATAGTTCCCAATTTCATATTTTTAACTTTTTCAAAGACTAAAATATCAATTTTTAAAGGATAGATTTGATGTTTTATTCTTTCTATGGTGAAAAATATTACAATTCTTCTATTCTATTCCTTTTTACTTTTAGTTTGGATGTTATAGATACTATAAATTTTAAAGGACTGTGGAATACAAGATTAATTTTTGGTGGTAAAATTCATGTTATTATGATAAGTTTGAATGTAAAAGTCATGTTTTATTATCAATTAGTCAATGTTTACTTTCTTGAGAACTATGTTGTCACAATTTATAATCCATTATCCAGTAAATTTGATATAACAATAACAACTTCTTAATTCTGCAGCATGAAGGAGCAGATTATCAAGATTTTATTGGCATAGTTCTTTTGTTACTTATAAACTCCACCATCAGTTTCATAGAAGAAAACAATGCTGGCAATGCAGCAGCTGCCCTTATGGCTAGATTAGCTCCCAAAGCAAAGGTCCTTCCCCTTTTCCACTTTGCATGTTTTTGTTTCCCTTTCAGAATTTCTCTACCAATGTCTTTGTTATACTGTTTTGGTTACATTTCCTTTGACAACTAATTACATTTACAGGTACTTCGTGATGGAAAATGGAGTGAAGAAGAAGCTTCAGTTTTGGTTCCTGGAGACATAATTAGCATCAAGCTTGGTGACATCATTCCTGCTGATGCACGTCTGCTTGAGGGTGATCCTTTGAAGATTGATCAGGTAAGTTTCGCTGTTAATGACTGAAGTTGATGCATATCAACCATGTTAAACTAAAATCAGACGTGAACTAAATAGGAAATTTCTGAGATGGTCACAATATTTCTCAAGAAAAAGAAAATATTGTTTTTATATTAATATGAAATTAATCATCTGACACATAGATAGATGGAGGAAGTTGTTAAAAGAGACCTCATGCTAAATAATATCTCTGAAAATATGGTCTAGGATGATTTGGCGGTGTGGTTGTGCATCTAACTGATCTTAGCTAATGGTAAAAGGCTCTTACTGTTATTGTTGATGCATATATCGATGACATGTGACATTAACTAGTATGCTTCATCATCTTACCGCTCCATACATCTCCCTCTTGAATTCAAATATTTATATGTTTCTGTGTTTTTCAGTCTGCTCTTACTGGAGAGTCACTTCCTGTTAGCAAACATCCTGGAGAAGGAGTATATTCTGGTTCAACTTGCAAGCAAGGAGAAATTGAGGCAGTAGTTATTGCAACCGGAGTTCACACCTTTTTTGGGAAGGCAGCTCATCTTGTGGAAAACACAACACATGTTGGACATTTTCAGAAGGTTCACATATATAGGATTTGTAGTGCCCTTATTGTTGTGTAAATGAATGTTTTTTGTCCCAAGTAAAGTCACCTCCGTGTGAAATGTCAAGATAATGCTCAGTGACATCACATATTTGTTACAGGTTCTAACATCTATTGGGAACTTCTGCATCTGTTCAATTGCTGTTGGTATGGTCATTGAAATCATTGTGATATATGCAATCCATAAAAAGGACTACAGAAATGGTATTGATAACCTCCTTGTGCTATTAATTGGTGGCATCCCTATTGCAATGCCAACTGTCCTTTCTGTCACAATGGCTATTGGTTCACACCGGTTGTCTCAGCAGGTTAGTACAGTAATCCAAAAATTTCAGTGGCTTTTATAGGACCATTTGTGTTGTTGAGCTAATGTCTATCAAGGGTTTATCCTTTGCAGGGTGCCATAACTAAGAGAATGACTGCCATTGAAGAGATGGCTGGAATGGATGTGTTATGTAGTGACAAGACAGGCACATTAACTCTTAACAAGCTTTCAGTGGACAAGAATATTATTGAGGTCTTACTTTTTTTCTTCTTAGTTCCTACAATAAAACTGAACATAGCAACTGATTTGATATAAATATCGTATCTGCCAAATGTCTGGAAACAGGTAGATAAGAATGTTCTGTCATGTAATGTACAAAGGTGAATTGGACATGACATGGGAGATTCCTTCTATTTCACTTCTGAAATTAGAGTACTCAATTTCTTAAAGAAACATATTATGGGAAAATAATGAGCAATGCAAATAATTGACATCAATTTACAATTAATCATAAAGCACTGAAAAAATCCTTTTCATATATGGAACCTTTAAATTATGCATACATAAATAGATATTTATGAATTTGAGTGATGATGTGAATGTATTTATCTATGCATGGCATCTAAATTCTCAAATACTAACTCTCTTTTTACAAACAACTATCAATATCTGGTGGTAGGTTTTTGTTAAAGATGTTGACAATGATATGGTTGTACTTATGGCTGCAAGAGCATCAAGGCTAGAGAACCAGGATGCAATTGATGGTGCTATTGTTTCAATGTTAGCAGACCCAAAGGAGGTACAAGTTCAAAGAAACCTTATTGATTAACAACTCTGAAGCCTTTTGCCATTGTAGTTTGCAGTGACTTTCAAAAAAATTATAAATTTTTTCAGATGCTAGCTTAATTAACACCCTATATTACAGACAATACATTTTCATTATTCAAATTGTAGCATTTAGCAAAACAAGTTTCCACCATCTTCTGCAGTTGAAATTTGGTTACTCTGCTAATTTCCTTTAATTTTGCAAGGCACGAGCTGGAATAAAAGAAGTTCACTTTCTTCCATTTAATCCAACTGATAAAAGAACTGCACTTACATACCTTGATGCTGCTGGTAAGATGCACAGGGTTAGCAAAGGTGCTCCAGAGCAGGTAGTACATAATCCATTATAACTCTAAAGAATCATACAACCTACAAAAGTATCATTGATTAACTTCTATACTTTGTAGATTCTCAATCTTGCACATAACAGATCAGAAATCCATCAGAAGGTTCATACAATTATTGACAAGTTTGCAGAACGTGGACTTCGTTCTCTTGCAGTTGCCCGCCAGGTTTTATGCCCTATGAAATCTCCATCATCTCATTAGTATATAAGTGTGTATATTTTTTTATAGAAATTGAATTTTTCTCCAATTTAGGAAGTACCTGACGGAAATAAAGACAGTCCAGGAGGACCATGGGAGTTTGTTGGGATTCTCCCTCTTTTCGATCCTCCTCGCCATGATAGTGCAGAAACAATTAGAAGAGCTCTTGATCTTGGTGTGAGTGTCAAAATGATCACTGGTATGTGTCACTATTACTTTATGTCCAATTAAGATTATTGCAAATATCTTGATTGTGTTTACAATATGAACTTTTAAGGAAATGCTTCTATGTTAGACATAAAACTATGCAGGATTAAAGTGAATTGGTAATTTGTGTTGAGTCGAAATAAGAAAACATCTATTTCATGTATTATCACCACTTGAAGACGGTCCGATTTATATAACCAAGAATCATTTTAGAAATTGGTTCCTCGTTGGATTTTAATTAAACCGAAAAAACGGATAAAATCAAGAAAATTGACTAGATTTTTGGATCATACTAATTTTGATAAAAAAAATTAAAAATCAAAATTTTTATTTTTTCATATACTACTTTTTTATAAAAAATATAATATTTTCACATAATTGTTGTGACATCAATTTTAAATAATAATTATTTTATTATATTTTCATCTCATTTTAATTATTATTATTTTTTTTATTATAGAAAACTTCTTATATAGAGCATCACTATATTCTATGCTATCCTAACTAGGCTAGCATATCATAGAAACAAGAAAAACAATTTCATGGGGACGAAACCAAAACCCAAGAAAACCTATAATCAGGAAGAAAATACCTATTTCGAAAAAATTAAAGAGTAATACAACTAGGCAAAGTAAAATACCAATGAAAATCCTGTGTGTTTGTAATCCCAAGATTAGCTAGTTTATCAGCATATTGGTCTCCTTCTCTAAAAATATGGGTAACGTGAATATTTATCCTTTTACATAAATCTATGGCCTTGTACCACTTATTTTTTATTTTCCATGGAACCACCTCCTCTTTAATAAAAGCCTCCACAACCATAGTAGAATCAGTTTCAATCCAAAGTCTATTCCAACCTCTATTATAAGCAACCTTAATACACGTCATATCAACATCAAGTTCTGCAAATAATGCATAGTTATTACCAAGAAACCTATATATTCCCCATTAGAACCACGAAAGATACCACCACTAGCAGCCAACCTGGATTCCTCCTGGCAGCACCATCAATATTACATTTAATCACACCTACATTAGGCGGTTTCCAATTCACAGGTTTGCAACTAACTTGTTTAGGAGTATGTATATCAATATTAAAATACTTGAGCAGTTGGAAGTCTTGAATATTATTCCTCATAACCCCATTGACATAGCCATATTATAACTTATTGGTTCCTGAAACCAAGCATTATTTCTCAATTTCCAAATAATCCAATAAATATGAACGACAAAAGCTATAACAGTATATCTAGCTTGTTGACTATTAGACTGATAAATCAACTCCAAAGAATCCTCAACCGAAGTAATGGTTAGATGTATACTAGTCACTTCCGTAGCCCAACTCCAAAGCTTACGAGCCATAGGACAAGTAAAGAACAGATGATTGGAAGTTTCTTCTGCATGTTCACAGAGAGTAGAGTGCACATAGAACAAAGGGATACACCTTTATGCTGTGCAGCAGTATCAGTATTTATGCGCTTGTGCAAAATCTTCCACAAAACCAAGGAACGAGAGGGAGGCATGAAGCTCTTCCAAAGCAAATTGTGCCAAGAAACACATTCAATGTTGTTTTGAACAAAAACCCGGGCAGATTTAAGATTTAAAATACCAGACTCATTAGCACTCCAAATAGCAATGTCATCACGTCACATGTAGTATGTTCAGCAGATCAGGAAACTCATTTCTGATGCAATGAGGAATGCTCCAATGGTCCCTATCCCAAAAATCATAAACAGAAGCTGACAATGAGTCAGCAACGTCAGAAGGAATGTGCAACAGATCCACCAGCACCCCAGAATCATACCAATGGTCTTTCCAAAAGTTAATATTGTGACCAGAGCCAATTACCCATCGCATGTTATCCTTAATAAGCTGGTACCGTTTAGCTATTACACACCAAATCAAAGAGGGTTTATAACTGTTAATGGTCTTACCTTTCTGAATGAACCTTGCCTTAACAATATTGACCCCAAACAGACTTATCTTGAATACAGTCCCAAGCAAGTTAAGCGTAGCGGCTTGATTTTCCTTTAAAACAGAAGCTACTCCAAGACCCCCTTCTTCTTTGGATCTGCAGACCTTGTCCCATTTAACAGTAACAAATTTCCTACACATAATACTATAATTTGCCTTCCACTCTCTAATACATTTTTATTTATAACATTGTAACTTAGGGTGATTATGATACTAATTTTTATTATTTTTCTTTCTTTTATTGTTACTAATATCTCATAATTTTTTTTTTTAAATCCAACTAGACTCTATAGTTAAACCTTTAAACCATGAACTCATTTCTTCACCAATTTAGTGTGTAGTCCGGTTTTAAAAACATTCATTAATTAAGTATTCTTCTTTCTTATAGTTTTTCTTCAAAGAAATTGTCTTCATGTAGACTGCTAGAATAATCCTAATTGTTTTCCTTGATTTCTTCAATGCTTTAATTGCTATTGTTTAAAGTGTGTGTTCTTACTAAACGATGTGGCCTAGACAGTGGAGAAGTGAAGAAAAACAAATCAATTTAAAATTGCATTGCTTAACATGACATCCAGCTACATTTCTAACGCACTAAATATTTCAATTTCTAAATTCAAGCCTACCTCATCGGGTATTATAGTGTACAAAGAAAAAAGTTTGTGATAGTTTTTGTCTACTGGTGAGAGACTCAACCTATAGAATAAAGTTTTCTACGTGTTCTGTGTAGCTGTTATAATTCTAGTGTACATAAGAAACCTCTTATCAGAGAAGCTCATGTTATGACGCAACAAAAAAACCTTTCAGGTGATCAACTTGCCATAGGTAAGGAAACAGGAAGACGTCTCGGGATGGGAACTAACATGTATCCTTCTTCATCACTTCTCGGTGAAAATAAAGATGGATTGGGTGTTGTCGCTGTTGATGATCTCATTGAGAACGCTGATGGTTTTGCTGGAGTCTTTCCTGGTAAGCCAAGAAAGAGTGATCAAAAGGGAGTTGTAATTTAATGTCTTGTTCAATTTCTGATAGTGTGTGTTTCCCTCAGAGCACAAGTATGAGATTGTGAAGAGGTTACAAGCTAGAAAACACATTTGTGGGATGACTGGTGATGGGGTGAATGATGCACCTGCCCTGAAGATAGCAGACATAGGTATTGCTGTAGCAGATGCTACAGATGCTGCCAGAAGTGCATCTGACATAGTCCTAACAGAACCTGGGTTGAGTGTAATCATAAGCGCAGTTTTAACTAGCCGTGCAATTTTCCAGAGAATGAAAAATTATACAGTAATATCGCAACTATCTACGTATGAATTTTTCTAACTTTTCTTTGGGCCACAACACATCATGATTCTTTTTATTCCTTTTACTTCGCAGATATATGCTATATCTATCACTATTCGTATTGTGGTAAGCATTTTGTACATGAAGAACATATTCAGAATGATCCTGATCATCAAACTTCTTCTCATTTGCAGTTTTCTTAATTTTTTTTTTCATTTCAGCTTGGTTTCATGTTACTAAACAGCTTTTGGAAATTTGACTTTCCTCCCTTTATGGTTCTTGTCATTGCCATTCTCAATGACGGTAATATTAACTTCTTTCTAGTATCTTAATCTCAAGTCTCATTATAATTTAATGGTTATCACATGCAATACTTTATTTCTTGTCCCCTTACTTGTTAGCATCCTTGTAGGAACCATCATGACAATATCTAAAGATAGGGTTAAGCCCTCTCCAATTCCTGATAGTTGGAAGCTTAGTGAAATTTTTGCAACTGGGATTGTTCTTGGCAGCTATCTGGCTCTAATGACTGTGATCTTCTTCTATATAGTTGTTGAAACAGACTTCTTTCCTGTAAGTATCTTCTTTCTAGTTGTCCACAACCTTTTTTATCTTTCATTCAACGATTTGATAGTGAAGTACTTTTCCGCAGAACCATTTTGGTGTGAGACACTTTCACTATGATCCAAATTCTAACGGTAGTGATCCAACCAAAAGAATGTTGGGATCTGCTGTCTATCTTCAAGTTAGTACCATTTCTCAAGCCTTAATTTTCGTTACACGGTCAAGGGGTTGGTCCTACACAGAAAGGCCTGGTCTTTTGCTTGTGACTGCTTTCATCATTGCTCAAGCGGTACATGGTTTTCTCAACCTTCCTGCGTTACTTATTCAAACCTCTAAAACCATTTGAACTTGCTTATTTAATTTTGCTATATTTTCGACAGATTGCAACTGTTATATCTGCCACTCTCACTTGGAATGTTGCTGGGATCAAAAGTATCGGTTGGGGCTGGACAGGAGTCATTTGGTTATACAATACTATAACTTATTTAATTCTAGATCCTTTAAAGTTCGCTGTTCGTTATGCACTAAGTGGAAGGGCTTGGAATCTGGTTGTAAACCAAAGGGTGAGTACTATGATTAAACTTGTCATAAATTCAGTGAAAAAAAAAAATTGGAGAACGAATAAACTTGTCTCTAATAAGAAAAGGGTCAAAACGTAAGTATGGTAGATGATTTATCATAGATTTACAGTCTCTAAGACTCAGAATGACTACAGTACTTGTATAGTTATATGACTTCTTGTTGGTGCAAATTAACAGACTGCATTCATCAACAAAAACGACTTTGGTAGAGAAGCTCGTGAGGCTGCATGGGCTACTGAGCAGAGAACCTTACATGGCCTCCACTCTGCTGAGCCAAAAGGGTTTACAGATAAGCACACCTTCAGAGAAATTAATACATTGGCAGAAGAGGCAAGGAGGCGAGCAGAGATTGCAAGGTCATTCATTGTCTTTATTAATCTTCAAACTGTTTCTTAATTTAATTTTACCTTTAAATGATTTTTCTTTCTCATAAATATTTTCCTTCCTTGTGATGCAGGCTCAGAGAGCTTCATACTCTAAAAGGTAGAGTGGAATCATTTGCGAAGCTAAGGGGTTTGAACATAGATGCCATGAACGGACACTACACTGTCTAAGACTTTATGACTGTTATCTATCATGATTATATCATATCATGTAGCTCTTATATTATGGCTTTGTCTCGTGCCAGACAATAGGTTTTACTTGGACAATGTATCTGCTGAACTTTCTTGTACCTTTCATTCAAACCATTGGTTGTTTGGTATTTTCTTTCTTGTCTTTCTTCTTTGGTATAATTGTACCTATTGGTAAAATAATGTTATTTACACATCTCACTCTTTGGAAAGTAAAATATTTTATTTGTAAACTTTGCTTAATTTTGCAAAAAAACATGCATGTAAACACTTCTAAACAAGATATTAAAGTAATATACAATAAATGGGTGTCATTTGCTTCTACCAGTGTTGTAAAATGGTCTATACTTCTGTTTCATGGCATGATATGAGTTCAAATTCAGAAGTTTTACAGCTAACAGAATTTATTGGCTAGTGGTTAATACATGTTATACAAATGTGGCTTAATAGAGAAATTATTCAGAAGACAAGCTCTGATAACAACGAAGGTAATGTGCAGAAAATAAGAAACCGGGAATGAAACAACAAATAAGAGAAGGAAAACTTCCCTTCTCTGTGGCAACAGCCACCCATAACTAGCCAAATGATTGTCAAATCCTTTTTCCCTTGATCCCATGCAGTCTAACTTTACCACCATAGGTCTCACTTTTGCCAGATATGCAAATTTGCTATAGATTGCATAATTCCCTTCTTTACTCGTACATATCGAAGTGTAGAAAATTTTAGCTCAAGTGTCTGAGGTGCAGTTGAATTTTTATCAGGTGAGTTTAATCCTCCTCGAACTAACCTTGTTATGAATGAAATATGACCTCGAATTAACCTTGTTACTGGTAATAGTTTCATATGAAACACATCTAGAACACTTGTTACAAAAGCAACTTTTCTGAGTGTTTTTTCAATGTATGTGTGTGGACTTATAACAACTCTGCATTTAACCCTCTAAAGGTCAGGGTTCTTATCAGAGGAGCCAAATTCATGCACACAAGTACTGGACATAAAATAAGATAAATTAATTGTTAGAATGAACATTAAGATCTACTCCATCCCATGTAGCTCATATTCATTCTTCTAGTTCATAAAGTAATTGAACAGTGAGGATCTCACTGGGCATGACTTATTCAGCAAGGTCTTCAGATCCACATCTCTTATCTTCTCTTGGAGCTCATTCTCCAGAGGCTTGGGGACTTGCTGAAGCACATAATACATGGAAGACACCAGAGAAAGAAATTCAACTAAGCAATCTTAAAATAGAAAGTTTATGGACATATAATTTACATACCACTTTCAACCAGAGAATGTAACTAGCAGAATGTGCAGCTTGTGCTTGGACATCCACAAAATCATCATCAACAATAGTTGAGCAGGAGTGGAGAAGACACAATTCATTCTGCAGAAAGGTGCCAAAGTCATGATACAGGCTGATTGCCTCCTTGGAATGGTAGGATGCATCACCAGCAGCAAGTACAAAATTATTTATCCAGCACATGGAAAGGAAGCGCCGATGAAGCCATAGAGCCTGTTAAGAGTTAGCACCATTGAACATCTAATTCTAAACCTTAACTAAAATTACTAAAATAAAAAAAAAAACTCTTGAATTCAAGGAACCAAAAATCACTAAAAGTGACAATCTGATGTGGTCATAAGAAAAGAAAACAATGTTCACAAATTTCAAGAATCCAAAATCCTGTAAATAATGGATAGAGATTATTTATAAACTCAAGCTAATTCGTGTATTACTTTTGTAAGTAATGATGATGACCAATAATGAACAATAAATTGATAACAGACAAAGGTCACCTACCTCCCTTCCAACGTAACGTTTTATCAATGTTTCATTCCAATCAAGCTCGTCCTGACAAACCATGATTGTCACGTGGTTAAAATCTAAATTTATGTGCATGTCACATAAGATCAAGGTGACACAGTAATGTCAATTCCATCAGTCAATATTCTTGTTTTGCAAATTCTACAAGCATCATCGTCTTCCAACTTATTTGCATCAGTTTTTAATCAACAACTTTTTTTACATAAATTGTTGTAGCCCTGTAGAAAAGTGTAGAGGAGGACCAAGAAATCCAATGGAATAAATTGTTATGATGGATGTCATGTGAATAATATTCCTAAGAACTTGGTCTTTAACCAAGCCCAATGATGTTGTACAATCCATGTGACCAACCCCATCTAGTGGGATAAGACTTATATTGTTGTATAAGCACTAATGATTCTACAATAAAGCATACCAAATCAGACATTTAGTAAAATTTCATATCTCACATTGTTGCTTGAGTTAGTTTAAGAAAAAAAATGTTCTAATGCTTTATGTCATATTTCTTGAACATCTGGAACTCATAGCTCTTATAAAATTGAAAGGGAAGTTTTTAATGCCTTCACACATTCTGCTATCATGTTGGTCATCAGATTGAGGCTATATTTGGATATGTAATCATAGGTCTAATTAAATGGAAGGAATACAATCCCACCATGTATCATTCTTATTTTGAATGACCAAAAGAATGCAAGTAAAAGATTAAAATCGCTGAAAGCATCACATGATGCCACCACAAGATATCAGAAGCAGCAACAAGACTGAACCAACCACTGCTTATTGTCATTCTATTTCATTGCAAAGCATACTCAGTGGGTTTTATGTCTAACTCAACCACACAAAGCACGTTGAAAGATGAGGTTTGCACACGCTAATATATTATAATTTGGTCATATCTCTAGTTCTCAAATTTACAAGGAAGGTCATTGGACTTATAAATACACGAGTCTGCTAGTTATTTTAGGAAATATGTACAACTAATTCTATGGGGACAAATCCCTGTGATTATGGGATTGTTTCTAAATACATAATCCCAGAATTAATTAGCAAGGTATGACTGTAATAAAGAATAAAATAACAGTAAGGATAAAATATAAAACTTCCTAAAATACACAATGAGGAACGATTTTGAGACTCTCCCTTAAGCTTATGATTAAGTGTTTTCCATTCCCAGTTTGGATATAATTCTTTTAAAGTTAATTTAGTTTAGCCCTTTGGTGAGTATGCCCGCAAGTTGACTCTAAGTGGACACATACGGGATGCAAATCAAGCCACTGACTAGCTTTTCCTTGACTAGCTTTTCCTTGACAAAATGTTTGTCCACCTTGATATATTTAATTCTATCATGTTGCATCGGGTTGTGGGTTATACTAATTACAAATTTATTGTCATACTATAACCTCATAGGTCCATCCCACTTTATCTTCTAATATAATCTTCAGCCATAGAACATATTCCTTGGGCCATTGCTCAAAATTCTAATTCAACACTTGATCTAACTTCTACACTCTGTTTTTTGCACTTCCAAGTCACTAGGTTTCCACCAAGGAAGGTGCAATATCTAGTAGTTGATCTCCTATCCACAACTGACCTTGAATAATCTGCATTTGTATATGCTTCAAGACTTACATTCTTGTTTCATTTGAATAAAATGAAGCTTTAAATACTAAACAATTCTAAGAGCAGTATGTAAATGTGTTTCCTTTAGTTGGTGCATACATTGGCTTACTAGACTCACATCCAAAGCAATGTTTGGCCTAGTGTGAGAGAAGTAAAAAAGTCTGCCCACGAGTCTTTGATACATGTCCTTGTCCATTGCAATATCCTCCTCTGTACTTCCCAACTTTATAGTTGGATCAACTTAGGTACTAGCTAGTATGCAAGCTGTCTTACCTATTTGTTTAAACAAATTAGTAATATACTTTTGTTGAGATATGTAGATTCTTTTTCTTGGAATGAGACACTTCAATCTCAAATTTTGTGACAAGACATTGATTTAACATTTGTTGCTCCCTTTTGTCATCCCCACTAACTATAATATTGTTACTTCCCCTGAAATTGAATGTTTGATAAATAAAGTATGATCAACTTGACTTTATTTATAGCCCAGACTTGTCATAACTTTGGTAAATCTTCCAAACCATATTCTTGGGGGATTGTTTTAGTCTATATAGAACCTTTCTTAGCTTGCGAACAGTTCTAGTAGTAACTTGCTCTCCATAACCGACAGGCAACTCTATGTATATTTTTTCTTCAAGGCCTCCATGTAGGAATGCATTCTTTATCAAACTATTGTAGGTGCCAATAATAATTTACTGCTAACGTTTGATCGTGTTCATCTTGGCAACCAGGGCAAATGTCTTCAAGTAATCCACTCCATACGTTTGAGTGAATCCTTTAGTCACTAACATTGTCTTGTTATGTTCACTGGCTCCATCAAACCGATACTTTATAGTACATACCCACTTGCACCTTATTGATTTTTTTCCAATTGGTAAAGTGACAAGTTCCTAGGACTTGTTCTTTTTTAATGCGTCCATTTCCACATCCATGGCTTATTTCCATTTCCTGCCAGATAATGCTTTAGATATAAAGGAAGGTGTGGTTATAGAGTTTATGTTTGTGACCAAGGTTTTATGTGTAGTAGAGAAATTTTCAAAGGATAGGAAATTTGATAGATGGTAAAGTGGTTGTTGGGTGCATGCTCTAGTTCCATTTTTAAGGGAAATTGGAAGGTCTAGATTTTGGTCTAACTGTGCTTCTAAATTTTCAGAGACAAACTCATTAGAATTATTGAACTGTATAGAATTAGGAGGAGTTACCTCATGTAATGATGGTAATTTGGATTCTTGGACATGGGCAAATTTTAGAATGGCCTTTTCTCTACTTGAATAGACTAGATTTTTCCCAAATTTTCTACCCTATTAGTTGCAAGTCCTGTTGTTGGGTCAAGAGGTTCAAGTGTAGGTTTTGCTACTAGTTCAGGAGGTTTAGATGCAGGTTTTGTTGCTGAGTTGGGAGGTTCAAGTGCAGGTTCTATTACAAGTTCAAGAGGTTTAGATGCATGTCCAAATTCTATATTTGGAAGGTTGAGAGGCTCATCTTCCTCTCTTACATTCTCTCCTTGAAGATGAGGATGTTTAAAGCAACTCTCTTGTTCATTGAAGGTGCCATCCCTTGATACATACAATCTTTTTGATTGGGGGAGTTTGAAAACATTTGTATCCCTTTTATGTGGCTGAGTATCTTAAGAACACACATTAGACAACCCTAGGATCCCCCCTTTCATTACTATGAACATGCACAAAGGATACACACCTAAACATTCTAGGTTGGAGTTTATTGTATGGTCCAACTGTGGGTAGAAAGAGGATAAAACTTCCATAGAGCTTTAAGATTATAAGATTTTAAAGGGTAATCTATTGATTGGGTAGGTGGTAGTAAGAAGGATTTCCCCCAAAAATTTCTTAGGAACATGGTTTTGAAAAAGAAGAGCTCTAGTTTTGTCTAATGAGTGCCCATTTTTCCTTTCTGCAACTTATTTTGTTGCGGTGTGTTAACATATGAAGATTCATAGATTATCCCTTCCTTTTGGCAAAAAGAGTTTAGTACAAGATTAAAGTAGTTCTTGGCATTATCATATCTAATTTTCTTGATACTAACTCCAAATTGATTCTTAATTATTAAGGCAAACTAAACAAAAACAGAGCAAACCTTAGATTTCTGTTTCAATGGGAAAACCCAAGTCATCTGTGTATAATCATCTATAAAGGTTATTAACCATTTAGCATTTGAGATATTAGGGACATTAGTGAGACCCCACACATTAGTACGGATAAGAAAAAAAGGAGAATGACTGTCTTATTGCTAATGGGAAAGGTACACGCTCGTGCTTAACAAATTCACACACCTCATAGTGGAGACTCTCCAAATTTAAATTATTAAAATAAGGAAGGGAAAATAATTTTTACAACTTGAAATGAAGAGTGTCCTAACTAGCAATGGTATAGTTGGCTTTCTCTTTACTGGTCATGGTGGATTCAATCACGAGAGAGTGGCTATTGGTAAGTTGATTAGTGTCCTCCATGTAGTATAGGTCATTCCATTTTCTAGCATATCCAATCTTCCTCCCTAAGTTCTCATTCTGCAATATATAAGAGTTGTTATGAAAAATATTACATGAGAAATATTTTGTAAGTTTTTGTACAGAAATCAGATTGTTGGACAACTTATGGACATGAAAGAATTTTTAATGTTATGGATGATCTTATTTGGATTTCGCCTTGTCCTATTACAATTATAAGGGTTCCATCTGCAATGGAAATATTTTGTTGCTAGGACATGGAGAATATGTGGAGAAGTATTTGGGCAATGGGGTCATATGGTCAGTGGCTCCAGAATCTAGTATCCAATAATGGGTAAAGGTTGTATCTAAAGCATTAAGACCAAAGAAAATGGAAACATACATGTGAACTTCTCCAATTTACTAAGGAAGGATCTTACCCTTTGTATCTCTTCATGATTCAATTGGACAAATTTCGCACCTTCTTTATTAACTGTGTGCCTATCCTTGCCCTCCCCCTTTTCTAGAGCCTCCCTTTTGCTCTCATTCTTGGCTTTGGCCTCCTTTCTACTCCCATTCTTAGCTTGGGGGTTTTCCATGTAATTTCCAACACTTCTCCTTTGTGTGGCATGGGTTGTTGCAATAGGTACACCAAACCTCCTGATGATTTTTCTCCATAATGGGAACCCCACTTTTCCTTTGATTGGTAATCATGGTTGTTTCACCTTCCACCACCTCTGCTGAATTTTCAGTAGTTGAGGTCTCTAACATCAACCCTCTCTTGCTTTCTTCACTCCTGACAATGGCTACTGCTTCATTAAACCATGAGACTTTCTCTTTTCCTAGGATTTGGATTCGGACTTGATCATATTCACGGTTCAGGCCTACCAGAAAAACATAGACTCTATCTTGTTCAGTATAATCCTTAAGGATTGCTAAGTCTTCTACAAACTTTGCTTTTTTATAACTCGATAGTGATCTAATTCCATCCATAGGGACTTGATTTGATTGGCATATTTTGTAATTGATTTGTTTCCTTGTTTGGCAACCACGGTTTTCATCTTTACTTCATAGATTTTGGCAGAATCCTTGGCCTTAGCATACATTTGTTCTACTGCCTACCAAATTTCCTTTGCTGATTTAAGAAACATGCAAGTATAGCTGATTTATAGGACCATTGAATTCCACGGGTATGCCATGATCATGGAGTCTTCTTCATCCCATGATTTGAACTTAGCATCATTTTTATCAGGGGTATTATCAGTTAAATGAATGACCTTCCTTTTCATTTTAAGATGGTCCTAACGAGTTGAGACAATTTGAGATAATTCTTCCCATTTAATCAATAAGCAGAATGAAGATTCTACAATTCTCCAACAGTCTGAGATCTGTCCCCAGTTCCCATATCATAATTCATGATCTCAGTCATTGTAGATGGGTGTGATTAAGGTTGTACAACAATGAAGGCTGCGTTTTAGCTTTTACAATCACTGTTAGAGGCTTCCAAAGATTAGGAGTTCTAATACCATCTCTGTTAGGAATTGGAAAGTATATGTTAGGAGGAAAAAATTAAATAATAACTAACTTAAAGTTAGTTATGGGTGGCAGAGCATAGTTTTTAAATAAGACTATATATAGCTGTTTGGGGGGTGTGAGAGGGGTATTATTTTGGGAAGTTAGTTCATTAACAGGATCATTACATCCTGTGAGAGGAAGTTGTTGATTGTAATCAGAGTATTGTTCATGTTAAAAGCAATAATAAAAGTACTTGTGAGTATTGTTTCCTATGTGTGTAAGAGGAGAGACGTGAGTTCGCGTGGAACCGTAGGTTCTTTCTGTCACAGAACCTAACAATCTCAAATTTAGAAGGAATAATATTCTACTTTATCGTATCAATTAAGAGGTCATTGGACCTATAAATACATCAGTCTGCTGGTTATTTTAGGAAATATGTACAACTAATTCTAAGGAGACAAATCCCCATCATTATGGGATTGTTTCTAAATACATAATCCTATTAATAATTAGCAAGATATGAATAAAGTATAAAACTTCCTAAAATACACAATGAGTCATGGTTTTGACACTAGTCAATGTGGAATTTCCAATACACTCCTTCACGTTGTGGACTAGACATCTCAAGAGTAAGAATAGATATTTGTGAGTTGTTTGATAGTGGATGGCATAATAGGCCCAATAAAACTTGCTAGGAATGGTACCATCTTAGAAAGTGAACTTTAAGTTTAATTTAACCTGACAAAATTTTTAAGATGAGATTTGTACCCACTTATATATTATAGTTTAGTCATATTAAGCTAACGTAGGATCTCAATGTAGGATCTCTAATGCATACATACCCTTTCTTTCAATCCAAACATACTATGGCAGACTCAAAATAAAGATACTATTAGATCATACACAATATGTGAAATAAATAAGCATAAATATTACCTTCAAGGCTTGGACTATATTAACATTATAACCATGAGTTACAGTATCTTCCACACAACTTTGGCCCTCCATAATTTTCAGTAATAGTCGCTGCAATATAATGGAAACCATGATTGGCAAAAGAGAAATCCTAAGCTCGTGGAAGGACACAAAATAATGTATTTTTACTCAAAATGTTCATAGCATGGAAACTATAACTAGCCAGGTTAAAGCAAGTTATCAAAACTTACTCTGCGATAGTGGAAACAACAATTATCAGTAACATGCAATGCGGCCCAACTTCTTGATTTCTTTAACTCGCATAGAACCTAAATAGGTATAGCTTTATGAGAACAGTTAACTATGTCATTGACAAGTAAGATCATATTTAATTTGATGAAAAACATTTTCATGGAACGGCATTAGGAGAGGGAATAGGAATGGAATTGAATGTTGAATTGCTGACTCCATTTTTATATTTTCACATACTATAATTAAAATAAAAATGCAATAAAAAATAATTTAAGATTTTTTCAGTCAAATATGCTTGACTCATAACACTTACAACAACAAAAAAATATCAGAGAATCAACACCTGGTCAACGGTCATGTGTGAGACTAACCAGCAACGGTGATTCCATGCACGATAATTCATTTTTGATCTCTGTAAATGATGAGGTAACAAGAAGGAATAAATGAATATTTAACTCAAAATAATAAAAATATGATGTCTCTAATCATAGTAAAAAGGTGAAGTATTATATAAATAAATTAAAATCATCAGCAGATCTCTCCCCCCCTATTAATAAAATGTCAGAACAAAGGTAAAAGTAAAAATGATTCCTTTTCTCATGTATGAATGCCCATCAAATATAAAAACATAAAATAAAACATTTCCAATTTAAAATCTATAATGTTCTCATACTGAAATTAAACCTCAGCTATTTTTTCCACCAGCTCAGATTCTTTTCCCAATATCTCTTTGAAATTTGAACAGTTTGCAGAGATTGACTTGATCACCCATCGCCTAAATAATTACTTATAAACATTAGATTGCTGTTCGTTGTTTCAAAGCATAAGGAGGATCAATTAATATTCAAAATTCAAACCTCTAAAACTAATCTAGAATACATTTATTCTTTTGGTGACAAGGACAAAGACATAAGATGATTCACATTCATTACCTATGGTTCCAAGCTTGTTCACTTTTGTGTGAATATGAGAGTACAAGTTCTGACAGGAGAAGTTCATCCATAAACATTGAGAGCTGCTGCTTTTTGGACACTATTAATTTTCTGCAATTACACAGGAAAACATAAGAAGTTGGTAACAAAAATCAAATTCCTAGCATATTCCCTCATTAGAGGTTATCCCTATTTTTTCTCTTGTGCATTCATTACAAATCATATTTTCCAAGTTCCCTCATACATCACAACAAATTGTTCAACACTAAGCTTATGCCGTAGTTTACTCTTCAGCACCTAACATTTAGTACCATACAGTATCACAGATCTTGTGACTGTGCAGCAAAATTTTCCTTTTAGCTCAAGAGGCACGTTTCGATCATAAAATGACTATGCTGCAATTTAGAAATTTGAACACGGGAAAATGTTGTCAAATAAATGTTATCATGAGCTGTTGAAAACAATTTATCCAAATCTCTCAACATGTGAGATCGACTTGTTGATGTCAACAAAAAAAAAGTATAAGAAAATATTAATAGATAAGAGAAGAACCTGCAATTCCAAGCTGTGATAAAATCACAGCTTAGCAGCAGAAGAGACTTGCTGTGTCTCAGAAGTGTACTTTCAAGATTATCACAAGAAGAAGCGGTGGGTAAACAAATTCCAACTTTGTCATATTGGTTGTCACACATTCTGTATTGTTTAAATGTAGTCATGAATGCATGTTTAGCAGTTCTATATAACGGTAGAAGAACATGAGTTGATATTCCCAATTTATGATCTCTGTTCCAGAAATATAGGCTGTCTTGGTTGGAAGATTCCACTGAGCTTACTACTCCATCTGCTGATTGATGGATAGCTTCATAAAATAAATTAGACGAAATGTCTGATTCTTCCTTAAGCAAGGAAAATTGTGATGGATGAATAAAGCCCAGCTCATCACTAGATCCGAAAACAGGGAAAACATATTAAAAGGAGGAAATATAATATAATTAAATCAAGCAACAAAGAATCAAGATTGACCTTAACCAAGACTTTGCTTACAAGGTTTCATTCCATCAACAAGGTTATATTTACAATATTATATTTAATATCATCCAGAATTTCACAAAATTTACTAAAATAAATTAGTATAAGTTTTTATACAAATTAAAAATCTTACTATCTTGATTAACAGGAAAAACAGAAAATTTACAAGTTTCAGAAGCAACTTCATCAGGGATGGTAGTATGAGTTTGCATGAAATCATTAAACCTTACATAAGAGCATCAGATTCAAGAATATCCTCCAACTGGCGTAAGAGATCCATAGCCTCGACTTTAGAATCCGACTCTTCACTCATATTTGTTAACCTGTATCAAGTCAAAGGTGCTGACTTCAAGTAAAACAGAAAAGGATGGAATCAATTATCAAATCAATCTTATTAAATACTAAAATGAGGAACAAAGTCGTTACATCACAAAAGAAAGTCTACACATATATGAACGAAAATCACTAACTATCTATCAATCCACTTCATTTAACTAAAGCATCAGTAACAAATAGTCTCAAAAACTCACAGAAACTATTTGCTAATAAAGCTCAAAAGACTTGCACATCCCTCAGTTTTTCATACTCGAAACTCATTTCATACATTACTGCAGCAAGGTCGTAAAGGCATTTACACAAACAGGTCACGGGTACTACCAAGTCAGACTTGTTTGAGCAAAACAAATAAGAGATTATGAACACTTGAAGTTGTTCCAGTTTCAGAAACAAAAGAAACAGACGTTCTTTCTTCTGCCTTTCACAAACTTGAAGATTCCTTTGGTAACAAAAGGGTTACCATTATCATTCAAACTACGCACACCAAATGGTAGAGACAAACAAAGCAATTATGCAATTGCAAAGAAAGGCAGATAAGATATGAACCAAAGTTCAGTTTGAAGGAATTACCATTCCCACTCTGATCGCCGTTGCTCAACAACTTGGCCTCATATCATACGAACTTACGAAGGCTGAATTAATCTCATAATAATCAAATAATAGTTATTTTTAAAAGGAGTTTAATTTTTTTATCAGTAGAAGGGGTTTAATTTTCACATTTGGGAAATGCACCAATTCATTATCAAAATTATTTTGAATATAATTTTTGTAGTAACTATCATAATTGGTAAAAAGGAAAATAATTATCATAAACTGTGTTTAACAAGACTAATAGAAGTTAGCTTAAAAACTAAAAAAATAATGGTAATTAAAAATTTATAAGTGTTTAATGAAATTATTATGTAATTTATAAATTTAAAACACAGAATTAAAAGTGTTTATATAATATTTTTATAAAAAAATAACTTTAATATTTAATTTTGAATTTTAATCTTTTGTTTATTTGTAATATCATGTACTTGTTATCACTTCTATAATATTTCTATTTAAATTTAAAAAAATAAAATAAAGTTTAAATACGAAATATAATCAAAATTAGGGAAAAAATATAATTAAAGATACTTTACTAATCTTTCAAAATGTGATTAAATAAAATTAGTAAAAAAATAAAATAACCTAAAGACAACTTAGAATTATAATAAATGAAAATTTGAATTTTTTTTCTCAATTTTTAAATTTTTTTAAGAGGGTAATTTATCTTTTCAAGAAATCCTATTTTCATTCCTTTACTTTCTAATTAACAAATGTATTTATCTTTCAGTTCTATAAATAATGTGTTTTTCATTTTTTACCTTTTATTTATTGTTTAATGTGATTGAGGAAAATATTGATTGAATTCCATTATTTATTTTATTTTTATCTCTAAGGTTGAGAGGAAAAAAACGTAGAGACAGCAGAATGACGTGATAACGAAGGTAAAATGTACAGAAAAATAATAATTAATAGTGAAATGCGACAAAGAAATAAAATGTTAAACTAATAAATTACATCATAAATAATGTGAATTGTAATAAAATTAATATAATAAATTACTTATCATAGCAAATGAAATTTTAATAAGTATTTATATATCAATTCTAATTATAATTATCACATTTAAATTATTATAATAAATGGTTATTAAATTTATTTATAATACTTATTTTATTTAAATATAAAGGTTGATCGAGTTTTGTTACCTGTTCTTTTTGAGTTATATGTCAAAGGAAAAATCACCTACAAAGACTTTAATAAGTCATTAAATGAATAAATATAGAATATTGAAAAAAAAAACTTAATTAAGTTAAAAAAGTATCAATTTTTTTATTTTATAGAGTAAAATCTAAATAAGTATTTAAGACTTATGGGATAAATATCTATTATATGAAGATGTGTCTAATATTTTAGAGTAATCTTATATTTGGTTAATTATTTAGTATGATTGTGTCCTCACTTTTAAATCCTTTGATCTTAAAAATTGAGTATATCTTTAGAGGAATATTTATGAGAATAAATGAGTTAATTATTCTATGCTCATTGTGAATACTTTTTCTGACATTATATTTAATATGAAAAAATATGTTATAATTGCATTTGTTAACACTTTTCAAAAACACATCTTATCACCATATTTTATAATTAAATTTGGAACTAAAAAATGTCTCTTCTCATCCTTAACTCATTTCATTTACTCACTCTATGTTTTTGGCTTTCACTCTTTCTGCTCTTGTACTTTCTTCATCCTTTTGGTCTCGTAGTTTTTTTCATGTCTTTATTGTTGCTTTGTCTTCACTTTGAGCCAGTGCAACCTTCATTTAAGGTACCTTGCTATTATCACTACTCCTTAGGGATGGCAAAACGGGCTAGGCCCGGCGGGCTGGCCCGCCAGCCTGCCATAATATGGTGGGGCGGGTTGGTGTTTTCAGCCCACCAGCCGCTTTGGCCCGTCCGCCAAGCCCGCCAACCCGCGGTCCACCTAATTAATAAAAAAATATTTTTTATTGTAATAAAATTATTTATAAAGATAATATATAAAGTTAAAAATTTTAAAAAAAGAATTAAAAAGTTTCATTCTCACATAAAATATTCTCTTTCCTAAAATATAACATTTTCTCCTGTTCTCCTTATTTATCCTAAGTACTTGATTATATTTATCCTTATTACTTGAATTAAAGGTATAAGAATTACTCAACCAAGTATAATACTGAAGTTTTATCAAATAAAAAAGATATAGGTATTTGAATTTTTCAATATAAAAATATAAATTTTATAAGTTTAATGTTATTTATATATATATATATATATTTGTTATTATTTATTATTATGTAAATTTTATTATTGTTCTAAATTATAATTTCTTAA
Source organism: Sphenostylis stenocarpa (assembly GCA_963425845.1). Classification (NCBI taxonomy): domain Eukaryota; kingdom Viridiplantae; phylum Streptophyta; class Magnoliopsida; order Fabales; family Fabaceae; genus Sphenostylis; species Sphenostylis stenocarpa. The sequence goes on from OY731401.1 coordinate 34,746,273, forward strand.
ATAATATATTGATTTATATTATTAAATTGAAATAATATATATATATATATATATATATATATATATTGAATTATTGACAAACAAATAATAATCTTATTATTAAATTTATTAAAAAAAATATTTTTTTTAATTATGGCGGGCCAGCCGCCGGCCACTAACCCAGCCCCTTGGCGGGGCGGGCTAAGGTCTACAGCCCGTCATGACTATATCGGGCCAGCCCGCCCCGCCCCGCTTTTGGCGGGCCAAAGGCGGGGCGGGCCAAAACGGGACGGGCTGGCCCGTTTTGCCATCCCTACTACTCCTTGATATTTGAACGATGTCATTTTCTTTCTCAGTTGATTCTTCTAAGCGTGCAACCCTCTTTATCTCTAGGGAGATGTGTTTGATCAGAGGTGACTCTTTCAATTTTAAGAGTACCAAAAGCATCCCCCTCTTCTTTTGATAAGGGTGATGTTACTTTTTTTGTTTCTCTAATGATTGTTGATGTGGTAAGTGTTGTTTCAACATCCTGAAAATACAAAGTAAGGAAAATGAAAAAGGCCTCAAAGGCCCAAAAGTGTAAGGTAAAGGGCCCAAGTGGAGGTGGTCCAACTAAGATCAAAGCAAAGATAGGTTTCCTCCTATTAATGATCCTAAGTACTACTGAGTACTCAATGTAGTCCATCATTCTAGGTTTGAGTTTACAATAATGTCTTTGATAGATGGTTTTTGTTGAATATAGAGGAAATAGGGCTTGAAATTAATCTCCCTTGTGTATAAATCACACATAGGGAAATTTATTTATAATAGAGAGGTACAACTAAAAGAGTAATCGAAAGTAAACAGAATAAACAGAAGATATTATTTGATATTGTGGTTAACAATATCTAACAATATCAAACTATATCTAAACAATATCTAACACTCCCCCTCAAGCTGGAGCATACAAATCGTATGTGTCAAACTTGTTACAAATATAATCAATTTTAGGCCCCCGTAAAGACTTAGTGAAAATATCTGCCAACTGATCACTTGAGTTAACAAACTCAGTCTTGATATCTCCAGACATAATCTTTTCTCGAATGAAATGACAGTCAATCTCAATGTGTTTGGTCCTCTCATGAAAGACATAATTAGAACTAATATGAAGAGCAGCCTGATTGTCACACACAAGTGTCATTTAAGTGACATCTCCAAATTGTAACTCTCTAAGCAATTGCTTGAGCCAAACAAGTTTACAGGCAGCTGAGGCCATAGCTCTATATTCTGCTTCTGCACTGGATCTTGCCACAACACTTTATTTCTTACTTTTCCATGAGATCAAGTTACCACCAATGGAGACACAATATCTAGATGTAGATCTTCTATCCGAAGGAGATCCTGCCCAATCAACATCTGAGTAGCAAACAACTCTTGTATGGTTATTAGAACCATATAACAATCATTTTCCAGGAGATCCTTTAATATACTTCAAGATACGAATGACTGCATTCCAATGATCTTCACATGGTGAATTAAGAAATTGAATTACCACACTAACTGCAAAGGAAATGTCAGGACGAGTAACTGTAAGATAATTCAATTTTCCAACCAATCTTCTATACTGCTCAGGATCAGATATAGGCTCCCCCTAATTTGGTAGAAGTTTAGTATTGGGATCCATGGGTGTATCAACAGACTTTGAACTCATCAACCCATTTTTCTCCAAAATATCTATGGCATACTTCCTCTGAGATATAACAATACCATCATTGGACTGTGCCACCTCAATACCCAAGATTTGGTAGAAGTTTAGTATTGGGATCCATGGGTGTATCAACAGACTTTGAACTCATCAACCCATTTTTCTCCAAAATATCTATGGCATACTTCCTCTGAGATATAACAATACCATCATTGGACTGTGTCACCTCAATACCCAAGAAATATCTAAGTTTGTCAAGATATTTGGTATGAAAATGGTGACAGAGATGTTGTTTCAACTGAGAGATGCCATGGTTGTCACTACCTGTAAGAATGATGTCATCAACATATACTATCAAGTAAACACATCCAGCACTCGAGTGTCGATAAAAGACAGAATGATCTGTTTCACACTGAGTCATACCAAATTGTTGAACAACCTTGCTAAACTTTCCAAACCAAGCCCTAGGAGACTGTTTTAGGCCATATAGGGATTTGCGAAGACGACATACCATCCTAGAAGACTCCCCCTAAGAAACAAACCCAGGAGGTTGCTCCATATATATTTCTTCTTGCAAATCACCATTGAGGAAAGCATTTTTAACATCTAGTTGATAAAGAGGTAATTGTTGAAGAGCAGTCATGGCGTTAAATAAACGAACAGAAGCCATCTTTGTCACAGGGGAAAAGGTATCTCCATAATCCAATCCAAAAATTTGAGTATAACCTTTGGCCACAAGACGAGCTTTGAGGCGATCAATAGTACCATCAGGTCTAACTTTGATAGCAAACACCCACCTGCAACCAACAACAGATTTCCAAGATGGTAACGGGACCAATTCCTAAGTCCCACTATTATGAAGAACACTTAGTTCATCTAACATGGCCTGACACCAATCAGGATGGGCTAAAACTTCTCGGACAGTTTTTGGAATGGTCACAGAAGAAATAGAGGAAAAACATATATAAAAAGGTAATGACAGTCGATGATAACTCAAAGTAATATAATGGGGAGAGGGATTACATGTAGAACGAATACCTTTTTGGAGGGCAATGGGAAGGTCAGACTCATGTGTCAGATCCGGAGGAGACAGAGTAGTTGACACTTGAGTGGAGTCACATGGTGGTGGTTGTGATTGGTTTCGAGAACTATAAATCTGAAGAGGCAGTGGAGAAGAAGCTGACTGCGGAGCAGGAACTAATGGTGAAGAAGACACAGTTAGAGGGTTACAAACAAAAGGAACATTAAATGTATTAGGAGTGTTGACAAGATTGGATGGAGACAGAGATGAAGATTGACTTTTAAAATAAAGAGACAACTCATCAAAGGTGACATCTTTTGACACAAAATAACGATTAAGGGAAGGAGAAAAACATTTGTATCCTTTTTGTGATCTTGTAAACCCTAAGAAAACACATTTATGTGATCTAAGAGAAAGCTTGTCAAGACCAGAACTGAAATTATGAACAAAACATGTAGACCCGAAAACTCTCAGAGGTAAATGATGAAGTGGTTCATGAGGGAATAAAATGGAATGAGGTATTTTATTATCTAAAACCGAAGAAGGCATGCGATTAATGAGATAACATGCAGTAAGAAGAGCATCACCCCAAAAATGTTGAGGAACATCTCCATGAATTAAAAGTGTGCGAGTTGTTTCAATAAGATGTCTATTTTTACGTTTAGCTACACCATTTTGTTGAGGTGTATAAGCACAAGAAGTTTGATGCAAAATACCGTGAGAAGCCATGAATTGTTTAAAAGAATGAGAAAGATATTCACGGTCATTATCACTATGCAAAACTCTAATAGAAACACCGAACTGAGTTTGAATTTCATTAAAAAAAGTTTGAAAGATATGAAATAATTCAGAACGATTTTTCATCAAAAATAACCAAGTGCATCTGGAATAATCATCAACGAAAGTAACAAAGTATTGAAAACCTAAAATAGACTTAACGCGGCTAGGTCCCCAAATGTCAGAGTGAACCACAACAAAAGGGGATGAAGCACCACGTGAGAAACTACGAGGAAAAGAAGTACGACTATGCTTGCCTAATTGACATGACTCACACACCAAACTAGATAAGTTGGACAAAGCAGGGACAAGTTTCTGTAACTTGGCAAGACTTGGATGACCTAACTGAGCATGAAGAAGAGAGGGAGACTCCATAACTGTACTAACATGTGTAGAGGGATGGAGATAATAAAGACCATGAGACTCACATCCTGTGCCAATCACCTGTTTCGAACTCCGGTCCTGTAAACACACATAATTGTTGGTAAAAGTAACAACACAATCAAGAGAATGAGTTAGACGACTGATGGACAACAGGTTAAAAGGAGACCCAGGGACATAAAGAACATTATCAATGGTTAAAGAAGGAAAAAGTTTAACCGTTCCAACACCATGAGATGATTCTCTAAAGCCATCAGTCAATGTAACAGAAGGTAAATGATTAGGAGAGGATAAAGAGGAGAACAAAGATTTGTTACCAGTAATATGGTCAGTGGCTCCTGAATCAAAAACCCAAGGACCAGGAGAAAATGATTGGGTCAGACCATCAAAATATGTATTTGTATGTGTGATAGATATAGTGGAACTAGAAGACTGTTGATCCTTATACCATTCGAGAAATTTGTTGAACATAGCAGGCATGTCGGATGCAACAGAAGAAGGAGGATCCCTAGCAGATAAAAGTGGGGAAAGATTGGTCTGAACAACTGCAGCAGATTGAGGAGGACGACCATGTAATGTATAACACTTGTTAATCTTGTGACCTAGCTTGCCACAATGTTCACACTTAGGACGCCCTTTTCCCTGTTTGCGAGGGCGAGTCCGGTCATCACGATGGGATGTCAACACAAAAGAATCGTTAACAAAATTGGAAATAGTAGAAGAAGTGGAAGAAGTCATGAAGAGTGGGAGAACAAACCCTAAAACAATCCAAAGTAATCCAATTAACCCACGAAGCACAAATCCAAAATGAGAATACTAAAAATAAGTTCGCCAAGACTAAACGGCGCAGGAGACAATGGGACGACCAACTCCGATAGTGGTGATCTCAACGGCATGGTGGTCACCTGACCGAGACAAGCAAAATCATATGTCACCAATCAAAAAAATGAACCTTCGGCAAATTCTCCGGCAGCGACGGATCAAGTGACTGCTTCAGCGGCAACGGTGACAACAACGTGAACCAGTACACCAAGTAAGTTCCCAGGAAAGAGAGGTGGGTCACTAATGGACACACTTAAATACCAAGTCTTTCCTTGCCAGAACTTTCCTAGACATGCACTTTCACACTACCAAATAAAATTCAGTAACAAAGATAATTCTTTTCTGATGTGGAGGATCAGTTTACCAGTAGCGGTGGGGCGGCTCCAACAGTGGACAAAAGGCGAAAACAAAAATTCAAGATAACCTTAAGCTCTAGATACCATGTTGAATATAGAGGAAATAGGGTTTGAAATTAATCTCCCTTGTGTATAAATCACACATAGGGTAATCTATTTATAATAGAGAGGTACAACTAAAAGAGTAACCGAAAGTAAACAGAATAAACAGAAGATATTATTTGATATTGTGGTTAACAATATCTAACAATATCTTAACAATATCAAACTATATCTAAACAATATCTAAACAATGTCTAACAGTTTTTATCAACCTTTTGATGTGTGCGAACTAGTATACTCCAATATGTTGAGTTTGTTTTCCTTTTGATAGAGTCTACATTAATGGGAATGACTTCACTTTTGTATGAGTATCTATTCAAAGAGCTAAAAATTGTGTTATCATTCACTAACTTTGAATGTCAAATGTTGTCTATGCTTAGAGTAGCTCTGAGCCAATTGTACCCAATAATTGGACATTTCTGAAGGCCTTCCAAATTTTGTGCTTCTTTTTGCAATTGAAAGCTTTTTGTGAATGTTTTTATGCACTTCTATAAGTTGAAATATGGTTCGGATATTGGTTGGGTTTTCTTGAATGGGTCTCAACATGATAGGTTATTCTCCATGTGCACCAAATCCTTTATAAAAACTTCAAAACTCGATTTTTCCGAGTAAAATGTAATGTAGTTAATCTCTCTAACTTTAAACAATTCGCCTTGCTTTCCTTTATCGCTATACTCTTGTCAAGTTCAAGTTTTAAATGAGTATTTACTAATTGTTAAGGATAAACTTACCATAACAATTCTAACTTACCTTATCTCGTCAACTGTAAGGACTTATTGTTTATTCCTTATGTCCATGATAAAAAAAACTTGGTTTAGTGGTAAGGGTTTGTTGTGTTGTAGACTAATGTAAATTTTTATGTACTTTTATCTTATGCTTATGTTTTCATTTTAGAAATTATGGGGAGCTTGTTCGATTGCAAAAAAATTTGTGCCAAGTTGGGTGTTGCCCCTCTAGATTTGGCAACCAGGCTAAAGCCAACCCAAAAAAACTCATACAAAAGTAAAGATAATAGTGTCCAACATTATCTCCAATGGCTGATATGAATCCACCTTCGGCTTATCCTAAGGTAATAATGTATTTTGAAGAGTTAGGTGACATCATTGACATTCCCCTTTACTGAGACAAATTGACACAAATTGAGATACCTCTGACTTCAACTATTGTAACCATTCCTCCTCTGGTTACTCAACCACAAGCTTCCCCTACACTCACCATGTCATCATCTTTGTTGCTCCACAACAAAGAAAGTCCTTTTAACTGGGTGGACCATGTGCTTCAAGGCCAACTAGTCGAGCATGCAAATGTTTTATCTGCCAAGGCTAAATAGAATAATGAGCTTACCAACAAACCCAAAGAAATACTGAGAGAGCTTTGAAGGAGGTCGAAAATCATTAAAAGTGTTAACTTAAGGAGGCTAGTTTGGAGAAGGTTGAGCCAAAGAAAATGGTGGTTTTATTTTAACACAAGAAAAAAGACTTGAAGTAATGGGTGGCCAAGATAGGGGAGCAAAATCAAGAAATTGTAGGGAAGTTGGATGCGAATTTGTGTGGAACTTTTCAAGATGTAATATTTTCATCAACCCAATAATAATTCACAATTTGCACATGATTAGGTCTTGAACTCCTCCCTATATGAGGATCAATATCAACTAGAACTCTTGCATTAGATAATTGTGCATGAGCAAGATGTCATAATTGTTCGATAACAATTCACATTGATCTCTAAGTACATGGGATGAAAGATGTGAGAGAATATCCACCACCATCAAGCATGCTTTCAGAGAATAATAACAATTTTAACATCAAAATTTCATCAAATTTTAAAACAAAAAGTAAGCTTAATAAATTAATGAATTATAAAAAAAAATCCCAAATTGTTCATAAAACAATTTAAAATTCAATACATATTTAACATGTGATTAATCATTGTATTGAATTTCAAACGAAAAACTATATTCATCTTAGTAACATCGTTGATCTTGATCGGCTTTTTCTTGGATAACTATGAGAGTGGCATGCATCTAGCCATTGTTGCTACATAAGGCAACCAACTTAGCTTGCAACTAGGTGTTTGTTTGTTATTGCATCTATGCAATATGCACTTTAAGTCTACCAATGATAGTTATTGCATCCATATTTAGAGGTGATGAGCTTGATGGTTGCCTCGTCTGAACTATAAGTTATGTGTAAAAGAAGTTTTATTTTGTCATGCGATGAGTGTCAAATGTTTTTACACTAATGTAGAGAGAGGATATAACATCGGTATTATTTTGGGAATTCTACATCTATTCAATAACCGATCTAGACACCACCAATGTAGATACCACTAATGTAGAAAGTATAACACTTTCTATATTAGTTACATAACCGATGTAGAAAAGTCACCATCACATCGATTGCATTGGGAACCAATGTGGAATTAAACTAAGATATGTGAAGGTGAAGATCCATACTACATTAGTTATAGTCAAAATCAATGTAGTATTAGGCATATCACATTAGTTATGACCACAATCGTTTTGGTATGCGATTGTGGTCATAAACGATGTAGTATAACTCGTACTACATCAATTTTAGCTATATCAATTTTGGCTATAACTAATGTAGTATGAGCGTTTTTTTTTTTTTTAAGTTATATTTGCTCGTTATCATTCATCAACTTGTAAATTCAAATTTCTTAAGCAAACAACTAGACAACTCATATATAGTTTCATCTAAGAACAATATACAAATGGTAAATAATTATGTAAACAATTAATATCTATTATCTATGAATCAATTTATTTGAAAATAAAATAATTACACTAATTCATAATTATACTAATCCAACATTATTCCTAATGCTAAAAAATAAATTTCCACTCTTGTCTAATTTCTTCAATGAGTGGTTTGATCCAATGATTCATCGTTTGCAAAAATCTATAACCAATATATAATAGGTATTATATTTGAAATCACATAATAGTTACCATAAAAAATTAAAAGTAATTATTACTTAATTCCATGAATTCGTAATAGACACATAAGTTATGGTCTACATATAATGCATGATATAGTATCCATACTCATAGTTTTCTTATTACTTATTACAATAATATGTCAATTTTTAAAAAATTCAATTCTTTAAAAACTATTAAACATGATTATGAATAGTTTTAATATAAAATTATATTCCTTAAGATAAAACCATAGTAGATTATGTAACGACGAAGTGGATCTACCGTCTAAGACATTCTACACATTTATAACACTAGTAAAATGAAATATTAGTAATTAATAATATATAAAACTTTGACAAAATACAAAAAATAAATAGAGATAATTGAAATAATACCTTTGTTCTAAAATTTTAAAATTTATCATTGACCTTTTATGTTGTGAATAAAATCACACAATAATATTGTTTATCAAAATTAATATCATCAATTACAAAAGAGATCTAAATAAGATATTAGTTAGTAATAATATAGAATACAATACGTTGTTACCATCAATTGTCTTAAATTGTCTCTATTTTGTGTTAGAATCGCGCAGCGGAATGTTCGCGTGGTCGGACAAAAACCAAGAGGGGGGGTAAATTGGTTTCTTAATAAAAATTAGGTTTTCAAAATTTTCCCCAAATTTTACCGATTAAAAACTGTGTAAAGGTAAATAGAGAAAGTGATAGAGTCTTACACAAGAAATTTATACTGGTTCGGATCAAAAGACCCTACGTCCAGTTGCTAATCACTCAAACAGAGGATTAACGCTGTCACTATAAACAAAGTTATTACAAACAAGTTACAATGGAAGAGATAAAGTAAAGATAACACCTCTCTTGAAATCCACAAGAGATGAAGAACAATTTTCCCCAGAGACAGCACAACACACAATCCACTAAGAACTCCACTTAGTGATTCTTATCGCTTCTAGCCGACACCAGGTTCAGAAAGCCCCTTTTTCTTGCAATAAACAGTTCTCTGGCACTCACAACACTTAACTTTTGTATGAAAAAGGTTGCTCTTACTTTTCTGAGTGTCATAGAAGAGTTTAAGTAAAGAAATTAGGGTTTGGGAATTGGGATTTTCGGAATTAGGGTTCTTGGGAAAAAGGTTTTCGAAAACAGGTTTGATTTGAAGTTAAAAATCAAAATCTGACTGAAATAATCGATTAAAAGAAGTATTAATCGATTAAAACAGAGCCAAATATCAATAGAACCCAAACCTCTCTGTTTTAACCGATTAAAAGGTGGTTTAATCGATTAAACCGCCTGATAATCGATTAAAAGTTGGTTTAATCTATTAAACCAGTGAGTTTTTACAGAAAATGATTTTTCTCACTATTTTAATCGATTATTTCCCTATTTAATCGATTAAAGCCGAGCATGGATGATAAATTTGAGCTTTTTGAAGCTTCTAAGGTGCAGACTATGTACTGACTATCTTAAACTCTAATATTACAGACTCAATCTAATTGAAACAGAGTTATTACAATACAAAACAAGTCTTCAACACTCTAAGTCTTTGTGTTCTTGAATCATCATCAAAATCAACAATCTTCATGTCTATCAAGTGCAACATCAAGTCCTTGAATGTTCAACAATCTCCCCCTTTTTGATGATGATCAAAATTATCTTTTAAAGCCTTGTAATAACCTGTTTTATCTGTCATACTAACAAACACATTAAACATACCTGATAATATTTAAAAGTAATCAAATTAGGCTTTAAATATTTTCTCCCCCTATTTTGATTAGAATAAAAAATAATTCATCCATTACAAACATAAGAGCTCCCCCTCAAAATATGCATAATTTAGAGAAAGCTCCCCCTCAATCAATGCAATAACAAAACATCACATTTTATTTCAGAAATGTCAATACATTACATCACAAGAAGAGAAAATAAACAACAAAATTAAAATTCTTCACTATCATCACTATGAAAGTGTGCATCAAATCTATTTTCTAAACGACACACTTTATCATCTACATCAGATATACGGCGAATTATTTCCTCATGTCGTACTCCAGAAAGAGTGAAGAATGATTGCATCCTCTGATTCATGTCAGATAACATGTCTTCCATGGATTGTCGGGTTTCATGATGAGTAGAGGAAGTTCCAACACTTTGGATTTGGTCAGAGGGAAACTCAGCAGCTGGAGGCATATCTTCATCAGAATCTTCATTAGCATCACCTTGATTAGGAACGTCATCTTTGTGAACATAAATATCATTGACTCACACCATTTGGAGTTGAATCAATGTGTTGTCCAGCATGCGGTTCAAGTTATTTGTTCTAACTGCTTGTTCACCTTCAACATTCACTCCTTTATATTCAAGAATACGAGAGACAAGTAAAACATATGGAATTTTGAATGTGGGATGACGTTTTTCTTTTAACATGGTCATTGTGACAAGAACGCCCCAATCTAACGACTCATTATTCATTATGGCATGAATAATACGAAGATCAATGGAAGAACATTGGGCATGATTTGTAGCTCGAGGACATAGGATCCAAACAATTAGATGGAGAATCATGCATTCCTCCTTCTTTAAAGGTCCAGCATGAAGGAGACACCCAATCTCCATGGAGGGATTTCTCAGAAAAGAACGGTAAGCTAAAAACCTGTCAAAGTCATCTAACTCACCATAAATGTTAATAGCATCTTCTCTAATTGGAAAGTGAGCGACGTTTTCCCAAATATCATCGTTGAGAATAATGGTGACACCCTTTACTCTAGAAGTAGCAATTTGATCTCTAAATTTAAATCTAGAGTAAAATACCCTAACTAAGTCAGGATAATAAGTACCTTGCATTTGGATGAAGGGAAGAACTCCTTGAATTTCAAGAAGGTTGGGAAAATTGAATCCCCTATTGATGAATTGCTCACCAATAAGAAACTTGGGAGAAATAATAGCTCGTTCCTTCCAGTAGGTCAGAAATTCTTGTTGGTCATCTGTATCAGAAATCCATCCTTCTACGGAATTAGGACGGGGTCGAGATGAGGGTGCAGATCTTCTTCTAGTAGGGATCTTAGCACGAGAAGATGAGGCCATTGAAAGATTAGAGGAATAACAAGAAGATTTAGAAAGCTAAGTGTAGTGAGAAGAGGGCAAGATAGCTAGAATAAGGCAAGATAACTTGATTTCAAGAGATAGAATTGAGTAGAATTGAAATGAAAGTCCCTATTTATAACCAAGCATCTCCAACATTCATATGGAAGGGAATAATGGTCAAAATATCATTTGGCAACGGCTAGGAAGCAAACTTGGTCGAATTTAATCGATTAAAATTCAAATTAATCGATTAAATCACTTCCAGACTCGTTTAATCGATTATTTTAGGTTGTTAATCGATTATTACTGGTTTTAATCGATTAATGGATGAATTAATCGATTATTCCAGAGAGGAATACCCTGTTTTAAGTGTTTTGGATGCAAATAATCGATTATAACTCCAATTAATCGATTATTCCAGAGAGGAATGCCCTGTTTTGAGTGTTTTAACACATGATAACCTATGAACATCCTACAAAATGAATTATAACATTACAACCATCCCAAAAATAGTCAAATTAAGCAGAATTTAAGCTATTTCTAATATCCCTAAGTCTATTCTAAGATCATAGAATCTATCCTTGGGTAGAGGCTTAGTAAAAATATCTGCTAATTGACGTTTGGTATCTACATACTCTATTTTACAGTTTCCTTTGTTGATATGATCTCTCAAAAAGTTATGTCTTATTTCTATATGTTTAGTCCTAGAGTGCATTACTGGATTCTTAGTAAGATTTATTGCACTCGTATTATCACACATCAACGGAATGTCATTTAAAAAGATACTATAATCTTCTAACTGTTGTTTCATCCACAAAATTTGAGCACAACAACTACCAGCTGCAATATATTCAGCTTCAGTGGTAGATAAAGCAACACATGCCTATTTCTTAGAATGTCAGGATATTAAGGATGAACCTAACAAATGACATGTCCCACTAGTACTTTTCCTATCAATTTTACATCTACCATAATCAGCATCAGAATATCCTATTAAACTCATACAAGCATCAGACGGATACCACAAACCAAAACCAGTAGTTCCTTTTAAGTATTTTAAAATATGTTTCACTGCAATTAGATGAGATTCTTTAGGACAAGCCTGAAATCTAGCACACACACAGACAGAATGCATAATATCAGATCTACTTGCAGTTAAGTATAATAGTTATCCTATCATACCTCTATACATAGTTTGATTAACTTCCAAACCTGATTCATCCTTGTCTAGATAGCATGAAGTTCCCATGGGTGTGTTAGCTTCCTTTGAGGTGTCCATTCCAAACTTTTTAAGGATCTCTTTGCAGTATTTGGTTTGAGAGATGAAATGCCATCTTTAAGTTGCTTGATTTGTAGTCCAAGGAAGAATGTCAATTATCCCATCATAGACATTTCAAACTCTCCCTGCATTATCTTAGCAAATTCTACACATAACGAATTATCAGTTGATCCAAAAATAATATCATCAACATACACCTGGACCAATAAGATATGTTCTTTAACTTTCTTTATAAACAGTGTAGAATCAATTTTTCCTCTAGAAAAATCATTTGATGTTAGGAAACTACTTAACCTTTCATACCAAGATCTAGAAGCTTGTTTCAACCCGTATAAAGCTTTCTTTAATTTAAAAACATGATCAGGAAAACTAAAATCCTCAAAACCAGGGGGTTGCTCCACATAAACTTCTTCTTTAATAAAACCATTCAAAAATGCACTTTTAACATCCATTTGATATAGTTTAAATTTCATTAAAGATGCATAGGCAAGAAGTAGGCGTATAGCCTCTAACCTGGCAACAGGAGCATAAGTTTCATCATAATCTATACCTTCCTCCTGACAATAGCCTTTTGCAACAAGTCGGCTTTATTCTTTGTTATGTTCCCATCTTCATCAAGTTTATTTCTAAACACCCATTTGGTTCCAATAACTTGATATGATTCTTCCCTTGGGATTAATTCCCAGACTTGATTCCTTTCAAATTGGTTAAGTTTTTCTTGCATGGCTATGCACCATTGTTCATCTTTAAGTGTTTCCTCAACATTCTTGGGTTCAATCTGTGACACAAAAGCTACAGACATACAAAAATTAGTCATATTTCTTGTTCTTACCCCTTTTGAAATATCACCAATGATATTGTCCATTGAGAGTCCTCTTGGTGATTGTCATTCTTTTGTTAATTCAGGTGTTTGAGAAGGCTCATTTTCTTCCAAATATAATTCATCAAGAGCCTCTCTTATATATTCATCATTACCTGCAAGTTCTTTATTTGGCTCAAGAGGATTTCTCCCAAGGTCTACAATCTCATCAAAAGTAACATGAATAGATTCTTCTATATTTAAAATTCTTCTATTAAATACCCTGTAAGCCTTACTAGTTAATGAATAACCTAAGAAAATGCCCTCATCGGCTTTAGAGTCAAATTTTCCTAAGTTATCTTTTCCATTATTTAACACAAAACAGTTACATCCAAAGATTTTCAAATGAGCAACATTAGGCTTTCTACCATTAAACAATTCATATGGAGTAGATTTTATAATTGGCCTAATATGCATCCTATTCAAAACATACTAAATGATCAATTTTCTTTGAATAAATACAAGATACAAACAATTCATTTAACTATAGGAACCCAAATATATTTTCCTTTAGGAACACCAAAATGTTTGATTTTACATCTATTTGAAGTATGACCATGTTTCATACAATAAAAACATGCTTTAGATGTAACATTTGAAAATGATGCATTTCTAATCATAGATGCTCTAGTTCCTTTTTCTACCCATACTCTTCTCTTTTCAATTTTAGGCTTTTTCAAAGAAACTTGATGGTTTACACTATTTTGAGTTACAACAACTTTATCCTTCTTAAAATCACTTATCTCCTTTTCGGCTTTATCTAGCAAATGGTTAAGGATATCTATGTCATATTCATGCTCTTTACAATTTGCACATGCTAAGTTCTTATCATTATCCTCATCTAAACATACAATTTTCGTTTCTAAGGTTTCCTTTTCCTCTAAACATGCAATTTTCGTTTTTAAGGACTCTACCTCCTTTTCGGATCTACTTAAACTCTTTTTTCACAGCTTTGTATTCATTTTTCAAGTCCTTAAAGGCACTAAACAATTCATTATATGCATTTTGTAATTCATCAAAATCATTTTAATCATCACTTGAGGATGAGTCGGAATCACTAACCTCAAAGTCGGAAGATATATTGTCTTTTGCCAACAAGCAAATGTTAGCTTCTATTTTCAGATCACTTGACTCCGAAATTGAGTCACTATCATCGGTTCCTTCATAAGTTACTCTTAGTTTATCCCACATTTCTTGAGCACTCGTACAAACTGATATCCTGTAAAACTCATCAAGGGTTAAAGCAGATGAAATTATATTTCTAGCCCTAACGTCAAATTGTGCTTTTCTGTTTTCTTCTATAGTCCATCTAGAAAAAGGTTTAAGAACGTCAACACCGTTTTCAGTAATTTTAGGAACAAATGGACCGTTTAAAATAGCGTCCCAAACACCTCTATCAACAGACTCTAAAAAGATTTGCATTCGTACCTTCCAAAAAGGATAAATTTGACCCGCAAAAAGTGGGGGTCTGTTGATAGACGCACCTTCGGCAAAAGTTTGATTTTGTCCGGCCATTTTCGAAAATTTGAATGACTATCAAAGCAAGCTCTGATACCACTTGTTAGAATCGCGTAGCGGAATGTTCGCGTGGTCGAACAAAAACCAAGAGGGGGGGTGAATTGGTTTCTTAATAAAAATTAGGTTTTCAAAATTTTCCCCAAATTTTACCGATTAAAAACTGTGTAAATGTAAATAGAGAAAGGGATAGAGTCTTACACAGGAAATTTATACTAGTTCGGATCAAAAGATCCTACGTCCAGTTGCTAATCACTCAAACATAGGATTAACGCTGTCACTATAAACAAAGTTATTACAAACAAGTTACAATGGAAGAGATAAAGTAAAGATAACACCTCTCTTGAAATCCACAAGAGATGAAGAACAACTTTCCCCAGAGACAGCACAGCACACAATCCACTAAGAACTCCACTTAGTGATTCTTATCGCTTCTAGCCGACACCAGGTTCAGAAAGCCCCTTTTTCTTGCAACAAACAGTTCTCTGACACTCACAACACTTAACTTTTGTATGAAAAATGTTGTTCTTACTTTTCTGAGTGCCATAGAAGAGTTTAAGTAGAGAAAATAGGGTTTGGGAATTGGGATTTTCGGAATTAGGGTTCTTGGGAAAAGGGTTTTCGAAAATAGGTTTGATTTGAAGTTAAAAATCAAAATCTGACTGAAATAATCGATTAAAAGAAGTATTAATCGATTAAAACAGAGCCAAATATCAACAGAACCCAAACCTCTCTGTTTTAATCGATTAAAAGGTGGTTTAATCGATTAAACCGCCTGATAATCGATTAAAAGTTGGTTTAATCGATTAAACCAGTGAGTTTTTACAGAAAATGATTTTTCTCACTGTTTTAATCGATTATTTCCCTATTTAATCGATTAAAGCCGAGCCTGGATGATAAATTTGAGCTTTTTGAAGCTTCTAAGGTGCAGACTATGTACTGGCTATCTTAAACTCTAATATTACAGACTCAATCTAATTGAAACAGAGTTATTACAATACAAAACAAGTCTTCAACACTCTAAGTCTTTGTGTTCTTGAATCATCATCAAAATCAACAATCTTCATGTCTATCAAGTGCAGCATCAAGTCCTTGAATGTTCAACATTTTGTAGCTATAGAGAACAATATCCTGTTCCATATGTACTCAAATTCAAAGTTTGTATATAAAAAATGATAACATGAAACAAATAATTAAAATAGAACAATTATATCACAAAATTTTAAAAAAATAGTATTTCACATACCAAAATATCATGACAAATTAAAATTTTCTCTTATTCCCAAACATGATCCATATAAAAATTTAAGATAGAAACTATAAATCGAGGTAGGACATCCAAATAACTCACAATTCGCACATGATTAGGACTTGAACTCCTCCCTCCCTATACGAGGATCAATATCAACTATAACTCTTGTATTAGATAAACATACAATATAAAAATATCACAATTATTTGATAACAATTTCCATTGATATCTAAATACATGATATGAAAGTTGTGAAATAATATCCACAAATATGCTCTGACAGAATAATAACAATTTTAACATCAAAATTTCATTAAATTTTAAAGTGAGAAGTAACCTCAATAACTTAATGAACTATAACAAAATAATATTAAGTTGACTCGAGATTCATAAATTAAATTTAAATTATATCAATTCAATTCATAAACACAAACATAAAAAAAATCATTTCTATATTTCCATATAGCTCAACAGAGACACGAAAACATTTATACTCAAGCAACATGCATCCAAGTATTTCACATAATATAACATAACTTTTAAATATAGCAAATATTTAAAGATTGTACATTTTTAAACTTCACTAGATATAATCATTACATTTCATTTTACATGAAACACTTTCTACGTTGTAAATTATAATAAAAATATTAAATTCTTTAATTGTATATTAAACTTCTGATTCCTAATTATATATTTATTTCCTAATTCTAAATTAAATACCTAATTGTATATTAAATTTCTAATTTTAAATTAAATCCCTAATCAGTAATCCTTAATTATATATTAAATTCCTAATTTTAAATTAAATTTCTAGTCCCTAATTGTATATTGAATTTCTAATTCTAAGTTAAATCTCTAATCCCTAATTATATATTAAATTTATAATCTAAATTAAATCCTTAATTCTAAATTAAACTATAATCCCTAATTATATCTTAAATTCTTAATTTTAAACTAAATTCCTAAATTAAAATTAAATCCACAATCCCTAATTTTACACTTAATTCAAAATTGTAAATTAACAAACACACATTAATACTTTAACAATAGTGACAAATTAAACGTAGAAGCTTTTATGTTACAAAGAATACCTCAAGATAACAACAATGATGGGTTGAACGAAGAAGAAACAGTGGTACACGCACACAATAGATAACACGATGCGTAAGTCAATGAATCAATAAATGTAAAATACAAAAAAAAAAATTACCTAGTACTATTTGGTTATGTCTAATATTTCATAATGATCTGTATTTCGGTCAATTATTTAATAAGGTTGAGTAAATGATAAATCTTAATGAATAATTTTAGAGTTTAGGATTTTGAATGGTAATTTAATTTCTGACTTAAATTTTTAATTGAACAATGTTGTTATATGTAAATACAATTATTTATTTATTCATTCAAATATAGATGTCACTATAAATACATATTTTTCTTTGTTTCGACAATAAAATTCTGAAAGAACGCGCTCTTTGGTATTATTGCCTATTAAAATATAACTTCTTCCATGTGTTTTGGAGGTTGAATTATATATAACAATCATCAACATGTACTTTTGTATTTACGTAATTTATTGAAAGAATATAAAAAACAATTTAAATTTGCATAATGAAACAAGTGAACAATAATGGCTTAAGAAACTCCATAAATAAAAAAAAAGGTAGAACATTTGCAACCAAGCATGAGATGAGATAGGATAAAAATGCCAACACGACAGGAAGGAAGGAAGTAGTTATTGGAAGGGAAGCACATACCAACATCAACGGCTACCAATTCGTCGTCTCTTCACTTCCACTTCTTAATTCATTTTGTCATTTCCTTGCAAAAATAAGAGTTTGAGATTTATTTTTTTATCATCACCATAATTTTTTTAATCAAAAGAATTTAACATTTTGGATGGAGTTGAATTAAAAATATTATTAGAAAAATTTAGTATAGTGTTTTAAATTTTTAAATTTATTTTTCAAATAAATCTCACTTGAAATTAATCCAAGCTATGCATAAGTATTTTAAAGAAATAAAAAAATAGTAGAATGTATTAATTAGTTTAAGCTATTTCTATATTATTATCTATTCTTAAATGATTAAACTGTTAGTTAAAAATAAAAATTATATACTTACCGTATCAAGATATAAGTTTAGTTTAATATATTAGAAAGATATGAAAAATAGAAAAAAAATTTAATATTAATTAAATTAAATCTATTTTATCTAAGTCATCATAATTTTTATATTAATAAATTAGTCGTGTTAAAATAAATTTAGTTTAATATATTAAAAAGATATGAGAAATAGGAAAACAAATTATAATATTAATTAAATTAAATCTATTTTATATCTAAGTCTGTTAGTAGATAAATTTATAGGTGGATCTATTTTATAAAATAATGATAATATATTATTATTATTATTATTATTTTATTAATATATATTATAAATTATTTTAATAAGAATTTCCATTTATTTTAAAAATAAATATAGAGTAAATATATAATCTACTTATTCCACTTTTTAATTATTAGATGAATTATTATTTTAAATCATTAAGTTACTAGACAATACTAAAAAAAACAATTAACTCTTATTTTGGGTTAAATATTTTTTTTATAATTTATATATTAAATTATTAGATTTAAAATAAAAAATAATTTTATTAGTATACTTTAAATTTTGAAAATATATTTTTATTTAAATATTTTTAATTATTTTTTTATATAGACACATTTTTTTTTAATTTTTAATTTTCAGACTTATTAGACAATTACCTAATATAAGATCTGACTAAAAAATATTATAATTCGTTTAAATATATAAATTAGATTACAAAAATTATAATTCACTTAATATAAATTAGGTTAAATCATTGTAATTTTTTTATTTGAGGTATAAGTTAAGGTCAAATTAAACTCAACAGCAGGTTTTAAAACACGACTGGATAGCAAGGAGAATTGCACATAGTATCTAAGTGATGATTCAAATTTATATTTTGGAGATAAATATGGATTTTATTGTTAAATTGAATTTATGATGATTTATGCATTGTTCTAGTATTTTACATATAAACAAAATTTGTGCACAAAATAGATTAAAGATTCATATATAATAAATCATCGTTATTATCAAATAGAAATTATCCAAAGGAGAAAATGTTTAAAATTGAGGAAATAATTATTAGATAAAGAGTTTGAATCAAGACATGTTAATTAACTTATTGACATGGTGTTTGAAAATTTTAAAAATTAAAATTAATCAATAACATTTAAAAGAAATAAAAACTACATATAAAAACAATTATTCAATGTAAAAGAAATTAGTCAACTTATTAAATAAATATATAAAAATATTTTTTATTTACTAATAAAAACTTAAACTTGTAATATATAAGCAAATTTGATAGATATTCTTTAATAAGTTATTTTGGAATGACACAACTTTCACTAATGTTGTGTTGTTTCGAGTAAAATTATTTTATTTCTTAAATGTTTTTGGCTTTAATTAGTATAATTAATAATTTTATTACCATGAGAATTTTCATTTTTTCATAAATTGACCATTGATAATATATAATTTTTTATTTAAAATTCTTAGTTCTTTACGAATTATTTTTTTAATAGAAAACTTCAAACTTACGATGTATTTCACTTATATTATATGTACTTTATAAAATAATAAGATATATTTATAAAAGAATATTACTTAATAAGATGAAGGAGACAAGTTCCACTTGCCTTAAATTATTTTTGAGAAAAAAAAAACATAAATAATCTTTAGATGCAATGAATACAAATGAGTGATTGAAACTATAAATAGCAAGGTGGGTAACAATGTTAGAGGATGAAGGAAGTGTGTGAAAGAGACATTGAGCAGAAAAGAAAAAGCAAAGAAGAAACTTAAAAGAAGAGAAGAACTCAGTAAGATTTTCTCCTCTCCATTATAATTTGTGCTTGTTACAAAAGAATATAAATATAATACTTTTATATGTTTTAGATATATTATTATTTTTAATATGATATAAGAGTCTATTATTTATTAGATTTTAAATATATATCATTGATATTTTGAGGGATGTATCAAATCTTCCTCGGAAGGTGACCCTAAACTTTTATAACTCTTATTTAATTTATGATTTTAGTATTTTTAAATTTAATAATTCTTTAATATATTTACTTATATATTTATAATTTTATCTTTTAATCTTTTTTTATTTTTTTATATTTATTTATTATTTATTAATATTATTTGACCTCTAAAATCAATAATTAAGATGAATGTATCGTAAATTTCTCGTTAAATAGATATATAATTTAACATATAATATATAATTAAAATGTAAAATTAATTTAAAACCTGATTAAATTAACTTCTACAATGTAATAACAGCCTATTACAAAAAAAATTTAAAGAATTTTTGTTTTCTTTTAATCACATTTTATTCATCCATAAAACTTTAACAATAGTAATAAATAGACAATTTCTCTTTGCACTTGATTACCTTCTAAAAGAAGAAGTTATGTGTGAGATTTTTCTTCCTTTTAATCACATTTCTTATTCTTTTTCCAAATGCCTATTTTTAGACCAAAGTTGAAATAAAAACAGAGACGTAAGAAATTGAAGTATTGAACCCCACCATACCCATAATAGGACCCCTTTGAGATGGTTTAAAGACAATATAATTAAATTAGTTGGGTTATGCTTTATCAATAATGAATAGACAATATAAGTTTTTTTTTATGAGAGAAATTATTTTTTTTAAAATGATAATATTAATACGACAATATAAATGTTTTGTGTAATTAAAGTTTTTCTTCTATTCATACAAAATCATTGCAATATGGACTCAATTTCGAACTACAAAATTTTTCGTTGTCATCTTGTGGCTTTAGAAAGAGTGAAGGGACAATTATTTTAAAAGATGATAATAGTTTATGATTTTCATAAGTTGTGGATTATTTAAGAAAATTTTTTATATTTAAAATTACACCTTTAATATTGTATCATGATATAAATACCTTTAAGAATTACCAAGTACCAGAAAATTAGTGTTACTTTGTTTTCTATGTGCTGGAGAAAACAAAAACACTTAGAAACCATTGTTTGGAAGCTCTTCCTATGGCTTAATTCTCAAATCAAATATATAATATTATATGTGATGAAAAAAAGAGAAGAAAAAGAAAAAGAAAAAGAAGAAGAGTAATTTGGGTGTAAAATTTTAAATGTAAAAAAAAAAACTTTAATTTTCATTTACCATGTTATTACTAACTATTAATAATATAATTAAAATCATGAATACAATAAATTCTCATCTCTCATAAATGAACTAAATTTCGGTAGAGTTTGGTCAAAACACAAAGTCTAAAACCATTCCTAATTCATGTTAGGTTAAACCCTAAATAATTTTTATGCAAAACTAATTGTAGGCATAAAGTGCATCAATGGTTTGGCAAGTTGCTTTCAACAAAATCAAGTATGGAGAAAAATTCATTTTGGAAGAACTAAATATATATATATATATATATATATATATATATATATATATATATATATATATATATATTTTTTTTTCTAAGCATTTTTTTCAAAAAACATAACTATATTTGGATTTTAAACAGATTCTATATTTTACTATTAGACAAAATTGATTATTTGGCCTCTCTGTTACAAGTTATCAATCATAAATCAATTATTTCAATCACGGTATGTTTAAAATCATTTTTCTAATATTTAAAAGATATTTGATGAGTTTTCACGTATATATTTTTTTTAATATAGAAGGTATTCGAATTATTGCCCAAAAAATAAATTATATATTAATTAATTTGTATACATTTTCTTATTTAGTTTTTCTTAATTTTTATTTTCAATTATAAAAAACAATTATATATTCGGAAACACTGAGGCATGTGAGTGCTTACATATTTTTATTATGCTTATTTATTTTAATTTATTAAAATTTAATATATATATATATATATATATATATATATATATGTAGACATTTTAAAATTAGGAATTATTGAAAATAAATATAAGTTAAAGATAGTTTAAAATAGAAAGAAAAACAGAAAACGTAAGTAGGAGAGGAAGAAAAAAAGTAATATTTGTTTATTATTTTGTATTTGAAAAAATAGATTAAGTGAAACATAGGAAGAAAAGAAGGAGATGAATGTTTTATAAATTGTTAATTAAATATTATTTATTGTAGAAAGTTCCAAGTAATGGAGCATTGATTCCCATATTTGGAATTCCAGTAAGAAACAAATAAACCTACCTACGACTTGCCATTGTTAATTCTGTGCGATCCAACTCCTCATCTGTCATTTTCTTTCTGCTCTCTCATCAATCAACCAAATCGAAAGTTCAGTTTAGGTTTTCAATTCTTATTTATATTATATCATTAAAATAGTAAATAACCTTAATTATTACTTTAAATAAAAAAACAATGATGAGATTAAAAAATAAATTTTAACTATTATTTTTATTATAAATAATAATATTATATCAATACAAAAGTCAAACTCAATGTGTTAATTCTTGATATATGACAAATTTGTAGTTAAATTTCAGAATATTTGCAGTTAAAGTAACAAGGGTTATTAAAAGGGAAGTTGAGAGAGCAAATTGTATTTTGTATTCTTCTTCTGGGATAGTGCGCAATTTTGATGATAAAATATGTGTATCTCCATTCTTACGCTATGAGCACTTAACCACCCACTAAAAGCCACCGTGTCCCTTTAAAACCCAACCTTCACATTCTGAAAGCCCAAAATCTGAGCCTCAGGTAATCAAGATTTTGTCTTTCAACACATCTCTTGCATTTTCCATTCTTCTTTCTTCCTTCCTCATCATGCACATGCAAGTGTTCTATGCTTTTAACATGAATGCACCATAGTCAGTTCTTGAGACTTTTTGAGTAATTATGAATATTTACTAGTTCAATTAATATTATTATAACCAAGTTCAATATTATATTTTCTCTCTTCATGTTTATTTATAAAATATTGGTTATAGTGAAAGATTTTATATCCGTTAACAATATCAAATATACAATT
The DNA here is from genome assembly GCA_963425845.1 of Sphenostylis stenocarpa. Taxonomy (NCBI): domain Eukaryota; kingdom Viridiplantae; phylum Streptophyta; class Magnoliopsida; order Fabales; family Fabaceae; genus Sphenostylis; species Sphenostylis stenocarpa. The sequence continues at coordinate 34,769,397 of OY731401.1, forward strand.
TTATCTCACATTTTTATTATGATTGAGTTATGTCTAAACCTACTTCCTAGTCTAACTTAAAATAGTTATAGATTATCATTCAAAAATTAATTCTTATTTAGAACAACTTAAAATTAGTTAATTATTTACAATAAATCATTTAGATATTAATTATTTGAAACTGGTTTTACATTTCAGGATTGCTTGGTTTGTAATATACTGTTGAGCAAGAGAAAAGAAAAGAAGACACAAAGATGGAGTTTTGGAAGCTTTTTTTGTTGCATTAATGCCGGTTCTGAAAGTGTTGTTAATTACTGTTTTGGGAACAATCCTTGCAGTTAATCGCTTTAACATTCTAGGAGAAACGGCCAGGAAAAATCTCAACAATGTAAGTTTAATAATTTTTTTATCATCTTTCAACCTCTTATCCAATACGAATTTGTTCATATTCTTTTATCTGATACAATTTTGTTTCTATCCTTCTGAATTAAAAAAAAAAATATAAATTATTCTTAACTTTTAACTCTTAATTAATATAAGAGTAATGTATTAAAATGATTTTTTTTCCATTTATTTTATCTTAAATATTTTTAATTTATTCAAAAGCTACAGTTTTATCAATTCTTGATTGATTTTAATTCATATGTTTAATATATATATATATATATATATATATATATATATATATATATATATATATATATATATATATATATATATATATATATATATATATATATATATATATATATATATATATATATATATATATATATATATATATATATATATATACATATATATGTGTGTGTGTGTGTGTGTTTGGTTTCAGTGTTTTTTATGACAAATAATTTAGAATGTGATATGATTTTTTTTACCGTATAAACATACAGATGGTATATTTTGTGTTCTCTCCAACTCTAGTTTGTAGCAGTCTGGCTCAAACAGTAACTTTAAGGAGTGTGCTTATATTGTAAGTTTGTTCTTACTGCTTCTGCTTCTGCATTTTCTTATCAAACAAATTCAATATATGTGTAGATGAATTACCAAAAATGGTTTGGCAAATTTTTGTAGGTGGTTCATGCCTCTCAATATTCTTCTCACATTTGTTCTTGGAACAGTTCTTGGATTGTTAGTTGTTAAACTAACAAGAGTTCCTCGTCATCTTCATGGCCTTGTCATAGGGGCTTGTGCAACAGGTACATAATTCTTCGTGGTGATTTTTTATTACACCCATTTATTTATGGAATTTTTTTAGTTTTAAATAAATAAATTTAACATATTTATTGATTTAGGATTTGAATGTTTGATGTTGGCAGGAAATCTGGGAAATCTGCCCATAATTATAGTTCCAGCAGTCTGTAAACAAAGTGGCAGTCCTTTTGGAGAAGTGAATGTTTGCTACAAAAATGCATTAGCATATGCTTCTCTATCAATGGCAGTATGAAACTAACTTCAAACGTTTGGAAATATTATAAGAATTCAAAAGCAAAATATACTGTCATATAAATAATTTGTAAATTATTAGTTATATAATTGAAATATGAAATATGTAATGAAACTCTAAGTAAAGAAATATATAATTCATGTACTCTATTCGGGAGAATCTAAGTAAATATCTAATAACATTGACTACGAGATTTTCAACTAAAATAATTTTCAAACTATAAGGATTAAAATGATCATAGTTCTTTAACTTTAACTGTGTTTTTTTCTCAGTTAGGATCAGTTTACATTTGGTCTTTTGCGTACAACCTTGTTCGATTATATGCACCAAAGATTTCCAACGAAGCCAAAATTGATGAAAATTCCATGGTAAATCCAATCTCCATCACAAAAACTGATCCAGAAAACCCTTCAACATGTTCCACATGTGCTACTGATGATGAATCACACACTCAAGATCATCTGAAGAACTTTGAAATCCAGTGTACAAGGTGTGATGGTAAAGCAGAGGAGGTATATAATACATCTGTTCCAATATATATGCACTGTGTTAACCTCTCTGTATAAGATTACAAATTATTCGGTCCCGAAGCCTTTTTTTTTTTATTTCAATTAAATCGGTCAGTTTAATTAGTATAATTGAAAATCAATCCAAAATTAATTTATTATTTATAAATAATTATATTTTAGTTAAATCGAGACAAAATTAATAAAATAATTTTTTTATCAATCCAATTTTAATAATAAAAAAATTAATATAATATTTTACATTAATTACATCACTTTTAAATAATAAAATTTATTATATTATTTTATTTTAATAATTATCTATCTTATATCTTTTTAATGTTTTATATTTATAATTTTAATAAATATAATAATAACCTTTATTATTTAGAAAAGAAAATCTTATTATTATTATTATACTTTATATATTATAAAAATATTATTTTATTAAAACCGATTATCTTCATTTGAGAAGTCAATAAGATTTGACAATAGTTATGATAATTTGCAGCCAACAAAAATGGAAATGGTTATGAAACACCTGAAAACATTGGTCCAAAAAATCAACCTGAAGATACTATTCACACCCTCCACAATTGCAGCTGTAAGTAGTATATTATTTTATAGTCTTTCTATTATTTTCATTCAATTCATTGCATGTATATTAACTTCTGATCTTAAACTTGTACCATATAAATTGTATACTGAAACTCTAATCTTGGGTAAAGAATGATGCTGAAAATACCTAAGAGATTAGATCTCATGATACTTTATTCGCCTTCTTTGCATGCAGTTGGTGGGTTTAGTAATTGGGGTAGTCCCTCAATTTCGAATACTATTGATTGGAGATGATGCTCCTCTCCATGTGGTTGATGATTCTGTGATGATGGTGGGGTACGTGTCACTAATTAAAACCACATTTTATTGGTTATGAAATGAAACTCAGATGAAGGTTCTTTCATTTTCCCTGATCTGCAGATATGCATGCATTCCAGTAATGACTCTGTTGGTTGGAGCAAACCTGATCAAAAGTAAATAAATACAATGAAATTCTCAAATTTATGAATGATTTGGATAGAACTGAACTGATGAATGTGATGCTGAAACTTGATGAACATGTTGTTCAGGTTTGAGTGGACTAGGAAAGCAACTTCCACTCATTGTTGGTATTGCTGTGGTTAGATGCATTGTTTTGCCAGCAATTGGTGTAGGCATAGTGAAAGGTGCTGTTCATTTGGGTTTGATCCACCCTGATCCATTGTATGAGTTTCTTCTGCTGCTTCAATTTGCAGTTCCTCCTGCAGTATCACTCAGTAAGTTCTTCATCATTTGTGGCAATTATTGCTCTAGAGTTTAGTCTAAGATTATTTTATGAATGTGTACCAGGTACAATCACTCAGTTATTTGCAGCTGGTGAGAGTGAATGCTCAGTTATCATGTTTGCAACTTATTCTTGCGCTGCAGTTTCAGTGACACTTTGGTGCACATTTTATATGTGGCTTGTACTATAGTTATTTTTTTTAGTGTAAGATATGATGTGCTTTGACCCTTCAAAAATGGGTCACCATAAAGAAAATGTCTTAGTTAGTGTCCTAAGGTTATTGCTTCAAAAATTAAAAGGGGAAGTTATTGAAAGTTGTATGAAACTTCATTAAAAAAGAGTAGAAAATATAATTTTATTATAAAAATCTTTTAATTTCTTAACCAATCTCTTGGAACACTAATTAAAATTTACCAACACTCCATGTAATATGTGAAACTATACAAAGTTACCTAAGTTTGAAGTTGTTTAAGGTAAATCAATCACATTTGTTCCAATTGACAAGGTTTGTTTAGAAAAAAATTGTTCATAAACTTTTCTAAAAGGAAAAAAAATTGAAATTAATTTATAATAAATTAATTTGTAAAAGTTATTTTTTATTAATTTTTATAAACATGGTCATACATAAATTAAATTTTTTTCCTAAAAAATTTTATGAAAAGGATTTCTTCAAAGTTGCCCTTGAAGTTTAGGCTACATAGTTGTTTGTATAAAAAAACACAATGGCGAAAGGAAAAATAAAAAATAAAAGCAAATATTACTATTGGACCTAGTCGCATGACCATGTATTGACATATTTACTAAGTCAATCTAGGTTTATGATCTTGTATTGACACATTTTATCACCTCATATTTATTTAACAAAATAATATTGTATGTTTTAGATTCATTTTTTTAAAAACTTTTTAAAATGAGTTTCTAAATTTAGCTTTTCATATTAATATTTCAAGAATAGTAAAATTATATTTCGAAATTTTAAAATAAATATATCCAAATCCATTTTTCCAATTTTATTTTTAGATTTGTTGATCTGAAATACTCCTGATAAACTAATAAGGGTGTTATTGTCTTTTTCAAACAAATGTGGGGTGCTGAGAGAAAGTATGAAATACACGAAGATATATATATATATATATATATATATATATATATATATATATATATATATATATATATATATATATATATATATATATATATATATATATATATATATATATATATATACCTTTCGAATAAAACGAAATAAAACAAGGTGCTTCTTCTTGTTTCCCAAAAATTTCTTCCTGCACCCCCGTGACATGAGAAAAAATGTGCTTATGATCTTTTGTGTTTGAAATCCTACTCTAAGTCACAAGTCACAATTATCTCTTTTGTGCCCCCACACCTCCATAGTATTGCACCTCCTTTGTTTATTGCACCTACGAAACCTCCATTCAGTATCATTTTCCCTCTACGGTTAAAAATTTATTGATTATTTATGTTTTGAATCGAATTATATGATATGCATCCAAAACTACTTTGAAAAAAGTGCATCTATTTCATATAGAGGTGTTCTATATTGTTAAATTTGGAATACATTTCTAAATACAAAAAAATTCAAAAATGAGTTTCTAATAGACTAATCCGGAATACATTTTTTAGGAAATACTTTGTAGAAATGTATTTTAGATTAGTCTATCCAAAATTTATTTTTAGATTGAGTTTTATGGAAATATATTCCAAATTCAACAATTTAGAACACATTTATGGAAAACACAATCTGAAAATGTATTTTGAATTATTAGACTATCTAGAACTCATTTTTTTATTGTGTATTTTGGAAGTGTATTTCGGATTCAACAATTTGGAACACATTTTTTTGGAAAATACAATCTAAAAATGTATTCTGGATTAGGCTATCCAAAACTCTTTTATGAAAAAATACAATCAATAAATAAGTTCCAGATAACCTAATCAAGAATAAATCTAAAAAAATCATGGGGAACTACCTCTATAAGATGTAAGGCTCATGGAGAGTCAAGCGGTGTTAATGAGTATGGATATAATGTGGAAGAAAATGTTGTAGATGAGAAATATCAACAACCTCAAGAAGATAATCACTACAAGAAAAATGACATTTAGCCACCAAAATTAGCGACCGAATTTTTTCGGTCGCAAATAGCGACCGATTTAGCGACCAATTTAATTTTGGTCGCAAATAGCAACCGATTTAGCAACCACTTTAATTCGGTCGCAATTAGCGATCGATTCAGTGACTCACTTTAATTCGGTCGCAATTAGCTGATCGATTTAGCGACCAAAATATGAATTGGTTTTCATTTTGTTATTTAGCTGATCGAAATAGCGACCAATAATTTGCGTCACAAAATTTCGGTCGCTAAATCGATGGCTATTCCACACTAAAATAAAAAAATCATTTAGCGATCGATTTAGCGACCGAATTACAAATTGAAATAGTGACCGAATTATAATCGGTCGCTAATGAGAAAATAGCGACCAAAATGAAATCGGTCACTAATGAATATTATATTTTTATTATATTTAACTTTTTTTTATAAATATACTTTAATTGTTTTAGTATATTTTTTACAATTTATTTTTTAAAAGTAATTTAGTTTTTAAAAATAATTTAATTTTTAAAATATACTTTAAAAATAAACTTTGGTCTCAATATTAACAAAATGATTTGTAATAAATCAAATTTATTAAAAATTTAAATTGTAATAAATTAAGACTAGAGTGATGTTAACTATTCAATACATTGTTTAAGAAAAGTTTAATAACAAATATTCTTGAATTTATTTTTCAATTGAAAATTTCAATTGAAATTAATTTATATTTTAAAAATTTATATTAAAAAAATGAAGAAAATAGAGATTTAATTATACTTTTAATAAATTTAACATAATAATAGTTTTGATTTTTATTTTTAAATATTTATTTTAATTTTTTAAAATAGAGAAACTATAATTTTAGTTTCTAAATACTAAATTTAAAGAGTTAAATTTATTATTATTTAATCTTTTAATTTTAGTATTAAAAATTTAAATTATATTTTAATACCTTGAGAATGAAAAATATAATTAAACTAAAACTGAAAATATTATAATACATTTTTGAACTCTTTTTGATTAATTTTTTTTCCTAATTTTTTATAAAGTCAATTTTAATATTTAAAAGTATTTAACATTTTGCTTTCCGAAATGTTTTCTCGTATTACCAAATTCCAATTATGAGAGAAACCAAGTGCCCAAATTCCAGGCACAAAACAATACAAAAAGAATGTAAAGAAATGAAAAAGAAGAAACTAGAATGCTCAAACCAGCTTTATGCAATTCTGCTGTAAGTGTTTCTTCTTCAAAAGAAATCAAGTTGCTTCAAGAAAGATTTTCAAAGAACTTCTCAAAAACTCGATGCGAATCTTTCTTGAAAAGAGTGCTCGAAGTTTGCTTGATTGATTGCTCAAGGATGTGTAAAAGATGATATTCAATGTATGTTAAAAAAGTTCAAGCCAAACTGTTTTAATAAAAGATTTTCAAAACTCGTTGGTTTAATTAATCTGTTAAAAGATTCTTTTAATCTGTTAAAAGTGCAGCTTTAATCTGTTAAAACTTCTTTTAATCCATTAATACGTTCTTGATTCTTTAACAGATTTGTTTTAACTGATACGACAACGTTTATATCAATTAAAACACTTTACAAAAAATCCTCTAAGTTGATTTAATCGATTGTTTCACGATTCAATCGATTGAAATACTGCAAAACTTTCTTGTAAAACTTTTCAAGTTATTTTAACTGATAAAAATAATTTTTAATCGATTAAAACGCTGTGTAGAAATTTTAAGTTGTTTTAATCGATTGAAACAAGATTTAATCGATTAAAACCGCTTCGATCGGTCATAATTGCATTATGATCGATCATCCTGAACTCCTTAAGTGATTTTAATCGATTAAAATCAAGTTGTATCGATTAAAATATTGTCATTTCGCTTGAGCGACAATGGTCTCGCTCGAGCGAAACGCCTATCGCACAAAATTGGCATTCTCGGTTGTATTTCGCTTGAGCGACACTACTCTCGCTCGAGCGAAATACGATTCTGATCGATCATAACTTGAAGTGATCGATTATAATTTAGAGGATATAATAGCGGTTAGGGGTTAACCGCTATCTAAAATGTATTTAAGATAGCGGTTATGGGTTAACCGCTATCTAAATCATATTTTAGATAGCGGTTAAGCTTTAACCGCTATGAGAAGTGTTCTTCGCTCAAGCGAAAATAAAATCGCTCGAGCGAAACGCCCCTGCACAAAATTGGCATTCTCGGGTTGTATTTCGCTTGAGCGACTCTAGTCTCGCTCGAGCGAAATCCAATTCGATCGATTATATTTTCAAAATGATCGATCATATTTGATAATTTTTTCAAATAATTAATTATAATCGATTAGTTTTCTAAATTATTGATTAGAATTGATTAGTTTTTCAAATAATAGATTAGAATGTATTAATTTATGAAATTTATAATTAAAAATATAGATTATTTAAGAATATTAACTATTGTAAAGATAAAGTAGAACATGGGATGAGATGAGGATGATAATATAATGATAGAAGTTACAAAAATGTAGGATTGAGAAGTTTGAAACAAAAAAAATGAAGATAATACTAGTTTTGATATTGATTTTTATTTTAATTATTTAAAACAGAGTAACTATAATTTTAGTTTCTAAATACTCAATTTAAAGAATTAAAGTCATTATTATTTAATCTTTTAATTTTAGTATTAAAAATTTAAATTATATTTTATTAAATTAAAATAATTACAATATAATTTTCTACTTTGAGAATGAACAATATAATTAAGAAGATCAAGTCTAATGTTATTGATGCTAATTTTAACAATAATACAATAATATTATTTTCGAAAACGCCCATATGAATGTGAATATTTTGATTATTATTATATAAAATAATTAAAAGAATAAGGTAAATATTATATAAAATAATTAAAAGAATAAGGTAAATATTATATAAAATAATTAAAAGAATAAGGTAAATAGAAAAGTAAAATGCATGGTTATACCACTTTCCTTTTAATCTATAATTAGTTAGGTATGAATCAAATGTAAAGTCTAATGTTATTGATGCTAATTTTAAGAAGATCACAAAATGTAAATTAAAATAATTACAATATAATTTTCTACTTTGAGAATGAACAATATAATTAAACTCAAAATTGAGAATACTCTTATACATTTTTGAACTCTTTTGGATAAATTTTTTTTTCCTAATTTTTGATAAAGTTAATTTTAATATTTAAAACTATTTAACATTTTGAATTCTGAAAGGTTTTCTCTAATAGCAAATTTAAAAACATAATATTCAAAAAAATATTTTAAGATTGTGAATTCTCGGGTTGTATTTTGCTTGAGCGACAAGTATTCTCGCTCGAGCGAAATAAGATTCTGATCGATATTGAGAGGATATAATAGCGGTTAGGGGTTAACCGCTATCTAAAATGTATTTTAGATAGCGGTTATGGGTTAACCGCTATCTAAATCATATTTTAGATAGCGGTTAAGCGTTAACCGCTATTAGAAGTCTTATTCGCTCAAGCGAAAATAAAATCGCTCGAGCGAAACGCCCCGCACAAAATTGACATTCTCGGGTTGTATTTAGCTGAGCGACTCTAGTCTCGCTCGAGCGATTTTTTGCTCGATCAATTAGATTTTTGAAATGATCGATCATATTTGATAATTTTTTCAAATAATTAATTATAATCGATTAGTTTTATAAATTATTGATTAGAATTGATTAGTTTTTCAAAGAATAGATTAGAATTGATTAATTTCTAAATATATACTAAAAAATTATAAATAAAAATATAAATTAGTTAAGAATATTGACTATTGTAAAGATAAAGTAGAACATGGGAGAAGATGAGGATGATAATATAATGATAGAACTTACAAAAATGTAGAATTGAGATGTTTGAAACAAATAAAATTAAGAAAATAGGGATTTAATTACACTTTTAATAAATTTAAGATAATACTAGTTTTGATTTTTATTTTTAAATAGTTATTTTAATTTTTTAAAAACAGAGAAACTATAATTTTAGTTTCTAAATACTAAATTTAAAGAATTAAATTTATTATTAATATTTTTTAATATTGTTTTAAATGTGGATATCTTTAATATTTTGGACATATAAATATAATTTATACATGTTTTTAAACCTTTTTCTAATATTTGTTTTTAAAAATATAATATCATTTTTAATATTTTATAGATTTTATATTTATAAAAGTAATTGGATTAAATTTATTATCCTCTCATATATTATTATACATTTAGCGTAATTTTAGTTTAATTTAAAATTAGAATACAAATATACTATACTAATATACCATTATATTATTTTCATTGTATATAAATTACAAAATTAATAATTTGTATACTATACTATACTAACATATTATTTGTATACTATACTAATAGTATAATATACTATATTATAATATTATTTGTATACAAAACTAATATCTTTTATATAAATATATAAATATGGAAAGATATAAATATATGTAAAAATATAAACATATAAATATATATAAATATGTAAAGATATAAACATATATCTTTAATATTTTGTACATGCAAATATAATTTATATATATTTTTAAATCTTTTTCTAATATTTATTTTTAAAAATATAATATTATTTTTAAAATTTAATATTTTTTTTCAAATATATAAATATATATAAAGATATAAATGTATAAGGATATAAATAAATATATCAATATATCAATATATAAATATATCAAAATATTAATATATAAATATATCAAAATATTAATATATAAATATATTAATATATAAATATATTAATATATAAATATATTAATATATAAATGTATATCCGTATAAATATATCAATATTTAAATATATATTAAAATATATAAATATATTTTTATTTATAGATTTTATATTTATATATTTATACGGATATACATTTATTTGTATATAAATATAATTTATTTGTAAGTTATTATTAAAAGATCCTAGTAGCTCAGTGGTTGGAGTTTCAACTCTCCAATTCTAAGGTACCGGGTTCGAATCTCGACAATGATTGTTATTGATTTAGTGACCGATTTAAATCGGTCGCTATTTTTTTAACTTTTTCATTGATTTAGCGATCGATTTAAATCTGGTCGCTATTTAGCCATCGATTTTCATTTCGGTCGCTATCTAGCGACCGATTTAGTAACCGATTTTAATTATTATTTAAATAATTATATTAATATATTAGCGACCGAATATATTGGTCGCTATTTTTTAAAACTTTACCACTGGATTTAACGACCGATTTAGCGACCACTTAATTCGGTCGCTATTTTGGTCTCCAATGAATAAGTGACCAAATTATTTAGCGACCACTTTAGCGACCACCAGATCGGTCGCTATTTAGCGACCGAAATGTAAATCGGTCGCTAACAACTTAGCGACTTGCCCTTTTGCGACCAACCATTTCGGTCGCTAACAGAATAGCGACCGAATTTTGGCCATTAGCGACCGATTTTTTCGGTCGCTAAAAGCGATTTTTCTTGTAGTGAATCAATCTTTTTCAAGGAGGTTTATTGACACCTCATTACTAACAAAATATGAACATCGAGTGGTCCATAATATGTGGGAGGGAGAAGTATGTTGATTCACCTCATATAAGATAATTTTTATAAATGTTAACATTGTAAAATTTAAAAATAATTATTTTTTCTTTTAGGATTTTGGCAAGTTGAAATGTATTTTCCATGATGAAAAAATGAATAAGTTAAGGGTTCCACACCCACGGATCGCAACTACAATTCAATTATCTGAGTCAAAAACACTTATGGGTGTTATGCTATAGTAGATAGGGGTGACTATCTTCCTTTGTTGAGAGGTGACATTATGAGACTAACAACTTCCATCTAGATGAACCTCATACTAGATGTTGTGTCCTTATTATTATAATGGCTAATATTGGGCCAATTTTATAATTATATTTACTTGGAAGCATGGGAAGTTGCAGAGGTTTTGGTAAAGCTCTTAGGATTTGATTTTGCAGTGACTTCTTCAAAGACAAAACATTGTAAAGGTGAACATGCTCGTCTTAGTTGATTGTGAGAAGTTTATGATGATGATTGTATAAACATGATGAGGCATTGTAACTTGAGCATATTTGATGCATCTTGTGGGTTGCACTATTTTTTATAACAAAAGTGCGATCTTCATTAGTATATCATACTTTGGTCTATTTTGAGATCTTACCACTTGTGGTGGATGTTCTTAAAGAACAACTGCACTCATCCGTATGTATAAGCTGCTTGATGATACATCTTATGCAAATACAAGATAGTTAGTTGGATATGTTACTTTATTTCAGGTATATTCTCCTTCTTTGATTCTTTTAATGTTAGCTTAACATGCAATGAACCTTAATTAAATAGGCCTGGATAAATGAGAATTTTCTTGGTAGATTATCTTCAATTGCAACTAGTGACGGATCTTGACCATTAATTTTGAGGAGGTCAAATAATATATTATTAATAAATAATAAATAAACATAAAAGAGTAAAAAAATATGAAACGGTGAGAAGACAAAATTATAAATATATAAGCAAATATATTAAATGATCATTAAATTTGAGGGGGCCAAAATCATAAATTATATGAGAGTTACAAAATTTTGGGAGACCATAACCCCTTCAGTTTCCAAGAAGATCCATCACTGATTGCAACCATTCGATTTCAACTTAACCAACTATCATTAATTGTGGTGAAAATGGATGTCATATGATGATCACTGTAGACCCCAAATCTTGTCTGACCTCCGTTTCGAAGATGGTCAAGGCTTCATTAGGTCCCTAGTAGCATTTTCTAGGCTCCATTTAAGAAAATGAGGGTTTTCTTAGTAAAATAAAAATTAGGGTTTTTGTCAGAGGGCTGGGACGGCCAACCCATGGTAAAGAGTATGATTTGTCATTTCACCTTAATGGAATCACCTTGGGGAGAGACACTAAATACGACAGCTTATATTCTAAAAAGAGTACCAATTAAAGCAGCTACCAAAATACCTTATGAGCTTTGGATTGAGCGACAACCTAGTCTGAAGCATTTCCATGTGTGGGGTTGTCTAGCTGAGGCAAGGCCTTATAAGCCAAATGAAAAGAAATTGGACTCCTGAACAGTAAGTAGTTATTTTATTGGTTATGCTGAAAGATCCAGGGGATATAAATTTTATGATCCCACATTAAAGACAATTTTTGAGACGGGAACTGCTACGTTCTTTGAGGATATTGAGTTTGGGGGGAAGAATAAAATCAGGAACTTTGTCTTGGAGGAAGAATCGGTAACAATTCCAGAACCGATTCAAACAGTTACTTTTGATAAAGTAAGTTCGGAACCTCCATAAGGCATTGTTAACCCCTTACTCAAGATGATTTGGTTGTTCATGAAGAACAAACTCAAGATCCTCAAGAACCTGTGCATCATGAGCCAATAACTTTGTGGAGATCCACTAGAGAAAGAAGAAGTGCTATTTTGGATGATTACATGGTATTTCTTCAGGAACATGAGGAAAACAATGATATAATGGAAGATGACCCAGTTAACTTCCGTCAAGCTATGCAAGGTTCTAACTCTGAAAAGTGGATTGAAGCAATGAAGGAGGAGTATAAGTCTATGCAAGACAATAAGGTTTGGGAACTTGTCCCCTTACTAGAATGTATGAAACCCATTGGTTGCAAGTGGATATTTAAGACCAAACGGGATTCTAAAGGTAATGTGGAAATGTATAAGGCTTGTCTGGTAGCTAAAGGCTATATCCAAATGGAAGGGATTGACTTTAAAGTCTCTTTCTCTCCAGTTTCATTGAAAGAATCTTTTAAGACAATCATGACTCTTGTAACACATTATGATTTTGAGCTTCATCAAATAGATGTCAAGACGATGTTTTTCAATGACAACATTGATGAGACGATTTATATGGTACAACCAGAAAATTTTGGTGCAGTGAGATTCAAAGAATATGGTTTGCAAACTGACAAAATCTATTTATGGACTAAAACAAGCATCTCGTCAATGATACTATAAATTTCATCAAGTAATTCTCTCATATGACTTCGAGATGAATATTGTTGATGATTGTGTGTATCACAAGTTTAAAATGGGACAAGTTTAGTCTCGATCAGTGCCCAAAGGGGAATTTAAAAATTGAGGAAATGCAAAAGATTCCCTATGCATCAGTTGTAGGGAGTTTGATCTATGTCCAAGTATGTACGCATCCAGACATAGCATACATAGTTGGGGTTCTAGGCAGATATTTAAGCAATCCAGGAATAGACCATTGGAAAGCATCAAAAAGGGTCATAAGATATTTAAAGAGAACAAAAGATTATATGCTCACATACAAGAGGTCAGACTAGTTGGAGATCGCTGGGTTTTCTGACTCATATTTTGCAGGATGTCAAGAATTTGTAGTATGCTATAAGGCATCAAATCATGGACTATGGCTGAGAAATTTTGTCACAGGACTGGAAATTGTGAAAGACATTGAAAGACCACTTAAGTTATATTGTGACAACAAATCAGCTGTATTGTTAAGGAAAGAGTACAAAGTTGACAGATTTCCATAGAACACTTAAAGACAAACTCCATGATAGCAGATCCTCTAACTAAAGGACTTCCGTCCAAGGTCTTTCATGAGCATGTTGCTCACATGGGTGTTTTACAGTTTGAGGAATTTGAGGTTTAGTGGGAGTTAGTCACTTTCATATATTTTATGTTCTATGTTTAATTTCATATATGTATACATTAATTTTTTGGACATATTTAGTTATCTATAGATATGCGGTTTTTTCGTTCATTCATTACATTTTGTACATTAAGGATATTATATCAATCTCGATAAGTTAAAGTTTGGACCATTTGAAAATAGACATGTACAGATCACCTTCACGTAATTTTTCATGCTACACATTTCATGATGAATCCATGTCATTTGGTTATGTCAGGATGAGTAATCATTATTGGTTTTAGTTGTGATGATGCAATGAAAAGCTAGTTTGGTTTATATCCTGATATGATTAATGGGCAAGACTTTTGGAGTATGTTAAAGAAATATAATGACAATTTTGAGCTCATAAAGTCTAACACATTTGTAAGGTTGTAAAGACATATATATTTGTGACCAGTGGGAGATTATTGGCAAAATTTGGGTCATGTATATATATGATACATAATTTAAATGTGTTAGGACCATTATTTATTAAGCCAAATAATAAAGTGATCTGACTAAATTAAAGTTTTGGCTAAAGACATATGTCATAAAAATAAAATTGTGTAGAGACCATAGAGTAATTTCTAATTTGATGAGGGACAAAATTGGAAATACTAAAACTTAAGTAATTAACCTAATTCTGGTTATTTAAAGGGTCATGGTCCCCTTCTGGGAGCACACACACACAGAACGTAAGTATCAGTCCCGTTCCTTTCTTTCTATCCCCATCAAGAGAGAAAATCAAGAGGAAAATATAGGTGTTTTTCAGGTAAAAGACCATAAGATCAATATAGTGCTCTACAAAGACATCATCATTATGACTAATTTAGGTATGTTTTCGCATTCAGTTTACATCATGTTAATTAGTATGAGATTACATTTATGTTTGATAGTTAGAATAAAAATCTGGATTATAATTATTAGTTTTCCAACATATTACACCAACAATCTCAAGGACTACACATGTTAGTTTTGTAAGTGTTATCCATCATCAATATTAAATTAAATGCATTAAATAATTGGACAGAATGAGGATATGTCTAAAAAATATTTGTACTCTCATCAAACACATGTCACTAAATATAAGTCTTGCTTAAATAACTTTATTAGTTATTGCATTTCAATTCTATGACTTATTACATTTCTAGGATATATGTATCTTGCATTATACACTTGTTTTTATCTTTGTTACATTATTTTCATTATTCTCCTTCAAGGTAAGTATAATATTTTTAGGCTTCACTAAACTATTTGTCATATTAACAAACATGAGCTTTTCAATACTTTTTAATATACTAGGAGATAAATGACCCATTAACGTATTAGTTAAGTCGTGATTATGACTTGCACAAACTAATTTCACAAACCATCTTTTACCATTTTTTATAGTTTTTTCCCCATAGTTTAAAGGGACATTCACATTTTCTACCCCTTGTAACAATTGGATGCAAATCTTTCTTGTACTTCCCATATTTATCACCTTTTTCACAACCTAATAATACATATGTTTTCCTTCCTTTATGGTCATTTATTGTATTTGATATAATAATCTCAAATTCAAACCTAAGCACAACATCTCAAGTTCATTTCAGCAAATCATCCTATGTAACAAATACCTACAACAATAAATATAAAATCATTACATATGACATTTATAATCTATAATAAAAAAAAATAACTATATAAATAAAATTTTATATCATTCGTTGAGAAAACGTTAATACAATCAACTAAATTATAAAGAATATGTTCCACTATATCAATATTATTCAAATCTATTAACATGTTAACTTTATTTGGCATATTATTTTAAAAAAAAATCTTTCTCCATTACATACATGGAACCACGTCAAATTTTGAAATTATTAGTACAGAGTATCATCTTGTTTCAAGAATATTTTTCAGATTGCATATTCTAAAATACATTTTTAGATTTAGGGTTTAGGTTTAGTATATTAATGAATATACAATCTAAATTATACTTATAAAATATGAGTTTTGGAAAATATTTATAGACAACCTTCGTGTTTCTGAAAACATATTTTAAATTAGATAATCTAAAACAAAATTATAAGTTATAAATTATCCAATCCAAAATTATTTCGAAAATAAAGATACAAAAATAATATTTATTTTTTGTGTTAAAGTTATAAAGATTAAGAACGGTTCAAAAATCACACTTAAAATTGTCCCTTCTTAATATAATGTTAATCCTTAGAACATGGAAGAAAACAATAAAAAAAATAGAATTTATTTTAATTATAAAATTACTCATAAAATTCATCGAAATCTAGTAAAAAACATTATAAAAGACAAAAGGGTTCATGGTTCAAAGTTGCCCATTAAGGTTAATAAAATTAAAAAAAATAAAAATAAAATGAAACTTCACTCCAGCGGTGTCCTCACTCTCCCAATATTTTAGTATATTCTACGAGCTATTGAATCACCTATTTATACTTGACAATATTTTGAAATATTCTAACATATTCTAGAAACTACTAAACCACCAGTATATATATATATATATATATATATATATATATATATATATATATATATATATATATATATATATATATATATATATATATACACTAATTCATAACTTTTCTATGACATAAGTTAACAAATATTATCATTAAATTAAAAATCGTTTAATTTATACTACTGTTAGATGTGAAATATTTATACACATACAAATATACAATTTTATATTATTATAAACTATACATTTTGTAGTTTTTTATTTTTTTACTTTTTATCAAACATAATCATAATTTCTTAATATTTCATTAAATAATATTATTTTTAATGAAATATTCTGAAATAAATTAAAAAAATATTTATTTAAAATCCTTTTATTATGTTAAAATAATAACAATATTTTACTGATAAACCCCCGATGACTTAAGTTAGTTTTGTCCCGTCTTCCAATAAAATTTGTCTCAATCTGGATGGGTTTTTGGACAAGCTTTCATATGGTGGACCATTATTTTTATATATTACAAATGTTATTAAAATATTGAATGGTGAAGATTAATTTTTTTCTTTTATTAGAATAACCATTTTAGACATTTTTAAAAATCTGTGCTTGTTCATGTTTTAGTCTTCACAATTTGTTGTAACAATTTTGCATATACCTTTCTTAAAAGGTTGGATATCTTTTATGAACTTGTGATCAGAGAAAGAAAAATAGGATTGAAGGAATCATTAAGATTGATTATAATAAAATATAATAAATATTGTTTATTTCACCTTTTGTTATTTTAATATTTTATTTCAACCAAGGACCACATCACCTACCAAAATTATCATCGATCCCAATATTTTTTTTTTTTTTTTACTTCCATGAGGAGACAAGAGCCCAAACATAAGATTTTTAATGTTTGATAATAAAAACTTAACCCTTATCACTATTTAATGAAAGTTTTCATTAATTGTTCAGTTTTTAAGGTATAAACTTAAGAGAATCAAAAGGTTTAATTTTGAAAAAAATGGATGCAGAAAACATAATCACTGTACACACAAAGCATACCCTCTGCATGGTGTCCAACTGTTTATCAAAATGTAGGAAAATCCATGACACTTGGAGGCACTTTAAGGTGATGGTGTGATACATCGAAGGGAAGAAAATCACATGTGACTGTGTGACTCTGAAATATGTTGAACACTGAGAAAAGGGAAAACCGTGATGATTCAGATGCAAAACACTGCATAAATAGGTGAAGATAGTATTCAAAGCACACTATAAAGAAAGTGAAGAAAACACCGCCAGAGGAGAGTCAAGGAGGAAGAAGACTTGGTGGTGGATTTTCATCCGTCAAAGATAAGAAAGATGAGTTTATTTTCAAAATATTTGCTTATTTTTTTTCTTCTCATCTTCAACTATTGAAGTTAAGAAAGATTCATGAGTTTATTTTCTAAAATATTTACTCATTAAATTTTATTAATTTTTGCTTCTGATAATACATTTATTGTTTGAAGAGTTATATATTACCAGTTTTCTTACGACATAAATGTAATAGAAGTAGTTTATGTTTCATGAATATATATAAATATAATTATTATCATGCATGAAGATATATATTTTTTTTATTATGAGGTTTAATATACTTTTGTTAAAAAAATTATTCTTTTAGAAGTAATTTTTTTCAGTTATTTAAATATTAATAATTTTATAATTATTTATTAAAAAAAAATTCATTATAGTTTTTTCATCTTTTTATTTATTTTTACTTATATGTAAATTTTACATAAAAATTGTTGTCAACATAAATATTTTTATTGATTTCTTAAACAAAATCCAGTGAAATATTTGTTTATTTTTGAATTGTTCCAATCTTTTTGAACAATTTAAAAATTAAATTAATATATATTTTAAAAAAGAAACTTTATATAATAGATTTTAATAAAAAAAATGAACAATAACATCACAATGCCATTGTATATGAAGTTGTTTTGAACCATTCTGAAGTTTTTTTTTTTATTATTATTGAACTTAATTTACGATTTGACTTCTATTATTTTGGCCAGAGAGATGAATTATAAATGGTTGAAAGGCAAGATCTTACATCTCCAATTCTCATTTCTTTAACCACTGAAATGATTTTTATTTTTATATCTTACATCAAAATATATTCTTTTAAAATAATTATCTTACTGTATGTTATTTTTTTAAACCTAAATTTATTCTCTTTTAAATTATTTATTCATATCAACATATATTCAAAACTTGTTACATTACAATTAATATTTATTTTCTTCCACTTGTTACAAATATCAGAACTTTGTAGTTGTTCAAGAGAAAAGAAGAAAGAAGACAAAAAAAAAGGAAGAAGAAAGAAGACAAAAAAAAATCAGCATGGAGATATGGAAGCTTTTTGTGATTGCATTAATGCCAAATCTGAAAGTACTGTTGATCACTGTTCTTGGCTCTTTCCTTGCCATTAATCGACTCAACATACTCAGTACATCTGCCATTGACAGCATGAACACTGTAACGTTCTTCTCTGTCTCATACACCTTATTCTTTTTTCTTCTTCTTTTTAATGAGATTTTTCTTTAATTTTTAGATCTAATAAATATATTTATAAATCAAATAAAAATATACATATTAAAAAAAGATTGATATAAGCATAAACACATATTTGAATTTCTTTGCAGATGGTGTATTTTGTGTTTTCTCCTGCTCTTGCTTGTAGCAGCCTGGCCAGTACCATAACTCTAAAGAGTTTGATTGCATTGTAAGTTTACCCTAAACCATAACTCCATTGTTTTGTTTCAAGAATTCAAGCATGTGTTTATTAAAAAAATTCTACAAATTTAATATTTTAGATTAAAACTGATACTATATTATTATACTGAAACCACGTTTAAAATTTGTCAGTTTAATTTGATGAATAATATTATTATGCAGGTGGTTTATGCCATTTTGTATAGTTGTGACAGTTATAGTTGGAACAGCACTTGGATGGTTACTTGTTAAAATAACAAGAGTTCCTTATCATCTCCGAGGGCTTGTGTTGGGATGTTGTGCTGTAGGTATGAACTTTATTTTCTTCATCTTTTATTAAAAAATATATATAATTTTTTAAATTTAATTGTGTGATCTTAACTGGAGTTTGATTTGTGCAGGAAATATTGGAAACTTGCCTTTAATGGTAGTTTCAGCCATCTGTAAGGAAAAAAGCAACCCATTTGGAGATGAACATTCTTGTCACGAAAATGGAATGGCATATGCATCTCTTTCATTGGCAGTATGTAATTAACTTTCTAAATTTCATTCCAATTTTTTTTACTTTTTTTTTTTTACCATATTTCTTCCTTTTCAGCTAGCATCTATTTTAGTTTGGTCTTTTGCATACAACATTGTGAGGATATATTCAAATAAAGAGGTCTCCAGTGTCGACAAAGTTGTTGAATTAAAGGAAAATCCGACGTTGGCATCAGAAAGTGATCCAAAAACCATGTCAAATGCTAACAATTCTGTGGATCAACATGAAATTGAAACCTATATACTGCCAAATGGTAAAATCAAGGTACGTAGAACATTTCATTTTATGTTTTGGTTCTTAAGGTTACATTTTTTGAAAAAAAAAAAAATTGCAACAATTAGAACTTTTTTCAAACTTAAAACAAGTAACATTTTTTAATGTCCTTAAGTTATGTAAAATAATTTTAAAGTAGAGTCATTTTGAAATGCAAAGAATAATTAGCAAGTACATCTTTACCATCTAAAATGTTGACCCTTTAATTCTAGCATGTGGATTTAAGTTTTTTTTTCTTACTATCATCAAAATTTAAATTTGGTCATTTCTTTGCATTTCTTGGGCGAATTTGACTTTTTACTATTTTAATTATGCAATTTCGTTTAATCTGTTTGTTTTAATATTGAATGTTAAAAAGATAAAATAAAATCGTATAATAATCATATTAAACCTAAAAAAAATTATTTATATAGTGTAGGCTTGAATGGAATAATAAAAATTAATGATTGGTATTTTTTCATTACATATTTTCAGATGGTTACCCTATTCAATATTGTGGAGAAGAAGAAGTTAATGCAATACCTAAAGATAATATTTCCTCCTACGTTGATTGGAGCGGTATGCCAATAATTTTTTTTTCCTCATTAGACTTATTATTTATAGGAATATTATATTATATTTTTTTATATAAGTATTTTTAAATATTTTTATTCATTGCAAAAATTTAACAAATATGTCAGTAATATTATGTTGTACATGCAGCTATTTGGTTTGA
This sequence comes from Sphenostylis stenocarpa, assembly GCA_963425845.1. Lineage (NCBI taxonomy): Eukaryota > Viridiplantae > Streptophyta > Magnoliopsida > Fabales > Fabaceae > Sphenostylis > Sphenostylis stenocarpa. The sequence continues at coordinate 34,790,236 of OY731401.1, forward strand.
TAATTGGTGTAGTTCCTCAATTTAAAAATTTATTTATCAGTGGAAGTGGTCCTCTGTATGTGATTCAAGACTCTATAATTATGATAGGGTAAGAATCTTGATGCTTCTAAACACCATCATTTGTGTATATTAAGTTGAAAAGAGAAAAGGAAAAACCTAATTTCACTGAACTTTCTCCTCTACTTGGTTTATAGGGATGCATGCCTCCCAGCAATGACCATGTTGGTTGGAGCAAATCTTCTTGAAGGTGTTTATATATATATATATATATATATATATATAATAATCAATAACATGAGTTTTTCAAGTTTTTATCTAATTCATCTTTGGATTGTGAGATAAACTTGCTGTTTCAAATTTGGATGGTTCTCAGGTTTGAAAGGAGAAGGAGTGAAGTTTTCACTTATTTTTGGCATCATTGTGGTGAGAAATATTGTGTTGCCAGTTCTTGGAGTAGCCACTGTGAAAGGTGCTATTCATCTTGGCTTGATCCATCATGATCCGTTATATGAGTTTGTGTTACTGCTTCAATTTGCTCTTCCACCAGCAGTGGCTATAAGTGAGTTGTTTCTGAAATTTAATGAGTATGTCTTATTATTTCCTATTCACATGGAAATGATATTTATATATCATTGTCTGTCAGGTACATCTGCTCAATTGTTTGGATCAGGGAAGGGTGAATGCTCAATTATTATGCTTGCAACTTATTCCTTTGCAGCAGTGTCCCTTACTCTTTGGTGCACTTTCTTCATATGGCTTGTATTATAGTTACATTTATTAGATTGAAAAAACAAAAATAAAATTGCAACAAATAATGGGTGATAACTCATAGAGGACACAATGCTGTATAATTTATTGTATGTATTTCTGTGCTTTCCATTGAAACTTTATATTGATTAGATGTATGGTTATGTTAGTTCATTTTATGAGGAGAAGATTTCTTACAAGATAAATGGGTATAATCACATTGAAATTTTATATTGATTAGATTAATAGTTAATTTAGTTTATTTTATGATGAAAAGATTTCTCACGAAAAGGTATAATAATATTAAAATTTTATATTGATTAAATATATATGGTTAACTTAATTCATTCTATGTACGATAAAATCTCAAATCAATTAAAGATATAATGAACCAATTAAAGATATAATGAACGAGTATAATACAATATTTTTTTAAAGATGAAAAGATATGATAAAATTTCAAATTAATTAAATATATGATAATATTATAATATATAGGTGAATATATTTCTTGAATCAACATTTTTAAAATGGTATCCGAACCGATTTAAGTGATATTGGAACATGAAAAAAAAAAATTTTAACGAAGGGGTGTAATAAAAACAAGAAGGTATAATGAAATCTTGCATCTATTATAAATACTATAATCAGGTATAATTTTTAACTTTTTAACTTGTTTTATATAATTGAGTTACATGTCTTATATTTTTAAGATTTTATAAATTGATTTTTTTAAAATAAAGCTAGAGATACATGTGATATAAGCGTGAATTCTATTATATCGTGACATTGTACCATTTATTATCTATCGATTATTGAAATATATCCCAGGATTACATATACTCTCTATGCAAGGATATATAAATTGATGATCATACGAGATGTAATCCTTATAAAGTCATTTTATAAAATTATTCGGTTGTAAGTCAATTTTGTAACATGTTTCTTGTAATTTATTGGTAAATGTTTCATTGTTAAAAGAGATGAAAATTAGAGAATATATATATTAAAACAATTTTCACAAATATCTTATTTATAAAACTCTAGTGAATTATATTTTAAAAATAATAATTAATATTGTAAAACATATCCAGTTTATCCACGCTTCAGGAACCGTTGCGAAAGCATGTATGTGGACATCTTAGACCAGTTCAACATCACTTAACATTTTTCATTTTTAAATTATTTGATGAAATCTCATGTTACTTTCAAGAAATAATTATATTAATGGAATGGGCATAGGATTTTATCCATTGATTTATAAAAGTGTTATAAAAACATACAAGAGTGTTCTTATGGCTTTTCTGTGAAATATTTATTCACCTTATGATCCATAGTTGTCCATTTAATAGTTTTTTACAAATATTTCTGTATTTCTTTTTATTATTAGTGTTCATGTAATTGAACAGCCAATACCAACAAAATTGGCTTTAAATGGTTTCATAATTGGAAGTAATTCCAATAACAAATACGAATGGACAACTTCTAAAAATAAAACATTCATAATATATTACCCTTTGTAATAGTTAACTTTTAGATTATTAAAAAAAACACTATAATTAACTTTTTATAATATTTTGGAAATATTTTCAATTTAAATAAGAAAAATCAACAAATGACCCAATTTATCACTCAGAAGCCATTGTATTGACATGTAAATAATTGTGATCAGATTAGAGAAAGATCAACATGATAGTTATTAGTATTACAACTTCATTTGGAGTGTTACAATTTTCATAAAAAAGTTGAAGACAAAAAAATAAAAATAAAAATCCAGAATATGGATTTTTGGAAGCTTTACATTGTTGCATTTACATCAATTCTGAAACTTTTGTTGATAACTGTTCTTGGGGCATTCCTTGCTCATGATCGATTTAATATACTCAAAGAGAATGCCAGAAAGCACGTCAATGGTGTAAGTATACTTTGTTTGGGGTTTCATAGTTTCCTGGACAAGTTTTTTAAATCTTAGAAAATTGAAAATATTTTTCTTGCTACTGTGTATAAGCAATTTTGTCGTAACTGATATGATTGACAATAAATCATACGAGTGTTTGTTTTTTGGTTTGATTTTTTTTATATACAGATGGTATATTTTGTCTTCACGCCTGCTCTTATCTATAGCAGCATGTCTAATACCATAACCTTGAAGAGCATGGTTATTTTGTAAGTTTGTACTTTCTCACTATTCCCTCCATTTTGATTCCATGTTTTGTATTGACATTTGAAGGTTTATGCTGAGTTTGATCTCTTGAATTATGCAGGTGGTTCATGCCAGTAAGTATTTTTGTAACATATATTGCTGGCACATTACTTGGATGGTTACTGATCAAAACAGTTAGTGTTCCTCCTCATCTGCATGGCCTTGTATTGGGATGCTGTGCTGCAGGTACTCGTTTTGTCTCTCACATATGATATCAGGTTCGCTTTACCATGTTTAAAGTTTTATCCCCTATAGAACTCTATTCTACATAATAGTTTTATCCTTAAAAGACACTCAATAACTCACAAGGATGCTAACATAAATATTTCGAACATAATAAAGGACTCTAACGATGTTATCATAGTGAATACGATACCGGGACATGTTCGTTCTTAGTCGAGCACATTAATTTTGACTCTTTTAAGTAAAATGAGATAACCAATATGTAAATGTGATGTAACAAGGATATTTTTATTTATAATTGGTTGTTGAATCTAAATTCATAATCACAGAGATAGTTAAAGATTAGATTTAAGTAAAATAATTCCAACCATTATATAAATAAAATGAACCATGGTTTGAATGCTAAATAAATGTGTATATATGACCTTTTGGTGTTTGATGTGGGTAGGAAATCTGGCCAGTTTGCCTCTTACCGTAGTTCCAACTATCTGTAAAGAAGAAAACAATCCTTTTGGAGATGAAGCTATTTGCCACAGAAATGGACTTGCATTTGCTTCTCTGTCAATGGCTGTATGACAAAAGATTTGGATTTTACTACTTTGTGCATCACACAATGGAGTTGGGGTTTTTTGAATTATTCTAAACTTTTTCCTGTGTTTCTGGTTTTTCAGGTTGGATACACTTATGCTTGGTCTTTTACATTCAACATTGTTCGTATATATTCACCCAAGATCTCCAATGTAGTCAAGGTTGACGAATCCACTGTAAATCCAAAGTCTGCAATAGAATCTGACCCAGAAAACCTTTTAAAAAGCTCTTGTGGAGAATTGATCATGAATGGGGGGGATACAGCAAAGCCTAATGGTGGCATGGATCAACCTGAATTTGAGTGTAAAGTGCCTAATGGACAAGCAAAGGTTGTTTAGTAGGATAGATAAAAGTAAAAAGGATAATAAGATTGACGTGTAATATAGCATGAGTTCATATCCTAAGATTTTATGTAAGTGGTGCCTAATATTTTTCAAGACTTTTACAGGTACCAGGAAAGTTGAAGTTTATGAAACAGTTGAAACTATTAGCTGAGAAGATCAACAACATGAAGATACTAATTGCTCCTTCCACTATGGCAGCAGTATATGTCCTTAATTCTGCTATTAGTTACAAAAGGAGGCTTTAATCACCATTATTTGTTAAAATTTCATTTAAAAATATCAATGGTATTTAGACCAGAAACCAACTTAGCCTTGTGCCACTTCTGTGACAATGGAATGTGATGAAACATATTTAGTTCCTCCTAACAATTGCACTTCCTTTTACTTCTGTGTATGCAGATTATGGGTGTGACAATTGGTATTGTGCCTCAGTTTCGAAAACTGCTAGTTGGTGACAATGCTCTCCTTCATGTGGTTCAAGACACTTTGACCATGCTGGGGTGAGTGACCTCTACCACAAGAAATTATTGTATGGTCAAGCACCACCACGTGTCCATGATCATGTAATAATTTCTTCTCTACCGTAAGTTTGAGTCATACACACTAAAATGTACAATGAAGTTATTTGGTCGTATAATATTTCGTGTCACTTCCTTCTGGTTTTCAGGGATGCAAGCGTTCCAGCAATGATTTTACTGCTTGGGGCAAATCTTGTAAAGGGTAACAACATGGAATTTTTAACTTGTTCTTCTTGTCTCTGGGGTTGAGTCTCCAATGTAGTGTTTATATTTGAAAATGTGATGGGGACATAAATTGGATGTTTTTCAGGTTTGAAAGGAGTAGGACAACAATTTCCACTTATTATTGGCATCATCATGGTTAAATTTGTTGCCTTGCCGGCAATAGGAATAGGCATTGTTAAAAGTGCAGTTCATTTCAACTTGATCTACCCTGATCCACTGTATCAATTTGTTCTACTGCTTCAATATGCCCTTCCACCTGCAATAGTCGTGAGTAAGTTGTTTACGATAATTACACAAAAGTATAATAGTTTTTTCTGTTACCTTTATGAAGTGAATTCACTTAGATACCTTATAGTGAGTAGTAACCTATCTCCAAAGGAACTGAAACAAAAGGGCAAGAGTAATTGACTGTGACATCCAACAATGTTGAACAAGTAATATAATTGAGATTCATAGCAAAACAAACTCCAATGGTGCCAACAACATCACACGCTCAAAAACTATTGTTTTGTCTGAAAAGATATTTCACTAATATTTGTTCATTGCTATCTTGACACTAGGTTGTTGCAGAGTATTTCAAAGAGACATTTTGTTTTCATGGCAATCTGAATAATGAAGCTTATGAGTATTGACAAGATTTGAGAAACTAAATGTTCAATTTATGATTGTTGCAGGTACAATTACTCAAATGTTTGGAGTTGGTGAGGGTGAGTGCTCAGCTATCATGTTAGCAACTTATTCCTGTGCTGCAGTTTTGCTTACTCTTTGGTGCACATTGTTTATGTGGCTTGTACTGTGACTATTTTCATTGTCTTCTGATGATTCACACATGCCTCATTGTCAACTGCATTTAAGGACCCAAAATTGACATAGTTTGGCTAAAGTATGACCGCTAGAAAAGGGACAGAGATTTGAACGATGCAAAAAATATGGAAGACATACATGTCTTGACTTTGTGCTTCAATTAGATCTTAGTTACTCAAACTCTTGAATATTTTCTCTTCAATATTTTATTTGAATAATACGTGGTTGGCAAATTTATAAACATCCCCAGATCACTCATGTTTCCTTTGTGAACTGATATTCCGTTTTCATGTCTTACATGATATTATTGCTAGGATTCATTATCACATATCAAATATTTTTGTTTTGGAATTCTAGTCTATAACAATTACGAAACTCTACTATTCACTATAAATTATAGTGAATGTCAATGTTTTGTATAAGAGTAAAAATGTTTTGATTTGATGTATAATATAATAATATTGTTAGGACATTACCACATTCAAGTTATTTTTTTCTTTAGAACTTTAACTTATTACTGTTTTGTCTTTAAAATATATTTTAGTGGATTAAAAGATAAAAATATATATAAATTAGCATTCGATTCAACCTCTAAACTATACTAAACTAATGAGTACTACTAAAACAAATTAAGTAAATTTGATGAGGTTAAAAATATGATTGGACAAACTTTTTGACAAAGACTTCTAATAAAAAAGAATAAAAATTTAGAAAATTATTAGAAAGATATTCTTCCAATCAATTTATATATAAACTAATTTTAATTTATATAAAATTTACCTTTTCTTTTTATATTTCTTTAACTTAAAAATGTTTGTAAAGAAATTTGTCCAAACAAATATTAAAATTCGATCTTTTAAAAAATTGCGTAATACAATTTTTTTCATATAAAGTATACATTATTTTATTTTTAAGTGATTCAATTTTAAATTTTTTTTACTATAGCTCTTATTAAGAACAACTTCAATAAGAGTTGTTTATGGTCAAAGTTGCTTATAAGCAACGATACTTACAAGAAATTGTTGTTAGAGCAATCCGATGCGGCAACAACAATTTTGAAAAGTTAAGCACCGCATCTTATAGAAACAACGTTTCTAAGAGTTGTTTTTCCCAATTTTTTTCAGTTTGTTCCTACAACAGAATTCAACAAATCAGAGAATACAATAAATCAGAGAGGAATGTTTACCTGAAGGTGGCTCGCTGGTGCCTCACGGAGGTAGGCTCCACCTTGAAGTTGGAGCTCCTCCCTCCATCTGAACTTCCACAAAAATATTTAATTAAATAAAAATTAAATATATTATTTATTTTATTTTAATAATTAGTTATATATTATAATTATTACTAACGTGGTATAACGGATCCCATTAAAGTCAAAAGTGGTAGTTGAATGGTGAATTGCTTATAAGAACCCATTATTAGAGTGAATTTGTAAAAATTTGAAGAAAGTTGCTTAAATATGATATGACATTGTGGGTCTCATTTAAGAACCAAAGGTGAGTTCTTATAAAAACTCACCATTAGAGATACTCTAAGAAGTTTTTTAAACTCATACATATTTTCAGCATTTCTTATTCTTATTGGCTTTTCTCTGTTTAATGCAAGCATTAGGAATACTAAAATGGGTCAACATGTCCCGTATTGACTTGTTCCGTTTCTAGTTCACAAAAAATAGGTGGAACAAGCTAACTTGTCATAATCAAGATGGTTTACAAACTTCAATTTACCGTATCAAAGGATGGGTTAGCCTACCAATTTTTTTATATGTAAATTTTTTATAGTTATTTTTAAAAATATATATTTAATTATATAAATAATTTTTTAAGTTTTTATATATTAATTAATATTTTTATTAAATAAATTAAAAAAATTACTATATTTATGTTTAAAAATAATTAATTATAATCAATAATTTAAATTTAATTGATTATTTTTTTATAATTTAAATTATAATATTATAATATATTTACAACGTGACAAACAAAATATAATATTTTTAATTATAATATTTTTTATTTTAATTTTAATATATAATTTTTTTTAAGTGGACAAACGGATCAATCAGACTCAACCCACCCTTTCATTGGGTGGTGAATTAGGTGGAATAGACAAGAAATGAATTAATGAACTAAAATTACTAACCATATCTTTTATTTAAACTGACAAACTGATCCATCAAACATAATATTTTTGTCATCGTTGACAAATGTTATCTACATTTTTATTTTTTATTTTTTTAATTTAAATAGCTCAAAATTTGTGCCACACATGTTTTATAAACCATCTAAATAATTTAATATACCCAGTCAATTTTCATTGGAAATATTCTAACATACATTGGTTATGGCCTTGTATGAACATCATATGAGAACATTTTAATGTAAATTTTTTAAAATACCAATAAAGCACATTTTTACTAGGACTAGATTGATGAATCAATATATGATTGTAAAATGAAATGCAATATTGTAAGATAAATTTAGATTTAAATATATTTATATTATTTTTGTTGTATTTTGTTTGGCAAGAATAATAATTAAATAAATTTATTTAACCTCCATTTGTTTTTGTAAGCGGAATTAGAAAAAAATGTAACAAAACTTACTTTTTCGAAATATAATAAATGCACTAGTTTTAATATTTTTAAGATTACTTGTTTCCTCTCTCAATAATTAAAAATATGAGATATATTAATTAAGTGCAAAATTGGTAATATATTATATTAGTAAATATATCACATGTCTACATGCTATAATTTTTTTAAAATAAATAGTTTTTTAACATGAAAATTAATAGTGATAAATAATTCAAAATATTAAAATAATAAATACAATTATTAAAAATAAATATATTTTATTTTTTAATTTTTTCTATTTTTTTCCGTTAATAACCTCATTTTTTTCTTTTTTTGTTTACTCACGAATCAGTCTCTAATCCAAACAAAAAACATAGTTATTGATTTAACTTATTATTATTATTTTAATAGATTTTGACTTTCATGATCAATTGTTACACACTCACTTTACAATATATTCCAATCCAAAAGATACATCAACAGAGACACATAAATTGCTAATATATCCCTTCGGAATTTGCACAAAACACCTTTCTCTCTCTTTATCTCTCTCTCTCTCCATCATGCACACAAGACTGCTTTAAGCAAGAGGCCAGTTGAAGGCAAGAATCTAGCAAAGAAATAGGAAAAGAAAAACAAAACAAAGAATACCTTACTTTCACCAAACAAACATATATACTCATTTCCTATTCATATATATATATATATATATATATATATATATATATATATATATATATATATATATATATATATATATATATATATATATATATTGGTCTTATCATAAGCTTTTGTGGTCATAATAAACTCATTTTCATTCTCAAAACACAAACACATCATGGGAATGGTTACCAGTTACATGGGAGGCACAGGTCACAATCTCTTTCATTTTTCTTCCTTTATTTATTATTGCATGAGAATTCTAAGTTCTATTCATAATATTTTTTTATAATTATATTAATATTGACAGAAAATATCATCTACTAAGAACTAACAATTCTCTTAGTCATGTTAAAACATTGTTTTATCTTAAATTAATGGGTTTCATTGTGTTCTGTCAAATCAGGAGTTGAGGTTGCAACGAAAGGGATGAGTATGGTAACAGGAACGCTGTATGATAGGGTTATTGAGAAGAGAAAAATCGAAAACTTTAATGACTTTCACACTGCCATTCTTGATATATTCAAGTAAGCATGTCATTTCAATTCGTATCATGGAAAAAGAAAAGGAAAAGATGATAATTTGTTGATTCCTTTGATAGTTATTTAAAACAAAGCATATTAATGAGAAAGTAAAAATTGTTAAACTCATTAAAGAGAAATTTGATTAACCATTCCAAATCAATATGGTTATATAAGATGAGATTTAGTGATAGTTTGGAACAATTTTTTCACAGTGCAATCAACATGGCCTTGCCTGGTAAGCATTATGATGCACCACCACATGATGATATAAAGGTGAGTTAACTCTTCTTTCTGCAATTTGTGTTGAAGAATAAATCCACAATGCATGCATCCATTCCTCCTTATAACTGACATGTTTCTAACAAGCAGAAATGTTATGATGAATGGATTGGTGAATCTAATGATGCTAACAAGAAGGATGCTTTCACCAAATTCATCAAAGATTATGTGAATCTCAGCAAAGCAGATGAATCTATGATGATCACAGGGATTGTGGCTCCACCAGTTGCCATGGCAGTTAAGAAAACTGGACAAACTGTGCCCCAATTGAGTGTGATTAAAGCCATTCCTGATGTTGCGTTTGTTCCTGGAGCTACCATTTTGGCTCTCATTGCTATTAAGCTCACCAAAAGAATGGCATTCAAGAATATCCCTTCCATTGATCAAAAAGAGAATTCCCCATCCTAGCTTTTTCTTCTGTATATATTCATGTTTCATGTTGTTTCCAATGCAAATTATTGTGACATTCATAATATTGAACAAAGATGATCAATTTTAGTGCCAATTAGTATCTATGAAGCTCAGATCCTCTTCACAAAGCAATTTATATGACCTGAGAAATCACAGAATGTCATAACATGCAAATAGTCTCATCTGAGAATAAGGAAGGGATGATGATGTTGCATGATCAACAGTGTTAATCAAATTTTCTCAAGATTACACAAAAAGCATCTTCTGACATTTGTGCACCATGCACACATGGCTTGGTTTTGAATACCACTTTTTTTTTAAATGTCTTGTCTTTTTCAGAACATAAGTGTAGTTTAAGACTATACTTGGATTTTATACATACATTTTTTTTAAAATCTAAATATTTTTAAAATATGCTTTGTTTTAATTTATATATTGTTAGATGTTAAAAATATTTTTACAGGGCCTAATATACTCATCACCTATATATAATATAAGTTTCTCTTCTTACTTAAACATGTTGTTCTAAACCTACGTATCTGTTTTTATTATCCATTTGGTGTAAGTTCAATCCTATTTTTTCAAAATAGATAAAATTTGAAAAATTTAGATATATGAATAGATCGTGCTTGATAAAAGGTGGATTATCTAGCACAATTTATGTTAATTTATTTTTTCATATACAAGTGATTTTGTTTTTTTTTTTTTTTCTAAATAGCATTACGTAGCAAGATTTTAATATTTTTTACTAAAATCGTACTACATGTAATTTTTTTCTTTAATTATTATTCATACTTTAGTCATGTTACCTAAATATAGCACGACTTAATTTTTTTTACCTTTTTATATTTTAATTTAATTATAAAATAATATTAGATGTAATATTTTTTATTTACTATATTTTCATATTTAAATTTATATGTAAAAAAATAAAAATATAATAATAGTTAATAAAAATGATATAAGTTAATATTAAAAGTGAAAGATATATTATAATATTACTATTTATACGGATAATTATTACGATCTTCAATACAATAAAATGAACATTTATTTATTTATTTAGATTTGACCGATCCATTTACTAATTATTCACATCACATAATTGAGTCCGAAAATTTAATTGGATCAATAAAAGGAACCTAATAATCTTCATTTTATACTAGACGAAATTTATGCTCTTAAGTTTTTTAATATGCTTTAACATGTATATTGGAGTAGTATATATATCAATCTACAAATGACATGATCATCTTGTCTGTTACTCAACACTTCTAATAAAGGGAGGATCAATTGTATCGTATTATTCATCACGTACATGATCATCTTATTCATCAAAATCATGAACAATATCTCATCTGATTGATTTTTGTTCATTTGATGTTGAACTATAACTATCATAAAATATATTCATATTACAATGAATTTAAACACAATATTTTTCCAAACTTTGAAATGGGATAAGGTAAAAGTTTGAGTGATGGCTAAAGATTAGAACAGAGAATATTTATAAGAAATTTACCTCATTATCTTCTCAAATTTTTTTTATAAGACTTGTGTTTTGTACAAGTCTCCAGCCATAGTCACAATTATACTAAAATTGTGTTATGTAGGACAATTTTGTAATTGAAGACGTATTTGCTAATATGACTTCTTCAATGGTCAAAAGTTACTATAATTTTTTTTAGTGAATTTTGTGACATCTAAAACATTGTCACGAATTGTGCCAATCACACGAGATGTGAGGATGAAAAAAAATTGTGACCATATTAGTGAGAAAATAATGTTGTCACGGATTATGTTATCACAAAATCTATCACTCAAATAAATATTTTTTATTTGATTACAAAATTTTGTGACGACACCATGTTGTCACTAAACAATTTATCACTGATGTTGCCAAAAATCTAATATATAATTAGTGATATATTGTGTTAGGAACTATCAAAGAAGAGGAAGGAAGAAGATTGAAATATGAATCTGTATATTGTGTCTTAGAAAGAAATACAAGAGTTGTATATATACACCTAAGAAAAAAGACCAAATCTTTTCTGATGTGGAAGATCAGACAAAGCTGCAACCACAGAGCATACTAAGAAAATTGGCTCTTGATATCATAGGAAGAGGTGATATTAACATCAGAACCTCTAATGGAAACGTGTGGACTTTGAATAATGTCAGACATATTCCAACCTTAAAGAGAAACTTAATATCTATAGGGCAGTTGGATGATGAGGGACATTACACCACTTTTGGAGATGGACATTGGAAGGTAATGAAAGGTAATCTTGTTGTTGCTCGTGGAAAGAAGCAAGGATCTCTCTACATGATTGCAGATGAGGATATGATATCAGCTGCGAAGTTGGCAACAATTCCTCCTTATGGCATCGAGGCTTGGGCATATGAGTGAGAAAGGAATGAAGCTCATGATATCAAAAGGTAAAATACCTAACGTGAAGCATGTTGACGTTGGACCTTGCGAACATTGTATCTTTGGAAAGCAGAAAAAGGTTAGCTTCTCAAAAACAAGTAAGTCGTCTAAAGTTGAAAGACTAGAACTAGTGCATACAGATGTTTGGGGGCCAGCTTCAGTGAAATCCCTTGGAGGTTCACAATATTATGTAACCTTCATTGATGACTCTACAAGAAAGGTATGGGTTTATTTTCTTAAAAATAAATCGATGTGTTTTCTGTGTTTAAAAGGTGGAAAAAGGAGGTTGAGACTCAAACAGGTTTAAAGGTCAAATGTTTGAAGTCTCGATAATGGTGGAGAATATGACAAGTAGTCAATTCAAGGAGTTTTGTTCAGAGAATGGGATCGAATGATCAAGACAGCCCAGGAACACCGTAACAAAACTGTGTGGCGTAAAGAATGAACAGAACCTTGAATGAGAGAGCAAGATGTATGAGAATCCAGTCAGGATTACCCAAGGTATTTTGGGCAGATGCAATAAACACAAGCAGCCTATCTCATAAACAAGAGGACCATCAGTTCCTTTAGACTATAAGTTACCCGAAGAAGTATGGTCTCGAAAAGAGGTAAATCTTTCACATCCGAAAGTTTTTGGTTGTGCTTCATATGTTATGTTAGACTCTAATAGTAGAGATAAATTGGACCCTAAGGCAAAACGTTGTTATTTCATTGGTTATGAATCCGACATGTTTGGCTACGTGTTTTGGGATGACCAAAACAAGAAAATTATCGAAGTAGAAATGTTACTTTTAATGAAAACATGTTCTATAGAGACAGGATTGCAGAATCCGCAAATGTAAATAAACAACTAGAGCAAGTATCATTAGAAGAAATTTCGTAAAGTGATGTAGTCAACCGAAGGCGTAATATACAAGTAGAGCCTATGTCGAGCCTCGAGACGTAACTCGAACAAATAGTAGAGTCAGCAACTCCCGAAATCTTGGTTAGAAGATCTAGCGTAACAATTGTAGCACCACAAAGGTATTCCCCTTCATTGCATTATTTGTTGTTGATCGATGTCGGTGAGCCGAGCATTTTGTCGAGGCTATGCAGGGAGATGAATCTATTAAGTGGGAGCTAGCAATGGAAGATGAGATAAAGTCCCTTCGAAGAATAAAACATGGTCTTTAACCAAGCTACCGTAAGGAAAGAAAGTTTTGCAAAACAGGTGGGTCTATAGGTTGAAAGAAGAACCGGATGACAGACAAAAGATATAAGGCTAGACTCGTAGTGAAAGGGTTCCAACAAAGACAAGGAATTGACTTCACGTAAATTTTCTCTCCGTTGTCAAGATGACTACCATCGAGTTATCTTGAGTATAGTAGCTGCAGAAAATCTTCATTTGGAGCAGCTTAGATGTCAAAACCGCATTCTTACATGGGGATCTTGAAGAGGAAATTTTTATGACACAGCCAAAAGGTTTTGAAGTACAAGGCGGAGAAAATCTTGTATGCAAGCTTCATAAAAGTTTGTACGGATTAAAACAAGCGCCGAGACAATGGTACAAGAAGTTTAATGAGTTTATGAGAAACTCGGGATTTCGCAGATGTGAAGAAGATCACCGTTGTTATGTGAAGAAATATGTTGATAGCTATATCATTCTTGCCTTATATGTTGACGACATGTTGATTATTGGAGCTAATATGGCGTAAATTGACAAGTTGAAGAAACAATTGTCGGAGAGCTTTGAAATGAAGGATCTTGGTCCAGCCAAGCAAATTCTTGGTATGAGAATCTCCCGAGATAGAGATAAAGGTATTTTGAACTTATCTCAAGAAAAATATATAGAAAAATTGCTTAGCAGATTCAATGTTGGGAATGCTAAAACCAGGAATACACCTTTGGGAACTCACTTAAAGTTTTCAAAGAGGCAATCTTCTCAAACGAAGAAGAAGAAAGTCACATGTCTAAAGTGCCATATGCATCTCGCAGTAGGAAGCTTGATGTATGCTATGGTTTGCACCGCACTGTACATAGCACATGCAAGTGGGAGTTGTGAGCAGATTTCTATCAAATCCCGGAAAGGAGCATTGGGAAGGAGTGAAGTGGATATTCGGATATTTGAAAGGCACTTCAAAGATGCATTTGTCTTTCAAGAGAAGTAATCTCATTTTACAGGGGTTTTCTCGATGCGGACTTGGGAGGTGATCTTGACGGTAGAAAGAGCACAACAGAGTTATATTTTTACATTGGGTGGTACAGCTATCGGTTGGAAGTCTAAACTTCAAGGAAGGGTCTCTCTCTCAACCACCGAAGCGTAGTATGTAGCTATCTCGAAGCAGCCGAAGGAGATGATATGGTTGAAGAACCTTCTAAAAGAATTAGGAAGAGAACAAGATGGTTCTCCGTTGTTTAGTGACAAGTCAAAGTGCTATTTGTCTTGCTAAAAATCCAATCCTTCATTCCAGATGTAAGCACATTGAATTGAAGTATCATTTTATCGAAACCCGATAAATGATGGAGACTTGAGTTTGTTGAAGATTCCAGGTGCAGAGAATCCCGCCGATATGTTGACCAAGACTCGTTACAACAACTAAGTTGAGGCTTTGCATTGCCTCAACCGGCCTTCGAGCAAATTGATGATGAAGGCACTACATTAGGTGGTAACGTAAATCAAACTCCAAGTGGGAGAATTGTTAGTATTATGGTGCTTGATTTAGTCCCACATCGATTAGGATTGTGAGATGAGGTTCTCTATTTTGTTATATAAGCAACCCTATGTAAAGTTTGAGATACACACAGAAATAAAAATACTTCCTAGTGTAGTCGTGGACGTAGGCATACATATTTTAGCCGAACCACGTTAAAATTCTTGTGTCGTTTATTTTTCTCTCCTTCATTCTTTCCTTTATTATTGTCTTGTTCCTAACAATTGGTATCAGAGCCAAGGTCACGAGTTCGATTCCTGGTGGGCAATTGTTGAGGGGGAGATTGTTGCAGGTTGCACAATTGTCCCGTGGCAGAGGCCGGGTGGGCCAAGTCACAATCCAAGAGTGGGATACCTTGTAGGACAATTGCTGAGGGGGAGATTGTTGCAGGTAGCATCAATTGTCCTGTGACGAAGGTCAGGTGGGCCGAGTCACAATTGAATCGTGGCGCTTGGGCTGTTAAAGTAAAAAGAGTTGCGCTCTGACTAATGGCTATAGCTTTTGGCCTAGTGGTAAGCGCTCGATCCTAACAAATGGTATCAGAGCCAAGGTCACGAGTTCGATTCCTGTTGAGCAATAGTTAAGGGGGAGATTGTTGCAGGTTGCACAATTGTCCCGTGGCGCAGGCCAGGTGGGCCAAGTCACAATCGGTGGCGTAGGCTAGATGGGCCAAGTCACAATCCAAGTGGGATTCCTCGTAGGACAATTGCTGAGGGGGAGATTGTTGCAGGTAGCATCAATTGTCCTGTGGCAGAGGCCGGGTGGGCCGAGTCACAATCGAATCGTGGCGCTTGGGCTGTTACTCTTAAGTAAAAAGAGTTGCGCTCTGACTAATGGCTATAGCTTTTGGCCTAGTGGTAAGCGCTCGATCCTAACACTAACAGAATAACTTGCTATGTCAACTCAGCTAACAAATTGTACCTATTATTACATAAGAATGACTTAACATCCTTTTTATTTTGTGTTGGATATGATGTTGTCACACAATGTTATTTGAGCAAAAACAAATTCACTTAAAGAAAATGTTAGAAACATGGCAGCTTAAGTAAGTGTATAGAATGTTTAAGTGAGAGACAAATTAATTGTGATATAATACTTTAAAGGGGACATTCGTCGCATTTAGAGATCATGTAAAATTAGAATTTGAATATATGTCTCAACCACTTAAGCTAGGCAAATACATGTAATAATTCACACTTAAGCGAAAAAACTTAAACGAAAGATAATGTTCATGATATACTCACCTATGCGAAGATATTCAAGCTTAAACGTCCATAGTTCGAAGTGAAACAAGTTTAGCTTTTGTTGATGTCGCTCTAAGCACGTAGTATTTTGGTTAAGTGATTGTGACTTTAAGCATGTGCTTCACTTCATTTAAGCGGGATATTGTATTTTTCAAGTTTTAATTTTTTGAAAAAAAAAATGTCGATAGGTTTTATTTTTATAGTAAGATTTATAAATATTTAAAATATAATTTTCTTAATTTTAAAATATTATATATTATAATTATAATGTGATAGAAAATTAAATATCTATTGTATATGTAGCACCAACATATCACAACTCCATTAGAGAGGTCAATTTATATTACATTACATAATTTTAAAATTTTACTAGAGATAGAGGAAGAATCATCACCTCCACTTTCTTTGAGATTATCATGCAACATGATGATTTACATAATGGATAATATCACCGTTCTTATTACAACTCCTATATGTTCCATGTAGAGCCCATATAAGCTTGCAGGTTTGAGCCTTTTTCAATTTTCATTCTCGTATTGTATTGCTTGCGTTGCTTTGTTGCTTTGTTGCGTTCTTACTATTTTACACATATTATTGATATTGTTTTATTATGTTATTATTATTGTTAATATTGTTGGTATACATATCACATATTGTTTATATTTTTAATATACTATTGGTATTTCTTTTATGGATAATTTATTTTATATAAATATATATATATAGATGAACTTGTTTTATTACGTCTATATATTAATTTTTTACATATTATTATTTATTATTTATATATAAATGATTTACTATATAATTATTTACTTAGTATATAACGTATCTAAATTATTTAGTATATTGTTTAATAAATTATTATTTATTATTATGTTAAATATTATTTAGTATATGTTCAGTCCAAAGATGAGAGTTTATGGGTCTGATATTCGTTATGATGTTATCATAAAGATCAATTCTTACATCTAAGATATTACTTGTTTTATAACTTTTATCTATCACGTTTTTATCCTTAAAAAAAATTCTTTGGTAAGTTGAGAAAGAAGTGTGTGTATAAATTATTATCGGTTTCAACTCCTAAGTCATGTAGGACTTATGAGCATACTGAAACATAAGCCCTCAGTTGAGTTTCAAATGTTTTTACCGGCCTAATAAAGATTGCACTACTAGAAAAATGGTTAATAGTGACCGAAATTAGTAACCGAAAAATTCAGTCACTGATAGTAACTGAATTAGTGACTGATTTCCGTTTTATATTTAGTGACTGATTTAGTGACTAAAATTTCAGTCACGGAAATCGGTCACTAATTCGGTCACAAAATCAGTCACTGATTCGGTCACTACTAGAAAAATGGTTAATAATGATTGAAATTAGTGACCGAAAAATTCAGTTACTAATAGTAATCGAATTGGTGACTCGATTTCTCTTTTTATATATAGTGATTGATTTAGAGACTAAAATTTCAGTCACTAAACAAATAATATATAAATTAGTGACTATTTTTTATTTATATAAATAATTTTTAAAAATATTTTAATAATATATTAAATATAAATCTACTTAATAATTTAAAATAATTGATAAAAAATTTAATAACATTATAAAAAATTTAAAAAATAGTTTATTAACTTATTAAATAATTTAGTAATATAGTATGTAAATAAAAAAATTAAAATTAATTATTAAATTAATTACTGATTCAATCATTAAAATAATTATTAATTTAATCTCTTTTATATATATAATCAATGATTAAATTAATTATTAGTTTAGTCTTTTTGATATATATATATATATATATATATATATATATATATATATATTACTTTTATGTTAATAAAAATGTAAAATGTATTTCAATGTATTTATAAAAAAATTAAAATTATTTTAATTATTGAATTGATATTTCAAATTTATATTAATATTTTAAATAATTTAGTAATTAGATAAATATTTTAAGTTTATATTAGTATTTTTATAAAAATGTAAAGATTAAGTGAACTTATTTTAAAATTTAATTAAACATAATAATATAATATACTATTAACCATAAATATGTGAAGATTTAGTTAGAAATTAATTTTAAGTTTTATTGTTTTTATTAAAAAAAATTGTTAAAAAAATCAAAATAATTAATTAAAATAAAGAATTTTAATTTAATAAATGTGTTAATATTGTTAGTTATTGGATAATTAAATTTATAATAATAATTATATAAAATTATAGAATTAATAAAATTTAAATTATTGGTATTTTTTTAATCATGAAGCTAAAATTTGATAATATTAATAAATTAAAATTAAAAAAATAAAAAATTATATATATATATATATATCACTTTAATTATTTTAATTAAAAATAATTTCATAAAAAAACTAATATTTGAAAATAAAAATGCAAAAGTATATAGTTTTTCTTTTATTTAATTATATTTTTTATTTTTTACTTTTTGGGTTTTAGTCCATAACAACAATTTAATTGCTCTAATTTCCACAAAAATATATAATTTCTCTTATTAACAATTTTTTTAATCAGATTAAGAAAATTATTACTAATAAGATTCAAAACTAGTACCTTAGAGTTAGATATTAATACTCCAACCACTAAACTGTTAGAATTTTTTAATAAAAATTTACAAATAAATTATATTTATATACAAATAAATATATATCCATGTAAATATATAAGTATAAAATATATAAATACAAATATATTTATATATTTTGATAGATTTATATATTCGATGTGACGATCACGCTAGAGGGTGAAAGTGTGTGTCGAGTGAGTTTTCAAAATTTGATGTCAAATTTGTGAGCGAGTCTCTTTATATGGATTTGTAATTTAATGATAGAATATAATCTTTATAATTTATTTATATAATGATATAAAATAATTGTTTTCTTTATTTATTTTTATTTTATTTTAATTTATTCTTTTTATCTTTTTTCTTCTTCTTCTATTATTTAATTAAAATTCTTATATTAAAATAATTTTTCATTATTAAAAATAATTAAATATTTATTTTTAAAATTATTTTTTTAAATTATTTAATTTAACAAATTATTATGAATTAATCTATGTCTGGAAAAAATAATTATTAAAAGATGATTTTGATTAATTTATAATAATATATGTTAGGAAAAAATTGTTCTATTAATAATCATAATTAGACTAATTTATAATAATTTGTTAAATTAAATAATTTTAAAAATAAATATTTAATTATTTTTAATATTGAAACAATTATTTTAATATAAGAATTTTAATTAAATAATAGAAGAAAAAAATATAAGAAGAATAAATTAAATAAAATAAAAATAAATAAAGAAAAAATTATTTTATATCATTATATAAATAAATTATAAAGATTATATTGTGTCATTAAATTATAAACTCATATAAAGAGACCCGCTCACAAATTTGACATCAAATTTTAAAAATCTACTTGACACACTTTCACCCTCGAGCGAGCGTGCCCTCACATCCAACATATATATATATATATATATTGTATTTATATATTTTATATTTATATATTTACACGAATATATATTTTTATTTGTATATAAATATAATTTATTTATAAACTATTATAAAAAATTCCTAGTAGTTAAGTGGTTGGAGTATCGGTCTCTAACTCGAGGTATTGGGTTCGAATTCCGCCAGTAACAATTCTTTCAATCTAATAATAATTCAAATTTCTAAAAAATATAATAAATAATAAAAATATATTATAAAAGAATATAAAAGGGAGATTAGAGAGTTATAAAAAAATATTTTTAATTTTTTAATGTTTTTGTTAGTGATCGATATAGTGACCGATATAGTGATCGACTCAATCGGTCACTAATTTGGTCACTGATTCGGTCACTGAAATCAGTGACCAAGGAAATAGTGACCGATTTGGGTTGGTTACTATTTCGGTCACTATTTGATGTTTTTGTTGTAGTGTTGGCAAGAAGGTGTGACAAGATCAGTTATTGAATTTTGAGCTCAAACTTTGAGAATGTGGAAATAACTTCGTTCAAAAATTGTAGAGGTGCACCGAATTCCGAGCTTAAACCCTGAGAATATGGAAATAGCTTTGTTCGAAAATTGTAGAAGTTCACTTACAAAAGACACTTTAACACTCAAGTCGGCTTTTAGATAAGAATAATATATTTAAGAATAAATAATAAGGT
This sequence comes from Sphenostylis stenocarpa, assembly GCA_963425845.1. NCBI lineage: Eukaryota > Viridiplantae > Streptophyta > Magnoliopsida > Fabales > Fabaceae > Sphenostylis > Sphenostylis stenocarpa. Next base: position 34,810,850 of record OY731401.1, read on the forward strand.
GAATTTTACTCCGACTAATCTCCTTGTATAAGAGTCAAAGTCTAATGATAATAATGAGCTAAGATATAATAACCGATGACTCATTAATCACTAAACAAAAAATAGTTAAATAAATATTTTTAATAGACTTTGTTATATATATATATATATATATATATATATATATATTATTTATCATTATTTACGGTATACTAATTATTATTTGTATATATTATTTAATTATTATTATTATTTACTTAGTATATATAATTCTTGTATATAATATTAATTATATACTTAATTAGTGTATTTATTCAGTATATTATGTGATTATATTTACTCAATGAATATTAATTATTTATTATATTTATTTAATATAATATTATTTATTATATAATTATTTGGTATATATTATTTATTATATATTTATTTATTATAATATTAATTATTGTACAAATAATTTACTATATAACTATGGAGATTGAAGGTTATTTCTTTAATATTGGACATAGGGCCAATTATATGTTATATATCCACCTAGTAAAGAGTGCATGAGATTGATATTGGATTAGATTTTCCTAACATAAAATATAACATTAGATTTACCTTTATTTTTTTTTTTATTATTATTATATAATAGAATAATATATTTTTGGTAATGTGTTAAAATAGGTTTAACCCAATAGATTAGTCCAAAATAATAAAAAAATAAGTCCGATTAAGCCAAAAAAATTATGGCCTAAATTAAATAAAACTTATTTTTTTCTAACCCGTTTAAGTCATGATCTACATGGATTTAGTCATAAATTTATTGTTGACCCGTTTTATAAAATAATAATTATTTTTTTTAATATTATTTTATTAATATATATATATATATATATATATATATATTATAAATTAAATTGATAAATGATTGACTTATATTAAGAGTAAATATTATGGTAAGTCACATCTCTACACTATAAGAAAAATCGAAATTTCTGACGGACAAATTCTGTCAGTAAGTAACAAAATCTGCCGGTAAATAGATATTACCGACGGATTATCGACGGTCCTAAATCCGTCAGTAATAGTGTTGTCGATAAAATTTACTGACGGATTTTGCTAGTCCGTAGGTAAATGTCATGGGTAATTACTGACAGATTTTTCCGTGGGTAATTTACCGACGGATATATCCGTCGGTAAATACTCATTACATTACCGACGAATTTTACTATTCCATTGGTAAATGTCATAGATACTTACCGATGAATATTTTCGTCGGTATATGTCATAGATAATTACCGACGGAATCCGTCGGTAATTACCACCTCTAATTCTAGAGTAATTTTTTTTTTCATCCCATATAACCTGTAAAATAATATTCAATCCAGTCTAATTCAATAATATATTCAACAATTCAATTAAACATAAATCTAACTCACCTTAATCATAAGTAAATTCAAATGTGATGTAATTTATGCATAATGAAACATAATGTATAATCCTAAAAAAGAGGATCAACATACAAGTAGAATTGAAATATTATTCTATAGATGTTTGTATAACATTTAATAATGAGAATAATCAGGAGAATGATGTTCTGGTATGTTGTCTTCCTGTGGTGGGTTATCTTGTTGCTCTTCATTCAGTTGTTGTTGGAGTTGTTGTTCATCATCTGCTTCACTATGTTGACGCTGTTGAACAACAGATTGTGCAGTGGGGGGTAGAAGATGACCGACAAGGTATTGAAACTCTCTGAATTGGTGCTCTAGTCGTTCATTCTGCTCCCTTGTTTGACGTATTTCTTTTTCTTGTACAGACAATCGTTTTCTCAACTGATTAATCTCTTCTAAGTCAACTGAGGAGCTGGATGCTTGAGTTTGATGCTTCAAGCTATCTGAACCACCCTAATAGCCATCAACAAGTTGTCTAGCCCCATACAATCTTTCTTTATTCTTACCTCCAACTGTGTCCACCCAACAATGGGACCTTATTACCTCCAACTGTGTCCACCCAACAACGGGACCTTATAACTTCATCATGTGCAGAATCAACAGGAGTAGACTCAGGTTCGCCAACACAAGATCCAGTAGATGACCTAGCTTGTGAAAGTCTAGTTTTAAATTCCTCCTATTAGTAGAAACAAATCAATTATTAACATGATTATTAACTTTACATAATATACAAAGTTTAACATGAAGGTTCTCACGTGTGTCTTCCTAGATCTTTCATCAACAAATTGACCCGTCTTCCTCCTAATATGAGTCTGTTGGAAGATCTCATCAATAAAAACTGATATTCCAAGCTCCTTTGCCTACATTACATAAACAATTTGAGATATAAAACCCAATAAATATTTCAAAATCCTAAATGTATGATATAAAGACTTACCATACGTATGGCATGCTCATGTGTGCTGATAGAGCCACCTGTGTGAAGGCTCCCACCCTTTTCAGATGCCTTATTTTTTTGGGCTTGTGCAGATTTGGACCGATACATTGGTGAGTTCCAATGTGCTAGCAAACTGCTCCAAACGTGATCTCCAATCCAGTATGGTCTTTGACCAGCAATTCTTGCATCCCTAAACATCTCACTAAGTCTGTGAGATGCTTTGGAATGAAAATTCTTCTTTATTTGATGTTCATGCTTTGGTCTCCACTGAACCTTCATCTATAAAAGTATAAATTGTTATACACATTATAGAAAAATGACTATAAAACATATATTCAATAATTATAGATATATACATTAATGGAAATCAATAGTAACATTAAACATCCTTCTAATAATTAAGTATGTACACAAGATTAAGTTACCTTAAAACGTTGAAAAAATGACTCCTTATCACTATTAGGTATCACTCCCCATGTGGCCCAAGGTTGAAGAAATTGTTGTTTAATACTCTTTGTTATAGCTTGTGATGAAACTCTGGACGGAAGAAACCTAATTACAAAGAAAAATTAATACAAGTTACATATGTGCTGAAAATGACTAAAACGTATTTATAATAAATAAATTGGAGAATTTAAATTAAATATTACCCTTGACCATAAGGTTTAATCATTGGTCGATCATGTATAGCAGGAACATCTTCTTCAGCCTCTGAATCAACATCTACAGTAGGTGAGTGACCTTGAGAGGAGGAAGGTCCTGAGCCCACAATAGGAGATGGAGATGGAGAAGGGGTGGGTGCCACAACTGGAGAGGAGGAAGGTGCTGACGCCATAACAGGGAATGAAGATGGAGAAGGAGTGGCTGCCACAACTGGAGAGGAGGCGGGTGCCACAATTGCAAGAGAGGATGGTATGAGTGGTAAAATAGAAGTGGATGGTGTTGTGAATGGTGTGGGTACAATAGGTATAAGGGGGTAAGGGGATGGTGTAGGTCCTACAACAGAGGATGGTGATGGTATGGATGCAACGGGTGTGGATGATATAGGTGTAATGGATGGTGTAAGTGTAGTGGATGGTCTAGGTGTAGTGGATGGTCTAGGTGTAGTGCATGTGGAAGGTATATCTGTGGAAACCACTTTCAAAATGTAATATGGTCTCTTTTTCTTTGATATCGTCTTCCCCTTCCCTTTATCACTACCAGAGGGTGGGGGTCGAGGTGGGTCAGAACCTCCTATGGACATATCTATATATAAAAAATAAGATTATGAATAACTTATGATGTAAAAACTCATATAAATTAAGGGACACTCAGTTAATAACATAATTCATAACAAATAAGGTACAATATGTTTTTTTTACAAAATCAAAACATTTATGTTTCTAATTTTCTTGAAACATTAGGCTTCATCCTCATCATCGTCATCCTCATCGTCATCGTCATCCTCTTCTTCTTCCTCTTCCTCTTCCTCTTCCTCTTCCAATTTTTCAGGATTAGCTTCATAGTCATGTAATCCAAATATGCTTTCCACTTCAGTGACTTCATTGCCATGTAACATGGTAAGGGGCATCCTCTTCCACACCATCAGAATCAATACGACCTCTTGGTTTTGTTTTGATTGCAACACACCAACCACGCTTGTCTATTCAAAATGATGGATATGGAACATAATACACTTGTCTTACATTATGTGCAAGGATAAATGGATCAAATGGTTCATATCTTAAACCCATTCGAATATCTACAATATTATATTTAGGATCCACTTTTGTACCTCTTCTTGATGGATCAAACCATTCATAATAAAAAACCACAACTTTTTTGGGAGAACTTGAAGTATTGTACTCCAATTCATATATTTTCATAATTACTCCATAAAAATCATCTTCACCACTTTCTGTTAAACCCTTAACATAAACACCGCTATTTATTGTCTTTTTTCCCTTGCTCCATGCATTTGTATGAAATTTGTATCCATTCACAAAATATGTGTGTCATTCTTTAACGCATCACATAGGGTGATTGGATAAATCCCTTAGGTCTTGATTCTTCACACTAAATGGCTCATTATGGATCTACAAATATAAAATGCACCAAATGTTACATTAATACCTATATACCATATTTAAAAGAGAATGGTAACATACATACTTGTTACCTAAACCATGTAGGAAATTCTGCATGAATCCTAGCATATGCTTCTGATTCACTTATTTTCTCTGATTGCAAGAATGATTTGTTCAAATAGAAAATGCTAAAAGGTTACTTTAAGAATGTGACAAAGAATTTAATAATGAAATTGAAAAGATATGTGCTTTGAATGTACTCAAGATATGGTTTAACTTCTTGACAATTGATTAATACATGAACATGAACTGACTTGTATTCAGCATCAATTAACCAATGAGTCAACTCTCGCTCAGATGGACAACCAACTTGTCAGAATACTGATAACACTGACAATTGTGTTTGACTTTGGAAATATATTTCATTTCTAGGTTGTCGTGGTGACAACATGAAGTTATTGAAATAATGAGAACAAAAATATGTCGTCTCACGATGCAAGTAAGCTGCACAAATTGATCCTTAAACTTTAGCCTTATTTTTTACCGATCGTTTAGACTCCCCCATGAATCTATACAATTTAAGAAGCAAGATTATGATTGATCAAACTAATCAAAATAACATATAAAACACATATAGGACAATCATTTCATCACCTTTCAAATGGATACATCCACCTATATTGCACTGGTCAACCGAGCCAAGCTTCATATGGAAGATGAATAGGGAGATGTTCCATTGAATCAAAGAATGCAGGAGGAAATATTCTCTCCAACTTGCAAAGAATGATTGGAATATTTTCTTCCATCCTAATAAGAATTTCCCTCTTCAACATTGTAGAACACAAATCTTTGAAGAAATGACTAATTTCAATAAGAGGATTCAAAACATGTACTGGTAACGCACTAAATGCAATAGGAAATAAACATTCCATGAATACATGACAATCATGATTTTTCATGCCATGAATCCTCCCCTTTTCAGCATCAACACATCTTGCCAAATTGGAAGAATAACCATCGGACATCCTAAGTTCTTTTAACCAACGACAAACTACCTTTGCTTGTTCAATAGTATACGTGTAGTTTGCTTTAGGCTTTAATATTTTGCCGTTAGCTTGTGCCTTTAACTCCAAGTCTGGACGCCTACAATATAAAGCTATATCCTTCCTCGCCTTCTCATTATCTTTTGTCTTTCCATTTACATTCATCACAGTGTTGAATATGTTATCAAAAAAAAATTTCTCTATATACATTACATCAAGATTGTGTCTCAACAAATTATCTTTCCAATACGGAAGATCCCAAAATATGCTTTGTTTTGTCCAATTATGCCACTCTTCGTATCCTTCTATCCTTGTGATACCACACTCAGTTACTTTTAGTAAATCTTTTACTCTTCTCCAAACTTGTGTAGGTGTTAGCCGAGGAGGTGGCCCTTCTACTTCAACTTCTCCTTTTCGAAAGGCTTTAATGTTTCTTCTAAATGGATGATCATTTGGTAAGAACCTTCGATGCGAATCAAACCAACAACTTTTACGACCATAATTTAATGTAAAGGATTTTTTATGCTCCATGCAATGTGAGCAAGCCAATCTACCAAGAGTCCCCCAACCAGATCACATCCCATAAGCGGGAAAATCATTAATTGTCCACATTAAAGCTGCCCTCATCATAAAATTTTGTTTCTTTGAAATATCGTATGTGAGAACACCATTCCACAATTTTTTCAAATCATCAATTAAAGGCTCTAAGTAAACATCAATAGAGGCCTTCAGACTGGATGGACCCGGAATTAGGCAAGTTAGAAACATATATGGCTTGGTCATGCACATTTCAGGAGGAAGATTGTATGGAGTAACAATGATAGGCCAACAAGAATAAGGTGAAGATGAAGCCTGAATATATGGATTAAATCCATCAGAACATAACCCAAGTCTGACATTGCGTGGATCAGCAGCAAAAGTTGGATGTTTTTTATCGAAGTGTTTCCAAGCTTCACCATCTGATGGATGACGTAATACATCGGAAGTTCTATTGTCATGGTGCCAAGTCATTTGCTCAGCAGTTTGCATTGATGCAAATATTCTTTGTAATCTAGGAATTATAGGCAAGTAAAACATGGACTTTATTGGAACTGGCTTTTTATGGGTTGTTCTACTATTGTTCTCATGATATCTTGGCTTTTGACAAAATTTACATTGAAGTAATGTAGTATATTTTTTTCCATTGTCATTGTCATAAAAAAGCATACACCCACTCACACAACAATCGATCCTCTTCACCTGTAATCCCAACTTTGATACTAATCTTTTGGCATCGTAATAAGTTTTTGGCAAATTGTCTTTTATAGGTGTGACATCCAAAAATATGCGTGTCATAAAGTCTAAGCATTGATCATGAATATTTCAATTTGACTTGCACGCTAAAAGTCTAACACATATTGACAATTTTGAATATGTTGCCCCCTCAAATAATGGTTTATTTGTCTCTGCCAACAAATTATAAAACCTTTGAATTGCTTCGTTTGGTGGCTCTTCTATGTTAAGACAATTGGGTCCTTGAAATGATTGATATTGCCAAGGAGAATTGTACATCATCTCTTGCATTGACATAAATTGGTCTTGTTCAGTCATGTGTACATCAATACTTGAACCGCTAACACAATTATCATCACCATTCTGTTCAACTTCAGGCACACGTTCTTCGTGATCCATCCAAATCCAATAATTTGGTTTGAACCCTTGCTTGTAAAGGTGAACTTTGACGATTTCATCTTTCAAAATTCTTGTACAATCGCATTTGGTGCATGGACATCGAATTCCCCCATCACGTTCATAATACTCATATTGTTGAGCAAATCTAACAAACTCTTCAACCCCTATAACAAAAGACTCTTTCAAACCTCTTCTACCACTATAACATCTATCATACATCTAACCGCGATTGAAAGAAATACCATCCATGTTCTGTAATATTGAAGAGAATAAGATCAATTGAAGGGATTGTTTGAAATTGCACTTCACATAAATTGAAACAAAATCCAAAACATTGGATTCAACATAATAAAACTAAGCTACTTTTATGTTGTCAAATCCAATTTAATAGTGGACTTTCAAGTAGGCTTGAATAAAAAAGAAATCAATGTACTAAAACATATTTACATATAAAGATGAATTGAAATTATAGTTACACATGATGCAGAAGTAGAGAATATCAATGCTACAAGAATGAATTTTATTCGTACCAGTTGGCAAGCATGGCAATAATCAAATGGAAAACATAGATTTTGATTGGTAACTTACATAATGTTTTCCTCTAATGGACAAAATCTATGGCCTGCAATTGATTTTCAGCCAATCATAATTCACCATATCAAGGCCATGAAAGCAATGGAAAAAGACTAATGATGAAGCGAGACACCCACATAAATTGGCTAAGCAATATTCTATACTAAGGAGCAACAAATGTGGCAATTAGACTATACCTAAGGTAGGAAATAACATGATAATTAAACAAGTCTAGCACCCTGAGCAACAAAGAAGAGGACACAATCTAGTACAAGGGAAGGACATGGTGTTTGAGCCTCTAAAGAAATAAAATAGTACTCAATATTCAGTACAGATCAAGTTTCTGCAGTCAATGACTTTGATGCACCATTTATAAGCAAATTCATATAGAACATAGTTTCTATTTTGCAAATACAAGCACACCTACTAATGTTTTCAGGAAATGTTATTACTAATAATTCTATTTTTTAATTTTTGAATAATTTCTTCTGATGTGATTATAAAAACTCGTCATGAGCATCATCATAATAATCTTTCAGATGGTTTTGTGGAGCCTCATTGTGCACCAACCAAAACCTTGGAATCAGGACCAGTTAAAGAGATTGAGATATGATAACAACCAAATTGATCAATACTAAATTATTTTATTACTTTTAGTCCAAAAGAACTTAGGACTAGGGTACTGGAATGCAAATGCGCAAGTAGCTTCCAAAAGAACTTAGGAACAGTATAGTGTAACATTTGTAGTTTGTACATACTCAATACAAGCACAAGTCAAAAGATAGAACAAGGGTGTTTAGAATTTTCCTTTAGTCGTATATTTTTCACACAACTTTTTTAATTGGGGACCAAACCCGAATAAAACACCATACAAATGTACACAAACACAAATCATCAAACAATAAATGAATGAATATTTTGTCCATTGGATTAGATTTTCAAAGGATTCTACTAGATTTTATTTTTTAGACTGCCAACAAAGATTCTTAGATATTTTTGTATAACTATTAAAAGGTTTTGATGATATTTAAAAGTATAGATTCTTAGATATTTTTGTATAACTATTAAAAGGTTTTGATGATATTTAAAAGTATAAATTTGAATAGATTATTTTCTAAGAATTGTGGTGCATTTTTACAACTTTTTACTTATTTAGATTTTTTTTTCATCCATCATACATAATCATTTTTTCTCTTTTGTTGAAAATGATATGTATATCCATATATACATGAATTTATTTTCTTTAGAATATTGTTTTTAATGAATTTCTTATAAAATGAATATTCATTATTAATATTACCGATATTACTAGATGACAAATTATAATGTTGAACCTAACGTATAGAGAATTAATATAAGAGGTAAATTATTAATAGATTAATATTTGATAAAAAGGTGAAATAGGTGTAATTTTAAGATTTAAATAATACAATTTCACACTTAAAAGTGACGTATTAAAATTCACAAAATATAAAAGGTGAGGGTAATATATATTTTAAAAAATAGGAGGTGTGCTTAGCAATAAGGGTTGGGGGAATAGGAAACCCTCTTCACTATTGCATATTTATTGGGCCGACCAAATTTGGGCCAACTGACAATATGGTTTTGAACATAGGATCCCTCATTTCATGAAGACTCTTGTTTCTTATACTTTCATGAATACCAAATTTTTGAATAATTTCAAGGTTTTAAGGGTATATGGCTTTGTAACAATAATTTGATGTTTTTGTAAAAAAAAAAAAAATTCTTCATCTCTTGGTGCATGCGAATTTGGTTGTACTGAGTAGGTATCCATAAAACTAAATAATTCATAACCCAAGGCTCCATCAACCAAACAATCAATGTTTGGTAATGGGTACACATTCACTATTTACGCAATACCTTTTTAACCATCACTGCAGTAATTAACCATGTCAAATATTGTATTTCTCTGACATGTCCAACTTCCCACCAATTTCTTAGTTGAATCCAAAATAACTTTGCGCTTATCCACCCCAAATTTCCTCCACTTTTGAATTACTAGTTTCACCTTTGGGGTGAGGAAAATATTATGACACAAGATGTTTAGATCTATCCCTAACATGCTAGTTGTAGACCAAGAAAATGCATGTTGATTTTCTTTGAACACAAATATCAACGCGAATTATAATTAAGCATCAAGGTTGGCATTGATCTTGACTATTTTATTTTGTTGTAACTTTACTACTTTCAACTATTCTATTTGTTGTGGTATTGGAAATGTATGTAAATTATGTCGGTTACACAAGCTTCTTTAATATCATTTTCTTATTGTTTGTTAATCCACACAAATTACTCCATTGATTTGTTATTTGTCAGATATTTACTACTCCTAACTTGCTTAAGGAGGGTCGACCTAAATGTACATTATATCATGAAAGAACTTTTACCACAAAATATTTCACAATCAAAGTTTTTGTTGTTTCACTCGAACTAAACACATTACATTGTTTCATTACGGGAAGGGAGTCAAAATGCAATGAAGCCTTCTACTTTTCAGAAAGTAAATTGCCCATGTTAATAAGAAACAGTTACAAGCTACTTAGAAGCATGGTTATCGAACTCGCGGGTTGACTCGTACACCCGTACGAGTCAGCGAGTCAAGCTATTATTTACGGGTTAACTCGCATCTAAACTCGTTTTTTGTTTGACTCGGAGTGAACTCAGAATAAACTCGCTGACTCGGAATAGACTCGCGAGTTTGAGAGCGAGTCACCGAGTTCGTAGGGAGGACGAAACGACGAACCAAAATGTCGTTACCATCTAGATTTTAAACCCGAACAAAACCCCTATCCATCCAAATCGAAATCCTAAAAGAAATCCTAAACGAAATTAAAGATTGAAACCCAAATCAAAAACCCTAATCGAAGAAGAAGAGAAAATCAAAGATGAAAACCTAGATCTGACCTCGCCTCGCAGCTCTCGCCTCGCAGCTCCGCGTCGCGTCGCGTTTTGTTTTCGCCCCCCGTAGCTCTCGCCTCGCAGCTCTGCGTCTTCGCGTCGCGTCGCGTTTTCGCCCCCGCAGCTCAGTGGCGTCGCACCTCCAATCGCCTCACGTCGCACCTCCGGTGGTCTCGCGTCGCAGCTCCGGTGGTCTCGCGTAGCAGCTCCGGTCACCTCGCCTAGCAGCTCCGGTCGTCTCGCCTCGCCTTGCCTCGCAGGTAGTTCGTGAGTGTGTGTGAGGATGTGCGTTGCATTTCTCTGAAATGCAATGCATTTTGCTTAACTAAAACTTTTATTTATTTATTTATTTATTGAATAGGTAGTATTTATATAATTTATTTTCTGTTTTATTTATTGAATTTATTTTTTGTTGCATATTTTATCTTTTATTTTAGTTGTTTTTTATAGTTGTTCTAAAAAAATAAATTATTTTATTTTTAGTTAATTGAGACTGATTTGCAATGTCCGGAAGTGGGACTGCTTCAAATTCTTGTGATTCCAATGTTAATGCATCTTCACTACCTAGACCTCCTAGACCTAGAAGTAAAAATGCTTTAGGAAACCGGACCGACATTGGATGGAAATACGGAACAGATTTTTCGGGTAATGGAAAAAAAGTTAAATGTAATTATTGCTCAAAAATAATCAATGGAGGAGTTTTCAGATTCAAACATCATCTTGCTGGTACTAGATATGATTCTGAACCATGTGCCTCAGTTCCAGAAGAAGTGAAAGTTGTAATGATGAAAGTTGTGGCAGAGGCTAAAGATGTTTCAGAAAAGAAAAGGAGACGGAATATAATTGATGAGTATGATGATGAGCACATTCAAGAGGTGGATACCACTCAAAGTAGTAGTAGTATGATGTTCAAAAATAAAGGAAAGGACAAATTCAGTCAGGGTGTTCAATCTACTTTAAATCAACTCTATAAGAAAGGGGATAAAGAAAAAGTTGATACTCAAGTGGTGGAATTTTTTTACATAAGTGTCATTCCATTCAATGTTATTAGAAATCCTGCTTTTGCAAAAATGTGTGAGATGATTGGAAGATATGGAGTTGGTTACAAACCCCCATCATATCATGATATTAGAGAAAAACTTTTGAAACAAGCAGTGCAAAAAACTGATGTAATCCTTGAAGAATATAAGGAGGAGTGGAAAAGAACAGGTTGCACAATCATGTCTGATGGGTGGATTGACAAAAAAAGACGTTCTATTTGTAACTTTCTAGTCAATAGTCCTAAAGGGATTGTGTTTCTTTACTCATTGGATACATCAAATATCTCAAAAACTGCAGATAAAGTGTTTAAGATGTTGGATGATGTAGTGAAATTTGTTGGAGAGGAGAATGTGGTTCAAGTGGTTACCGATAATGCTGCAAATTTCAAGGCAGCTGGAGAGTTATTGATGTAAAAACGAGAGCATTTGTATTGGACCCCATGTGCTGCCCATTGCATTGATTTGATTTTTGAAGATTTTGAAAAACATTTGAAGGTCCATCAAACTACTATCAAGAAGGGAAGAAGAATCACTACCTACATTTATGGTAGAACAATGCTAATTAGCATGTTAAAGAAGTTTACCAAAGGTAGAGACTTGATAAGGCCAGGTATGACTAGATTTGCCACATCTTATCTAACTCTTGCATGTCTTCATGAATTGAAAGCATCATTGATGAGCTTCTTTAGTTCGATGAGTGGAAATCAAGCAAATTTGGAACTTCAATGGAAGGGAGAAAAATTGAGCATGTGGTATTAGATAGTCGGTTCGGAAGAATGTAACCATTTGTCTCAAAGTTGCTGCCCCTTTGATGGTGGTCCTTCGATTAGTGGATTCAGATATAAAACCCGCAATGGGTTTCATTTATGAAGAAATGGATTCCGCCAAAGAGAAGATCAAATTTAACTTTAATAATATTAAAAAAAGGTAAAATTTATAAACTTTCTCTTTTTCAGATTTTCATTCTTTATTTTGTGTAATTATTTCTAACATTGCATGATTGCATCATTGTAGTTATGAACCTGTTTGGAACATAATTGATGAGAGGTGGAATAATCAACTTCATAGACCTTTGCATGCGGCTGCATATTACCTTAACCCTCACATGCACTATGAACCTAATTTTAGAAATGATGATGTGGAGGTAAAAGAAGGGTTGTATGAATGCATGAAAAGATTGGTCAAGGATGTTGCAGAAAGGAAAAAAATTAATTTACAACTTCTAGACTTTCATTTTGCAAAAGGACTTTTCTCAATGGAAAATGCAAAAGATTGCAGGAAAGTTATGCTTCCTGGAGAATGGTGGGAAATGTTTGGAGATGGAACTCCAGAGTTGAAGCGATTTGCTATTCGAGTTTTGAACTTAACTTGTAGTTCTTCTGGGTGTGAGCGTAATTGGAGCTCATTTGAAATGGTAAGTCAAATTTGTTAAGTTATTATTTGTGTTTAATTTTTTGTATTTAAACATTCATATTTATTTATAGGTTCACACAAAAAGAAGAAACCGTTTGCACCAAAAAAAGATGAATGACTTGGTTTATGTCATGTACAACTTGAAGCTCAAAAATAAACAAAATAGGAAAACAGTTGTTCTCCCATTTGATGATATTGAGTCTGATGATGAATGGATAACAGGAGATGGTGATAATGTTGGGATTGAGCCAATTCAAGGTGAAGGTGATGAGGAAAATGTTGACATAGCTGAAATAAGTTCAGTTGATCCTTCTTTAGAACCAATTGATCTTGATAATATAGTGTTTGATGCCAATGTTGATGATGCACTCTTATCATCCGAGGAAGAGGTTGATGGTGATGGAGAAGATGATGATGAAGATGAAAAAGATGATGATGTTGGAGATGATATAATTAGAGGATTGGAGCTAGAAAGTTGAAGTTATTTATTTTTTGGTGATTTGTATTAACTTATGTATTTTGTGTAATTTGAACTTATATAACAATCATGTGTGTTGAACCAAGTTATTTTAGAATTATTGAACTATTGTTTTTTATTTTCGTTAATTTTGATGATGAAATTCTGAATTTATATTATTATATAGAATTTTTCATATGAAGTAGACTCTTACGAGTCTACGAGTCGGGTTTACGAGTCGAGTCTACGAAGCTCTCACGAGTTTACGTAGACTCTCGATTCTGATAACCTTGCTTAGAAGATAGCATAAATACAATATGATGAGGCAATGAAAGCTTAATAAGAACTACAAAACAATAGCATGTTCAAGCCTTACTTTGGAGGGTTGAAAGACTCTCTCCTACTTGTCACCATAACTTAGATCCAGTTACCTACATATAATGAATAAGATAAACTTTGCAGCTATTGTATAACTGACAAAAGGCCTAAAAGATTTTAGCACCAACTAAAATAAAACTTATGGATGTTGATAGAAATAATGTAATGATAGTAATAATTGTAAATACAGCAGGTTACAAATGGTCTGCTACATAATTACATGGTCTTCTGCATAATGTAATTATATCTCTTAACATAATTACATGGTCTGCTGCATAATTCTAACAAATGGAATTCATCAAATATGTCTCATTTTCAGTCATTCTAAACATGATATCTACAACCCAACAAGAAGCAACCTAAATGTCAAAGTAAATATGTAATGATATGTTATGTTCCAAAATTTATAATTAGTCAATCAAAATAAAGTTCCTAGCTGTAAGTAGCTCTCCACAAGTCAAAATCTGGACCCACAAGCCAAAGCTATAACTAGCTCTCCACAAGTCAATAAATTTGATTAATTAATAGACAAATCCCACGTTAATAAACATTATATATGGTTTTGTTTGGGATAATGTAATAGAAACATCAAATCAATGTGCATGTCTCAGTTTTCATAGGTTTTATTTATTTGCTTTTGGACTTCATGCAGGTCCCACACTTTTGGACTTCAAATCAATGTGCTTTTGGACTTCAACCATGATTACCATATCTCTACATCATTTTAATCTAACGCTCAACACAAACTCACACAAATAAACAAAACTTGAATGACCTAACCAATATCATTAACCTACACGATCAAATCAGCTCATGTATCAGATCTTCTCAACCTCTATTCCACCCTTTAATTCTTTATTTTATCTTTTTTTCAAGATATAAATTTTTTTTTAATAAGGTTAAATTAGATCTGATAATACCTCTCTAAACTTCATCCCTCATACACCACTCAACTTCTAAACACAACTTAACTCCTCTGTCATCCCTATCCCTCATCTTATATACAAATAAACTGATCTTCCTCGTATATCATGACAACCCTATTTTTCTCCCACTTCTTATATGATTTGTTGTACCTATGACCTCTGTCAAGCCTTCAATAATTAATACTACCTCCCTCTATGGTAGTTTCTCATCACACACCCAACATCAGAATTAAGACTAAGATATTGCATACAAGATAAGTATTAATACACCAATCATAATATATTTTATGTCAAACAAGCTTTTAGTACTGTATTAGTGACGTAGGACCATGCCTTTAGCTGAGGCAACTGTAAATGTTTTCTCTACATCTACTCTTTCATTACAAAAAAGGATTCCATTTCTTTGATTCCAAATAGAACTCAACACAATTACCCACATTTCTTTCTCTACTTTTCATGCCCTTAACACTCTTTGAACCCCAATGCCCTCGCTTTCACTGCACCCCAATCATCCACACTCACCAAACACAGTAAACCCCAGTGGTCCACACTCACATCACAAAAAAACAACAACACCAAAACACGACAAAAACACATTGAAATTTTTTCAATCAAACAAACAAGCAATCCATCGAATTCCACATCCAATTTTGAAAACCACATGGAATCGCATTCCATTTACCTCCTTTCCCATCCAAAACATCGAAACCCTAAAATCCAAAAAAAAAACAAACACTGGGCAAGAGAAATTACCACTAAATAAATTTGTCGTCCCTGTTCCAATGAGACACAAAGCAGAACTTCAAACCTGCGCAATTAATTAAACTCAATCAGGAAAAAATGGTTTAATAGAAATTGAGAGAGGGATAGAATTGGTTAATAGAAATCAAGAGAGGGATAGAATAGGCGAAAACCTAAGAGCGAGGGCAGGGAGAAGAATCGAAGAGGTAGAGCGAGGATTACACAGAGAAAAAGCAAGTGATAGAAGGTTTCGTAGTAAGAGAGAGGGAAAAGAGGCCGCGAGAGAAAGAGGAAACAACTGTGGTAATTAATCATTTATTTAGCGACGAATATATTTGTCAGTATTTAATTTTGTATTTACCGACGCATATATCCGTCGATAAAACCAAATTCTATGAATACTGTACATCCATCGGTAAATTTCGTCAATAATGATGTATTTATCGATGGCAACTGATCCGTCATATATTCATTGGTAACTATTTGTTCAGTTACTGACGAATATTTTTATCTGTCGTTAATTTTCGTCGATAATTTTCGTCGATAATGACTTATTTTCCGACGGTTATAATTCCGTCGGTAAAAATTCATCGGAAATAAATGATTTTCTTGTAGTACTAATGTTACTTCTAAGTATTTCAATAAATAACTTCCCATGCTCTAACAACCACTTATTCTAATATTTAGTAATTAAAATTAATCATTATTTTTAATTAATAAATTATTAAAAAATAAATGATGATAATAAAAAATAAGATTTTAAATCTTATTTTAGGATTAAATGAATCCATTATCTTTTAATTTATATACTAAATTATTAAATAAAAAGTAATTTGATTAATATAATTTAAATTTTAAAAATATTTTTTTAATTTTCAATCATGACAAATTTAACTAAGTCTAAAAATTATAATTCATTTTAAAAAATCTTAAATATTAAATTTAAATTTTTTTTGTTAATTTTTTTATTTTAAAAATTTTGGTTTCAACGAAATAATTTAATTTTTTTATAAAATATTATAATTAGCATTATATACAAATTTTGTTTTAATTTAAATAATATTTATTAATTTAAAATGATTTTTCAGAGTAAGATATTAACTTATTTTTAAATACATTAAAATCTAGGATATTTTTTCAATTGAGGTTGATAATAATTTTTTTATTGACTTCTATTAAAATTATTTTAGATTGACTATAATCATTTGATTGAAACAGATTAAATTTATTTTTTGACAATTAGAGTCTTTTTTATAATTTTTTATTTATTTAAGTTGATTAATAAGTTTTTTACTAATATAGTCAAAATTTAAATATAATAAAAAATAATTTTTCACATCCTTCATAAATATAATATCGACCACACTAATAAAACACACCATTCATGCGTACATTAATAATAAATAAATAAACTACAAAAGACCTAAATAAAAAATCTAGTTGACGATCATTAGAAAATAGTGTATTGTGATAATTGACTGAGAAAATTCTAAGTTAAATTGAAAATAAATAAATAAAATCTACTGTATTGATGAAAAAATAATTTTAATAATGAGTAAAGAAAAAAAGTCTCTATCAAAATCAACTAAAAAATCTTAATTTACATCATTAAAAAAATAATCTTATTTTTATGATGAAAAAATGAATAAAAAAAAGTGTCCTGTTTATATTAATTAAGAAACTCTTATTAACGTTTGATTGAGAAATAACCTTGAAAACACAGAGAGAAAAATATGTTTATATTAGTTAAAAAACAATTCTAACTGACGTCAACTAAAGATAACATGAACTCATATGAAGAAATAATTAAGAAAGAAAACATGAATTAATATCAATTAAGAAAGAAAATAATGATTACAATGTGAATAATAAAATAATCACAATCAACTTCAATAAATATCCATGGAAGAAATAATATCAAATTTTGACGTTGTGAATTAATGTGTTATGCGAAAATGAATTTCGAATAGAATTCCGGAGTTGTTGTTTAAGGAATAATGTTACCTCTGAACAATTTGAGGCTGTTGCTTTAGTTAAGAAGGTGTAAGTGAAATTCATGACTGGAGAATTTGAATAATTGATATGAAATCACAGGATAAAATGTTGAATCCTTTTCCAACGTCTACCAATCTAAAGAAATCATAATGATTTTTTTCCCAAAGAATAAAAAGTATGAATACAGAGTGTATATGGAAAAGGCAAGCAATGAGAGATGGATGAATGATAGATAGATAGAGAATGAATAATGAATGAATGAATCTCAGTGGCATCTAACTCCCTTGTCTTGATTTTCATCAGCCAAATCCTCAAAACTCCAATCTCTTCTCATTCCACTGCTCCTTACCAATCTTGGTCCAAGACCGCCTTCACTAGTGGTGCGTCTATGATGTGCTGTCTTAACCTTGGCCAATGGTCCACTAGGTTCAAATTGGGGTGGTGTCATGTTCCCTGACCAGCTTCTATTTGGAGCCTTACTCACTTTCCTGTTATTATTATTATTCTCATTGTTATAACAAGGTTTGATTGATTCTTCTGGTAGGGGGAGACATGCATCACTCCTGCCTGACTTCACCCTTTGGAGGATATTTCCACAAGTAAGGCAATTGAGACTCATGGTTGTGTTATGTCACTCCCAAGCAACCTAACCTTGGAAGGGTAGGCTGGATGGGGAAGGGACTTGGACTTTCAAATTACATCAAGATGGCCATGACCAACCTGATGAACACATTCTCATGGGGGTTCCAATGTTAAAGATTTCAAGCTTCTTGAAACAACAACTTCTTGTTATGTTCTACCATTAATTTCTCACCCTCAAAATCAGCTTAGCCTCTCATTCCAATTTTGGGTTTTGCAAGTTTTCCAACCTATGCATTATTGGTGTATGATTAAAATTGCATTCCCTATGTCTTTGTTCACTTTCTTTTGCATATTTTTTATACCCAATTATTATGACCTACCTTGTTTAACTTTATATTTTCTTAAAACAAATCATGCTCAACTGTGTACATAATTAAGAAATATGACAAGTGAAAGTTACGAGAGTTGATTATTTTCAATAAATTACTCTTAACTAATTGTTGAAAGAATGTCAACAAAAATATTCCTAGGGGCCTTGTATATAAAAATACCTACTTTTATACTATTACATTATTAGATAGTGAAGGACCATTTGTTATTAAATTATTGTTTACAGTATTCAACTAAAAAGAGTTGAAAAAATCAGAAGAAAACGCTCACCTGCTTGGTTTCTTCTTTTCATCTTCTTGTGGTTGTCGTTGGATTATGGAGGAAGAAAGCACTTCAGCGGAATCCAACACTGCGAACGAACGCATAAGGCTGAACGTGGGCGGAAAGCACTTCGAGACAACGCTTTCCACGCTTCGCTCCGGCGGCCCCGACTCGCTCCTCTACGCCCTCTCGAACCGGCCCTCGGCCGACCCCAACCCGGTTTTCATCGACCGCGACCCGGAGGTCTTCTCGGTCCTCCTCTCGCTCCTCCGCACCGCTCACCTTCCCTCCACCGCCCGCCGATTCTCCAGACAAGAGCTCGCCGACGAGGCCCTATTCTACGGCATCGACGCGCACCTCCGCGCCGCCACCGCTCCGCCGCCATTTTTAGGCATCGACGCCGCCCTCGCCACCTCAATCCGCCCCGCCTCCGAGGGCCTCCCTTCCTCCTTCGCCGCCTCTGATTCTGGCGCCGTCTGGATCGCCCATGGTGGCCAGATCTCTGGCTACGACTCATCCCTCATCCACGCCGGCACCGTCCGCACACACCTCGACGAAATTGACTCTATCTGCCGCGTCTGGCCCGAGATCGCCGCGGTCGGGTCCAAGTCGGACGCCGGCCTCCACTTCTACAACTTCTCCGGTAGCCGGCACATCGGCTCGGTCCAGTGGACCGATCCTCTCGATCCCCGAATCTTCAAGGCGCGCGTGAGCGCGATAACCGCTTCGGAGAATTCCGTTTTCGCTTCGTTCGATTGTCCTCACAGAGAGAATTGTATCCTCGAAGTGGATAAGTCGAACCTTCGGATTGTGAATGAGTTTGCTAGGCAATCGGGGAACCAGGCGAAGAACATGGTTCCCGCGAAGTTGACGTGGATTCCGGCAACCGGAGTTCTCGTCGGAAGCGCGGTCGCCGGTGGTGCTTTTGGTTTCTCCGGTTATGTTCGATTGTGGGACCCAAGGTTCGGGGAGGTTGTTTGGGAGACAAACGAGCCCGGTGGTTCGGGACGGAGCAGCAGGTTCGGCGATTCGTTTACTGACGTGGAAGCTGACGTGGAAGGGTTGTTGCTGTTCAAGTTGTGTTCTAAGTCGGGGGATTTGGCTATGGCGGATATGCGGTTTTTGAAGGATGATCCTTGGATTTATCTGAAAGAGAAGAACCCTAGTCTGGTGAGTTGCGGTGAAGTGAGTAATAGTGTGGTGCATTGTTACAGGGGCCAAGTGTTTGTGGCTAGAGATGGCGAGTTGGAGGTTTGGTCAAGGGTGGAAGAAAGGGCAAGTGTTGGTGTAAAAAGTGAGAATGAGTGTGATGCAGAGGGGTTTTATAGGAGGAATTTTGTGGATAAAAGAGAGGACTCAGAGAGAGGGATTATAAAGAAGATTGAAGGTGGTGGGGATAGATTGTTTGTTAGTAGAGAAGATGTTGAGGGAATTGAAGTGTGGGAGAGTTCTCCTTCTGCTGTAGCCATTTCTGTTTTGTGACCATAATAGACTAAGTTTTTTACTTAAGCAGGATTTCTCCACCAAAAATCTATGGATTTGGTTGGAGCCCAGTTGTTGTCAGGTAATTTGTTTTGTAAGCAATGAATAAATCACAATTTGATGCATCTTTATCTTGATTTGACTATTCTGCAAATGAAATGCCTCACTTTGCCATCTATTGTATATGCTGCATTTTATTAACTTCACTTTTATTTCGTGATGGAAACTTCGTAACAATTTAGTTTGTTTCAGTTGCGAACTTCCCCTTTATGCATTTGTTTGTTGGCTGATTCTGGAGTTTGCAGTTGTACTTACTGTAGTTCCCAGGGTCTCCAGCTTCTGGTAAGCTTCCACCATGTATATAATTACTAGATATTTATCTATCTTTGTCTATTCTCATTCCTAATCATTTTATAGCATTCATATTTGTAGTTACCATTTTATATTAGTGACAGATATTGCTATTCTGCTTTAGGGTAGGATGCCCATGGGAAATTATTTTCTAGCTGTATTATTGCTGTTAACTCAGCCAGGAACCTATATAAATATTTTTGAGATGTTTATGGATGTATTCTTCATTCTCCTTTTCTTTACTTCCAGTCAAAATTCCTTTAGAACTTTATTAGTCTCCTCGATTCATTTCTCTATTTGTTGAAGCTATGTTTGAAGTTAACGCTTCTTGTCAGTATCATATCAGAAATATCAGAAGGTGAGCCAAAGTAATCGGACTTAGCTCATTGGACATTAAGAGATGTGAGTCAAAAATCTACACTAACTCCTATGATACACCATGATTCAACAAATTAAACTAGAAAATAAGGATGCGGTTGAGTTGAATATTTTACTGTAGGATTACAATCTATATTAATATTTTTGTTGAATAATTTACTTTATGTTTACAACCTATATTAGTATTATTATTATTTCATAATAGAGAGAAACTGAATCTGGGAGAGCTATAGTGAGAATCACAGTTGATACCATTATCTTACAGTGTTTAGAAGCTTTCTTGATCTCTTCTATTCTTCTTTATCCTTTTTGAATTTTAAGTCTTGTTTCTTGTTACAACCCTTCCTTGATATTCTTCGTTAACTCGTGAACACATCTATTGATGAAGAATCGACTCCATACCAGAAGACTTTCATTTTTCTTCATCAGATTGTCTAATATCAGATATGCTTTAAACCAGACGTTGTACATAAGATGTTTAATAGACTATTTTACTTCTATCATCCAAAAATCATCTTCAACAACATCTTGATGAAAAACCAAAAAATTTATTATCTAAAATATAATATATTAAATTATAATATTTCTAAATAATTTAAATATTTTTATTTTTTAAAATAATAAAAGATTTATTTATTTATTTTATAAAAAATTATTATTAAAATTAGGAATGATAAAATAGGGTAAATCCAGTGGGCCAACGACAAGGGACTTTTTTTCATAAATAATACTGTTTTCAAAAATATTTACCAAAATAGCACCTCTGCAACTTTATTTACACAACTAGCACTGTTTACTGTTAATGTAATA
The DNA here is from genome assembly GCA_963425845.1 of Sphenostylis stenocarpa. Lineage (NCBI taxonomy): Eukaryota > Viridiplantae > Streptophyta > Magnoliopsida > Fabales > Fabaceae > Sphenostylis > Sphenostylis stenocarpa. Next base: position 34,832,681 of record OY731401.1, read on the forward strand.
AAATAATATTATTTCGCGTACTGAACTCTCGCTCAAGCGAAGAAAACCTTCGCTTGAGCGAGGAAATCTGTAACAAAGGGGTAATTTGGGGTAAATTCTCGCTCAAGCGAAGAAACCCTCGCTTGAGCGAAAAGTATGATCGATTATTATCCAATTATAGTCGATCACTTTGACATATATGACTTTAGATAGCGGTTATTTGGCCAACCACTATCTAAACTACTACATTAGAAAGCGGTTAAAGCCTAACCGCTATCTAATATATATTTATAAAAGCGGTTGTTATCAACCGCTATCTAAGGTGACTCAAGCGAAAAACGCATCGCTTGAGCGAGAACAGCTTTGGAGCTGGCGCATGGAAGGCCTCCTCTCTCTCACCTTCCACCTTCCAAGTCCATGATGCTCAAGATCACCAAGCGATTTCGTTTCTCCGATTTTGATAAGTATAGAAAGGGGAATGGAAAGAAGTTCTCCAAGGCGTTCAAGGACATGGTGGCTTCTTGTCTAGACCAAGATCCTTCCAAAAGACCCACAGCTGATAAGTTGCTGAAACACCCCTTCTTTAAAAACTGTAAGGGAACCGATTTCTCGGTGAGGAACGTTCTCCAAGGGTTGCCCAGATGTGGAGAAAAGGTATAAGGATAACAAGGTTAATGAGCATGCGGATGAGGGGGAGCATGATGATGATGATGATGAAGAAGACCTCGCCATGCTCGGTGAAGGAGAGAAGGATCAGCGGGTGGAACTTCAACCAAGACGGGTTGGAGCTTGATCCTGTGTTCCCAAACGATGATGCGGTGGCAAAAGAGGTTGCGTTTGGAAGGGAAGCGGGTACCCAACAAATGGGGGATCATGTTTATGTTGGTGGTGGTGCAGGCAGCAGCAAGCATAGCGGGTGGTGGTGGCGTGAAGAAGGAAAAGATGTTGGCGACTCGAATGTGTTGAAAGGGAGCTTGGAACAAGAGCTGTTGGAAGTGAAGTTTCGGTGAAAACGATACAAGGAGAAGAGGAGAGTGATCATCAAGTAGCTGCTGCTGCTCGATCATGGTGAAGAGCACAAGGAGATTTCTAGGCTGAGGGTCGCACTGGAAAATGAGAGGAAGAAGAACTTGCAGTTGGAGTTGCAGCTTCACACTTGCAAGCTTCACCATTCTTCTCGCTCTCAATGTTTCAAACTAAAATTTTATTTCTTCTATTTCTGAAGCATTTGCTTATACTTGTTTCTGGTCAAAGCATGCATGAAATTATGTAATCTATTTTAGGATCAGCTTCTTTTATATATATATATATATATATATATATATATATATATATATATATATATATATATATATTCTATTCGGTTCTATATATATATATATATTTTAGGATCAGTTCTTTTATATATATATATATTCTAAAGTTTCTTCATCATTTTGCAAAATGCCTCAAAAATAGTTTTAAACAAATAAAAAACAAAAACATTTTGACAAAGAACTTTCTTAATAATGTTTTTAACCGATATAGTTTTAAAAGAAACGATTAAAATCACTTAGAATGTTTAAAGAAGTGTTTTTACTGTATTTTAATCGATACAAACTTCTTTTAATCGATTAAAACCCTTTAAAACTCTTTATGACCGATTAGAATTCAAATATGACCGATCAGAGTTGGTTATGATCGATCAGAATTGAATTATGACCGATCAGACTTATTTCAATCGATTAAAACGAATTTCAATCGATTAAAATGGCTTGAAAATTTTTGTACAGAGTTTCAATCGATTAAAACGCATTTCAATCGATTAAAATAACTTGGAAAATCTTTGTACAGAGTTTCAATCGATTAAAACGCGTTTCAACCGATTAAAACAACTTAGAAAAATTCTTTGCAGGTTTTTAATCGATTAAAACTTCTTTGTATCAGTTAAAATAACTTGAAAAGTTTTATAAGAAAGTTTTAAAGTAAATCAATCGATTAAAACGAGAATCAATCGATTGAATCACTCTCAGAAAATGTTTGTAAAATGTTTTAATTGATATAAACATGGTTGTATCAACTAAAAACATTCTGTTAAAGAAACAAGAACGCATTAATGAGTTGAAAGGACTTTTAACAGATTATAACGACTATTTCAACAGATTAAAACAAACTTTCAACAGATTAATTAATGCAGCAGATTTGAAAATTCTCTTTAAAAACAGTTTTGCTTGAAACTTTTAAACATAGATTGAACATCAGTTTTTACACATCCAAAGCAATCAATTCAAGCAACTGTTAGCATTCTTTTCCAAGAAAGATTCGCAACTGTTTTGTGAACTTGTTTTGAAATCTTTTTTGAGGCTTATTGCATTCTTTGAAGGGCACATCAGATAGCACATATTTATTGATTCGAATATCTCATTCTACTAGATATTATATCTGTCACCAATTTGTATCTATTATTGGTAGACTGCAATTTATTCTTAGATCTCAATGGGCATAGTATGTTGTTTAGCCTTTGATTACCTTTACAGGTAGTGTGGGCAGAGAATTGGACAAGACATTCTCTTTTTCTTCCCAACTTGTCAAGTTTGCATTCTATACTCAATTGTATTAATGCATGGAACTGCTAAATGGTTGTATTATTTTATCACTTTCAAAAGCCTGCATTGGTTTTTATGTAGAAATAATAATGTGTTGTATTAATGTATGGAACTGCTAAATGGTTGTATTACTGTTCACGTAATAAAATAATATTATTTCTACATAAAATAATGCATTAATACAACACATTTAGCAAGTTTGCATTCTATACTCAATTGTATTAATGCATGGAACTGCTAAATGCTTGCTGCTGCTGCACCACCACCTTCTTCACGCCAACATCTTTTCCTTCTTCACGCCACCACCACCCGCTATGCTTGCTGCTGCTGCACCACCACCAACATAAACATGCTCCCCCATTTGTTGGGTACCCGCTTCCCTTCCAAACGCAACCTCTTTTGCCACCGCATCATCGTTTGGGAACACAGGATCAAGCTCCAACCCGTCTTGGTTGAAGTTCCACCCGCTGATCCTTCTCTCCTTCACCAGCATGGCAGGGTCTTCTTCATCATCATCATCATCATGCTCCCCCTCATCTGCATGCTCATTAACCTTGTTATCCTTATACCTTTTCTCCACACTCGGGCAACCCTTGGAGAACGTTCCTCACCGGAAAATCGGTTCCCTTACGGCTTTTAAAGAAGGGGTGTTTCAAGCAACTTATCACTGTGGGTCTTTTGGAAGGATCTTGGTCTAGACAAGAAGCCACCATGTCCTTGAACGCCTTGGAGAACTTCTTTCCATTCCCCTTTCTATACTTATCAAAATCGGAGAAACGAAATCGCTTGGTGATCTTGAGCATCATGGACTTGGAAGGTGGAAGGTGAGAGAGAGGAGGCCTTCCATGCGTCAGCTCCAAAGCTGTTCTCGCTCAAGCGATGCGTTTTTTGCTTGAGTCACCTTAGATAGCGGTTGATAACAACCACTTTTATAAATATATATTAGATAGCGGTTAGGCTTTAACCGCTTTCTAATGTAGTAGTTTAGATAGCGGTTGGCCAAATAACCGCTATCTAAAGTCATATATGTCAAAGTGATCGACTATAATTGGATAATAATCGATCATACTTTTCGCTCAAGCGAGGGTTTCTTCGCTTGAGCGAGAATTTACCCCTTTGTTACAGATTTCCTCGCTCAAGCGAAGGTTTTCTTCGCTTGAGCGAGAGTTCAGTACGCGAAATAATATTATTTTAATACGTGAACAATGAAACGGTTACGCGAAATAATATTATTTTATTACGTGAACGATGAACAGTGCTAGTTGTGTAAATAAAGTTGCAGAGGTGCTATTTTGGTAAATATTTTTGAAAACGAGTATTATTTATGAAAAAAGTCCCGAAAAGGTGGATTAATTTGTTGGTCTATTTTAAAAAGATATTTATATATTAAAATTAAAATAAAAAAATTATAATTAAAAATATTATTTGTTGTGTTATGTTATTAAAATATATAAATATATTATAATATTATAATTTAAATTATAAAAGTTAATTAATAGAATTTAAATTACTAATTATAATTAATTATTTTGATACATAAATATAATATTTTTTTAATTTATCTAATAAAAATATTAATTAATAAATAAAAATTTAAAAATTATTCATATAATTAAAGATATATTTTTAAAAAATATATATAAAAAGAAATATATTGGCGAGCTGATTTGTTAACCTGCAGGGTGGGGTTTATGGCCTGTCTTGATTATGGTGGGTCGATCTGTCCCACCCCATTTTTGACTGGTCGGGACGAGGTTGATCTGTTTTATCATCCTAATTAAAACAAAGGATAATTATGGATTTATCTTTTTTATAAAAGAGATAAGTATGGATTAAAAAAAAATCAAATTTGAAATCATTACAAATTATTATTATTACATATAGACAAGGGGTAATGTGGTAAGAAATTTTCACATAAAAATAAAGAAAGTGAAAGAGAAAAAAAAAATACAATAATAATATTTAACCACTTTTAGTTAAATTGAGTTTATATTTTTTATATATTTATGTAGCAATCTTTATTATCTTTTTTTTTATCCTGATTTTGTGGGGTTTAAACAATTCATCGGTTAGGTTTCATTTTTGGTCATGTGTCTATACATTGGGTTAGGTCTTCAATCTTTTGAAATTCATCCTCAAATACATAAAACTTTATTGGGAACTTGAAAAATCTTATTCGTTGAAGATTATTATATTTTAGGATGATTCTGAAAAGAGAATACGAAGATAGTGGTTTCTGAGAGGAATTGATCAAATTGGGATCTAGTGACTTTTAATGGTAATTATTGACTTTGGAGAGATGTCGAGTAAGTTAAATCTTGTAACTATTATTTTGTTTCCAGATATAGGCTCATTTTTTTTACCATAGGATTTTGGAAATTAGCATGATAGATTATGATGATGATAAAAGTTAAAGAATCAAAAGACTCTTCATATTTTGGTCTTTATTCTTCAAAATCTAAAATCTTTTTAGTTCTTGTCTCCACTAAGATGGAGGAGAAAATCGTTTTAACAGGATCTAAAAATAGCACTTGTCTTTATATAGATATGTAGGAATTCTGTATGTCACTTGGGTCTTTAGAACAATAAGTATAAATATTAAACAATATTACGCTAGATCATCCACCCAAACAATTGGTTCATAAAGATCTCATCTGGGTTTTAAGAATAATATTGATCTAGAAAATTCTTTTGGGATTTTTGAATTATTTTGTGAACCAGGATAGATCTTTGTGAACCAACTAATTGAGTGGTCTTTGTTTAATATTTCATACCCATTGTTCTGAAGATTTGGCGTACAAAATCCTTACATATCCATGTAAGGACAAGTTCTATTTCTATACCCTTTTAGAATGATTTTGTCTTTTGTTTTGGTGGAGACAATAATTAAAAAGATTTTGCGTTTTGAAGAACAGATAATAACATCTGAAGAGTCTTTTGATTCTTTAACTTTTATCTTCATCATCAATCATCTTTATTTTCAAAATCCTACAAGACAGTTATGGTCAAAAAATGAAGCTTATATTTGGAGAATTTATTCTCAAAATCTTACAAGATAATTATTGTAAAAAAATAAAGCTTACATATTGGAAATTTTGAGGTTTATCCCCTAAATAAAAGTTACAAGGTTCAATTTGCTAGACATATATGTGAAATCAATAATTACCATAATAAGCCACTAGATTCCAATATGGCTAGTTACACTAAAAAATCATTCAGTTCCTTCTTCTTATCATAATCATCCCAAAAGATAATAATTCTTAACAAATAAGATTTTTCAAATGTATAACAAAGATTTAAAGATTTTTCAAGTTTATAACATACATTTATCTCTCTAAGGATGAATTTCTATTACAGTTAGAAATACTGTTACATTTTTTTTATTTTTTTTGTTAATTTTGTTTCCTCTTCTTTGTTAATACTATTAGTCTTTTTTATCCTTCTTTTGTAAATGGCTTATAAAAAGTTTCTCTCTGTACTTGATATAATTGTGTTGATCAATAAAGAGTTATGCAAAGTTTTTCATTCTTAATTCAAGTCATAAAAACTAATATGGTATCAGATTAAGAATTGCCTCCCTAGCTTCCGCATTTCCTCTCTAGCTTCTGTTTTCTTCTTTGTTTCTTCTGATCAACGATGAATCAACTTAGCCAAAACAACACACCACCATATCATCTCATTAACCCAGTCAACCCCTTGTACTTGCATCCCTGTGAAAATCCAGTCGTCGTTCTTGTCTCACCCCTTTTGTAATGTGAACATGACCTATGACAAAGGCTAGAGCAAGGAAAGTAAGGGAAGCAAAGAAAGCTTTTCAACAAGTATTGATGGTTGACCAAATTGTGTTTTGGATTAATCAATTAATGGATTCTAGTTTGGTTTTATTGCAAGTTATAATAAGGGCCCAATTGGAAATTTAGTTATCAGTCTTTGAGAGACCAAGATGGTATATAGCTGATTGACTTTTGGTTGCCACAATTTCAATTACAATAATTCATTAAGTAGTTTTCAATTCTAAGGTTAATGAATCATTATTAGTATTTATTTTCCTTTATTAAATCTTTGTAATTCTGATGACAAAACTTTTATATAGGCTGAACCATTTTTATAAAAAATAACAAGTAAAATTTTATTCAGAAATATTAGAGTTTATCTCTTTTATCTTACTGAGAGTGATTCTCCTAAATTTTTGAGTGATTCAAGAACCTTTTGGTTGTATCAAAGGACTTTCACATCCTTTGTGAGTTGTCTTTCTTCGGAAGAGTGATTCTTTCCTTTTACCTTATCATTAAATTCCTAAATTTCTTACAAGGTTCTAACCCTAAAGTTCGTAAATCATCTCTTGTAATATTGAGACTCATATCAGTTGGTATTCAGAGCTCTGGTTTAAGGGTTTGAACATCAAATTGATGGCAGAAGAGAAAAATTACAATAAAGAAGCAAGAATTAGTCTATTTCAAATGAGAGCATTGATATAACATTTGGAAGGATTAATGATACAATATAACAATGAGCTTCATGAAATATTGAACTAGTTGGAGAATAGAGATCCTGAAGATGAAGAAGAAAGGAGAAATAGGAGAAGGAATGATGGAGTAGCAAGACTAAGTAGGCTTGAAGTAGTCAAGCTTAACATTCATCTATTCAAAGGAAAAAGTGATCCGGAGACATACTTGGAGTGAGAGATGAAAATAGAGCATGTTTTCTCATGCAACAATTATGAGGAAACCCAAAAGGTGAGACTTGCAACTACGGAATTTTCTAACTATGCTCTTATTTGGTAGAACAAGCTACAAAAGAAGAGAGGTAGAAATGAAGAGTCAATGGTTGATATATGAATTGAGATGAAAATGATCATGAGGAAGCGGTATGTGTCGGCTAGTTATTCAAAGGACTTGAAATTTAAACTCCAAAAACTTACTCAAGGCAGCAAGGGAGTTGAGGAGTATTTCAAGGAAATGGATATGCTCATGATTCAAACAAAGATTGAAGAAGATGAAGAGGTAACTATGACATGATTTATTGGTGGTTTAAATATTGATATACGTGATATTGTTGAGTTGCAAGAGTTTGTTGATATGTAAGATTTACTTCATAAAGCAATTCGAGTGGAATAACAACTCAAAAGACACTACTACAAAATATGCTTTCAACGTCGGTTCAGATGAACCGACGTTGAAAGTCTTTTAATTGACACATTCAACGTTGAATGTGTTTTCACCCAAAAATTTACTTAAGTTAGAGAATTGTCACTGACAAGATTCGAACCCAAGTATTTTAGAGTTAAAAGTTGATACTCCAACCACTAAACTATTGTAATTTTTTGATAATAACTTACAAATAAATTATATTTATATACAAACAAATATATATTCGTGTAAATATATATTTATTTATATATATTTTCTAGAAAGTGTTTTTATTTTTTTCAAGTAAAATATTCACGTAAGTTAAAGAATTGTCACCGACAAGATTCGAATCCAGTATTTTAGAGATGAAAGTTGATACTCCAACCACTAAACTACTATAATTTTTTTATAATAATTTACAAATAAATATATATCCGTGTAAATATATAAATATAGAATATATAAATACAAATATATTTATATATTTTGATATATTTATATATATTTATATAGTTATATATTTATATATTGGATGTGAGGGCGCATTCGAGGGTGAAAGTGAGATTGACTCTCGCTTGAGTGAAAATATGTTAAAGCTCACGAAAATTCACTCGCTCAAGCCTCGCTTGAGCGAAAATTGGTATTTTTCGCTTGAGCGAATGTGTCGCTTGAGCGAATGATGCGTTTCCCAAATTTATTTTATATCATTATATAAATAAATTATAAATATTATATTCTCTCATTAAATTACAAACCCATATAAAGAGACTCACTCACAAATTTGACATCAAATTTTGAAAACCCACTCGACACACACTTTCACCTTCGAGCGTGCTCTCACATCTAACATATAAATATATAATTATATAAATATATCAAAATATATAAATATATTTGTATTTATATATTTATTTGTATATAAATATAATTTATTTGTAAGTTACTATCAAAAAAATTTGAGTAGTTTAGTGGTTGGAGTATCGACCTCTAACACTAAGGTACTGGGTTCGAATCCGTCGATGACAAAATCAATTTGGTAATGATTTAAACTTAAAAAAATATGATAAATAATAAAAATATAATATAAAAGAGAGGGGGATTTCTAGATAAATAGAGGGGTTGGAAATAAATAAAAGTTTTTGATTTGAAAAATCAGACTTAACGTCGGTTCACGTTGAAAGTTAGACTTTCCACAACGTCGGTTTTGGAACCGCCATTGAAGGCCTTCCAGAACCAACGTGAAAAGCCTTATTTGTAGTAGTGAGAAAAGAATGAAAAGAAGTGGCTGAGAAAAGTTCTACTAATTTTGGATCTTCAAGTTGGAAGGACAAAGGCAATAAAGATGAGGTTATTACTTCTAGTAGTTGTTCCACACCTATTCTTACAAAGACTCTTTCAAAGTCTGAAGAACAACCCTCTAAAAGAAGTAGAGATGTGAAGTATTTCAAATGTCAAGGCCTAGGATACTATGCTTATGAGTGCACTAACAAAATGTTTATGGTTCTTAGAGAGGGAGAATATATAAGTGAATCTGAGGTTGAAGAGGGAGATGAGAGTGAGGACATAGAGGAGGAGAAAATTCCAAAGGGAGATTTATTAATGAATAGGCGATTAATTGATAGGCAATTGAAACCTATGGAAGAAAGCCAAAGAAAAAACATTTTCTACACTAGATGTTTTATCATTGACAAGGTGTGCATGATGATCATAGATGGAGGTAGTTGCACCAATGTGGCTAGTACTAGATTAGTGTCAAAGCTAAATTTACCTACTAAATCACATCATAGGTCTTATAAACTTAAATGGCTTAGTAAAGATGGAGAGGTACAAGTGAGGAAGCAAGTTGAAGTGAACATTTTCATTGAAATATACGCTAATAAGATACTTTGTGATGTTGTTCCTATGGAGGTCAGTCACTTACTTTTGGGGAGACCATAAAAATTTGATAAAAGAGTCAATCATGACGGGTTCACCAACAATATCTCATGCACCAAAACAAAAAGATTGTGCTCAAACCTTTGAGTTTACAAGAAGTGTGTGAGGATAAAAAGAAAATGAGAGAAAAATTTCTTCAAGAAAAAGGGAAAAAAAAGTGTTAGTGAAACACTTAAGAAGAAAAAGAGTGATCAAAAGAAGAGTGAAACACTTGAAGTGAGAGTGAACTATTTAGCCATAAAAAGTGAGTATAATGTTATTTTTACATTCAATTTGTCATACTTATATCTTTTTAATGTAGATGACGAATCCAATTTGAGGATAAATCCTTTTCAAAAGGGAGAAAATGATGTGAATATGACCTATGACAAGGGTTAGAGCAAAAGAAGCAAAGGAAACTCTTCAACAAGTATTGTTGGTTAATCAAATTGTGTTTTAGATTAATCAATTAATGGACTTTAGTTTGGTTTTATTGCAAGTTGTAATAAGGGCCCAATTGGAAATTTAGTTATCAATCTTTGGGAGATCAAGAGGGTGTATAGCTGATTGACTTTTGGTTGCCACAATTTTAATTACAATAAGTCATTAAGTAGTTTTCAATTCCTAGGTTAATGAATCATTATTAGCATTTAGTTTTCTTTATTGAATCTTTGTAATTCTGATGACAAAGTTTCTATATAGACTAAACCATTTTTATCAAAAATAACATGTGGAATTTATTCAAAAATATTAGAGTTTATCTCTTTTATCTTAGTGAGAATGATTCAAGAACTTTGGGTTGTATCAAAGGACTTTCACATCTTTTGTGAGTTGTCTTCCTTGGGAAGAGTGATTCTTTCCTTCCACCCTATCACTAAATTCCTAAATTTCTTACAAGGTTCTAACCTTAAAGATCCTAAATAATCTCTTGTACTATTGAGATTCATATCATTTTAACATAGACAAATTTTCATCAATGGCAACGTGAAATGCTGGTGGCTTTAGAAACCAAAAACAAAGAAAAATTCGTCAACTCAAGTCTTCCTTGCCCTCCTATCAACGACCCTCTTCATGACGCTTGGCAACGTTCCAACCGAACATGTCCTGGATGATACGTTCCATGACACCATCCATCAAACAATCCGTGATGTGGATGGACACTGCGCTTGAAAGAATGATCTGAAAGAAAGATTTTCACATTCCAACAAATTTCGTGTGGTGGATCTTCAAGATCAAATACAAAACTGCAAACAAGGTGAGACTAGTGTATCTGAATACTATACAAGATTAAAAATCTTTTGGAAAGAAATAGAACTGTACCGATGCGTTCTAGCTTGTTCATGCTCCCTATCATGTTCCTGTGGACTTCTTCCAAGATTAGATGATATTTCTTCTTTTACTCCCTGGATTTTGGACAGCGGTGTTACAGACCACATATGTCCATATAAAACCTTGTTTCAGTCCTTAAAACTCATTTCTCCTATACATATTAAGTTGCCTAATAGTACTACTGTTATTGCAAATTTTTCTGGCAATTTAACTCTTCAAAATGTTTTTTATGTACCAGATTTTGTTGCTTATCGCATCTTAATCCCTAAACTTCTATCTCATTCTGATTGCATGATTGTGTTTTTTGATACCACATGCTTGCTTATGCAAAAATCACAATTTCGGATGATTGGTTGGTATAGCTAAATACCGCAATGGCTTGTTTTACCTTCAACAAAATAATGACTTCAAATCATGTGATTCTTTTTCACATAATGTTGTAGTTTCCAGTGATATGCCAACATTATGGCATCATAGATTAGGCCACACATCTGATTGCATTTTAAAACATTTGTCTACAAAATATAATGATATTGTTTATTATTGTTCTCAACCTTGTGACACATGTCATTTTGCTAAGCAAAAAAAAGTTGTCTTTTCCACATAACAGAAGCAAAAGTTCATTTTTCTTTGAATTAATTCATGTGGATGTTTGGGGTTTGTGGCTACTTCATCTATTGATGGCTTTAAATACTTCTTAATTGTTGTAGATGATTTCACATGTTTTACATGAATAATCTTTTAAAATTCAAGTCTGACGTTAAAACTGTTTTGCCATCTTTCATTCAATTAATAGAAACTCAATTTACATTAAAATTAAAATGTTTAAGATCTGACAATGCAAAAGAATTTCTCCTCACTGATTTTTTTCAATAATAAAGGAATTTTTCATGAAACTTCATGTGTTGAAACCCCTCAACAAAATAGTAGTGTTGAAAGAAAACATCAACATTTGTTAAATGTCACTCGTGCTTTATTGTTTCAAGGTCATCTACCCACTTGTTTTTTGTCTTTTGTAGTAAGACATGCCACTCATATAATTAATAGACTCTCCACTCCTATTTTTCATTTTAAATCTCCTTATGAATTAGTTCATGGCACTCTTCCAAACCTAACATAGTTACGGGTTTTTGGGTGCTTGGCTTTTGCTACTACCCTCCTTGTTGGCAAAACCAAAAACTATTTTTCTAAGTGTTATACCTGGCACTAAAGGCTTTCTTTTATATGACACTGTCACAAAATTTAGGTTCATATCACGCAATGTTACTTTTTATGAAAATTATTTTCCTTATGACCTAAAACTTTCTGAATCAACAAATATTCATATTACTAGCACTCTTAGCAATACTATCTTTGATGTTGACCGTTTTCATACACTCATTTCTTTTGAAAACTCATATAACAGTGTTCCTGAAAATACATCTTTTCAGCAAAATATTTTGTCTATAGCACATGATAAAAATATTTCACAGGAATCACAACAAGCTAGTGATAGTCCTTAATGAATTTCTCGAAGATCTAAAAAGCCACCTGCATATCTTATTGATTATCATTGTCCGACTCTGGCTTCATCTAATATTACTCACATAACACCCTATCCTTTATATTCTTATTTATCATATGTCAAATGTTCTAATCCTCACACTATTTTTTCCTTGTCTATTTCTGGTACAACTGATCCCACATCCTTCAAGGAAGCAAATCATCTTGAATGTTGGCAAAAGACTATGACTGTTGAGTTAGAAGCTCTTGAGAGAAACAAGACTTGGTCACTTGTAAGTCTTCTACCAGGCAAGAAAGCAGTGGGTTGTAGATGGGTTTACAAAACCAAATTTAACACAAATGGTGCCATTCAACGATACAAGGAACAACTTATCGCAAAGGGTTTTACCCAAATAGAGGGAGTTTATTTTTTTGAAACTTTTTCCCCTATATACGGTTAAGCTCACTACAGTTCGGTTCATCCTTTCCCTTGCTATATCATCCGATGATTTCTATATCAACTGGATGTAGATAACGCGTTTTTGCATGGAGAGCTTAAGGAAGAAGTTTTTATGAAGCCTCCACCTGATCTGCGTCTACCCTCTCCCAAACTGGTTTGCAAACTTCATAAATCCTTATACGGGTTGCGCCAATCTAGCAGACAGTGGAATGCCAAACATACTATTGTCTTGATCAATTATGGTTTTACTCAAAGCATATCTGATTATTCTCTTTGTCCAAAAGACCGTTGATTCTTTTATTGTCTATGTTGACGACATAGTCATCACTGGTAACAATCTCACCACCATCAATCACATAAAGTCTTACCTTCATTCTCAATTTCATATCAAAGACTTAGGTATCTTGAAATACTTTCTGGGGTTTGAAGTTGCTCGTTCTCATCGAGGTTTGGTTTTGCACCAACGTAAATATTTCCTTGACATCCTATCTGAGTTTGTCTTAACAGGATGCAAACCTGCTCCTACTCCTACTAATTCCTCTGGAAAAATTAATGAAATTGAAGGGGATCTTCTTCCCGACCCCACTAATTATAGACGTTTAGTTGGGAAGCTTTTCTATCTCACTCACACTCACCCTGATATCAGTTTTGTCGTACAACAAATTAGTCAATTTATGGCATCTCCTCATAGCTCACATTTGCATGCTGCTTTTCGCATTTTGCACTACCTCAAGAATGCACCTGGTCAAGGTCTTTTTTACCTAGTTCAGAATCACAATAGATTACATGCCTTTTCTTATTCTAATTGGGCAACTAGTAGCACCACCCGCCGATCTATCATAGGTTACTGCATTTATTATGGTGATTGTTTAATCTCATGGAAGTCTAAAAAGTAGAATACAGTTTCTAGAAGTTCTACTGAAGCTGAATATCGGGCCCTAGCCACTGTCACATGTGAACTACAATGGCTTAAACACATCGTTGATGATCTTTCTCTCAACATTCATTTGCCCATTTCCACCTATTGTGACAACCAATCAACTATTCAATTAGCTAAAAATTCATCCTTTCATGAACGGACAAAACACATAGAGGTGGATTGTCACTTCATCCGCTCCAAAATCATTGAAGGTCTTATTGTTCTTGTTCATATTCCTTCCAAACATTAGCTAGCTCACTGACGTTTTTACCAAATTTCTATATCCCACACCTTTTGCTCAAAACATTTCCAAGTTGGGCTTAGTCAACATATACCACCCAACTTGAAGGGGGGAGGGGTATTACAGTTATAAATACTATTAAAAGTCTCACATTACCTACCTCATGTCATTTGGTATAGTTTAAATACATGTTAGCTTACTCCACATATTGTCAATTGATTTTATGTTGGAACCTTAACATGGTATCAGAGCCAAAGCCTAATATCTTTCCGGTTATTGTCATGAGCCAAAAGTTGCCCTTTAGTTGGGTCAAAAGTACCCTTTGCCTGGTCCAATAGACTTCGTTAGAGGGGCGTGTTGAAAGTCCCACATTGCCTACCTCATGTCATTTGGTATGGTTTAAATACATGTTAGACTACTCCACATATTGGCAATTGGTTTTATGTTGGAACCTTAACAAATACTATTACATTTTTTCTGTTTTTCTGTTAATTTTGTTTCCTCTTCTTTATTAATACTGTTAGTCTTTTTTATCCTTCTTTTGTAAATGGCTTATAAAAAGCTTCTCTCTGTACTAATACAATTGTGTTGATCAATAGACTTATGCAAAGTTTTTCATTCTTAATTCAAGCCACAAACACTAATAATTTCAAAGGGTTGAAAATATAAGAAATGATTATAATAAAGAATTGATGGAATAAAAAAATAATAATCCTTAATTGATAAGATTTTTTAAGTCTACCCACAAAAATGAGGTTAAAGTAAAGGTCTTGATCAAAGCGATCATATTAATTTAGTTCTTTTGAGGAGAAATTTACTCGAGAGAGAAACAACACAACTTATATATACATTTATGATTCTGATTCTCCTAAACTTACTTATCGTACATTTTCATATTCTTTTATCTTTTTATATTCTTTTATTATTTATTAAAAATATCTTATTTGGCCTCCTCAAAATAAATGGTCAAGATTCGTCACTGCATTAACTCAACCCACATAAAAAATTGACACAACCTTTAACCTAAAGTCTTAAGACATTGAGTTAGGAGTATTTCTTCCTTATATATTGTTCAATTTCTTCATTCTTATTCAATATGAGACCTAAACTCATACATAAATTTTTCGACATTTCTTTTGTGTTTATTTTTTATAGATAAGAGAACTTGTAACGAGGAAAGACATAATCAATCGAATATCAAGTTATTTTTATACAATTATTTTCTATTATCTAAAAAATTTGAAGTATATAATTTATATTATTTATCCCTATTTAGTTGTAAGTATGTTTTGCACTCATTTCTTTTGAAGATCTTGTGTATTAAAAAGCCTCCTATCCCCGAACCAGATCAAGCAATATTTTTCTCTTATGAAATAAAATGAATTCAGAGTAGTCATTAGAACCATGGTGGTTGATGTTTGTCCTAGAAGGCTCATATTTTTTATTCACACATAAATATGATAAAAAAATATTTTTTTCTAAAAGAATAACATTTTTTTTCTAAGATAAAGATTCGATGACATTGAAGTTGAAGAATTAACTTGAATTAAAATGATTAAATATCACTAAAAAAAATCATGTATTACTCTATTAATTATGATCAAGATTCATTTATCTCGATTAATTATTACAAAATTAATTTAAATATTCCTAATACAAAATAAAATGGAATACAAAGATGAAATTGAAAAAATAATTTTTAAATTGTTTGTTTATAATATTATTTTTTATAAAAAAATTTTGCATGATAAAACTAAAAATATTAATTTAAATAGACTGAGACACAAAATTTTTCAAACCCTTTATCTATCGTCATCATCAAAGTAGTCATCCTGGAATTAGCTAGAATATAAATATCATTGATAATTTAATATTTTTAGAAGAATATGTTTATCAACTCTAATATTTTGTTTTTGACATGGAAACTATGATTATTCTGGAAGAACTAATAATTATCTCTTTTTATATGTTTTCTATCATGCATATTATCAACTCTTTATTCAATATTTTTTCATCTACTATCTAAAAAAAACATTAGTATTGAGAAAGGAATGAATTATAGATAAATAAAACTTTTTTTTCTTTATTTACAATTTTTTTCTTTCTTAGTGCAATTACTTTATTTACATAGCCAATAAAAACATATTGATTAAATAGTCGATATGGATGGTAATATATATAAAAGATAATCACTATTGGTCATTTGGAATATTCATGTAAAAGATGTTGGATCATTCGAGGGAGAGATACATCAATAAGATATTAGTCTAACTCACATAAAAATGAACATTACTTTCAAAAAAAAAAAAATTTAAGACATTGAGTTATGAGTCATACTTTCTTATATACTGTTCAATTTTCTTATTCTTATTCAATTTGTCACTTAGAATAACACATTTATTTCCTAACAAAAATAAACATTAAAGTTGACATGCATTCTCCTTTAAAAATAACTCAATTATCAATTATATTTATATTCTAGCTCAATCTTAAAAAGATTAATGTGATAAAAAAATGAATTATAAAATTGACCTTTCAATCTTTTTAAGTTTATATTTTTAGTTTTATTATGTATAAAAGATAAACATGGAAGTGAGTTTATAAATTGATATATTCTATTTTATTTTATATGAAGAAGATTTAAATTAATTTTGTAGTGGTTAATATAATTTTAAGAGAGACAAATTATATAAATTAATATAGATAATAAATGTAAAAATAAGTTAAACCATATAAATATAAATAAATAGAATAAGATTTAAATATTATTATTATTATTATTATATATTTTCCTTTTTCTCATTTTTTGTGGTTTGTCTTCATTTTTTTTATCACATTCTCCCCACTCTCTATTATGTCTTTTTGTTTCTTTAAATGTTTATAATGATTACAAATTTGATATTTTTTAACCAACTTTATCTCTTCTTGTACAAATATATAAATTCGACTTTATTTTTTTATAAAATAAATAAATGAATCTTTTATTATTTTAAAAATTTAATAAAAATATTATAATATATATATATATATTACAAACTTAAACAACAACCACATAATTTTACCAATCTGGTATTTTAACAAAGTTTAATTCTTCTTTACAAGATGATACATGTGAAGTCAATTATATAAATTACAAAAAATGTAATATAAATTATAATATAGAAAAAAAGACTTATTTTAATTATTTTACATTACATGAAGTTTCCTTATATAAAAATGCTTTATTATAGAAAAAAAATGACAAACTGATTAATAATTAAATATCATACTATCTTAAATATATTCACTTTTTTATTTACTTTTTTGTCTCATATTTTTATTATTTTTTAAATATATAAATCATAATAAATATTTTTATTTAAATTATAATTTTTTTCCTCTATCAAGCGACTACGAAAGAAAATTCTTTTATATATAATTTCAGAGGTAACGAGGATCTTTTCTTATTTAAAAATAAAACATAATCAAAATTATAAAGGATAATCAAATAATTTTTTATATAAAAAATTATAAAACTATTTTTTTAAAACAAGTGATATTCAATTATATATAATTAAGAAATATTTATAATACACTTTTTTTTAATATTCTTTATGATTATTTATAATTTATTAAAAAACACCAAACTTTGTTGAACCACTTTCAAATCAGAAAAGAAAGATTTATTAAATGAAAAGTGAAACTTCCTGAAATTGAATATTTTCAATAAAATTTTGATGAAAGGTTGAGTTTTTTTTTTTTTTTCTTAAAGATTTTAAGTCATGAGGAGTTCTAATTTGTATAACGAGGGATCACTTAATTCTAAAAATAACTCCATGAGACTTGTTATAAGAAAATAAAGGGTGAGTTAAAATAGAAAAAATAATATTTAATTTTAGGGAATCAGAAAATAGTTTATATATAAAGATAAATATTTTAATATTATTTTATGAATGAATATCTTAGCATGTCTAATATCAATTGAAAAATTATGAATATTAATTAACAAAATCAAGAGAAATAAAAATATCTTTTGAATTAAATAACCAATTGAAAAAAATATATGAAAAATATGAGACCCAAAAAAAAAACGAACAATGTTAAAAAAAAAACATGTTACAATGTGATAAGCACAATCAATCATGAAAATTAAAACAGACACAATAGTTGTATGAGTTTACATGCAATTTCTTTTATATATAAAGATTGTTTTAAGAATTTGTGTTACTATTTGTTAGATTATTTTTATTTGAAAACAAAAATTAAGTATATACTCGACTTAGTTATGAACTCTGATTTTTTTTTCCTTCATTCTTTTTAATAGATATTAAAACCACTTAATTAAAATTGAGATTTGCCTTTTCTAAAATAAAATAATTCAAAAACTAAAAAAATTATTTAAAAGTTAATGAAAGTGTGAAAAGAGAGTTCATAATAAAAATATAATGATAAAAATACAACTTCTAAACAAATGAAAAAAGAAAATATATTCAATCTAGATTTCAAAGCTAAATATTATAAGTGGTTTTATATCCTATCACATTTGATATTTTTGTTCATGATTTACATAAATTGTATCTTTGCATCAAAATAAAATAAAGTAAACTAATTTTACTTATAAAGTATTATTTTGATAAATAATATTAAGTATTATAAAGAAAAAAATTAATAGAATATGCAATTTATTCTTCATAATAACAACAAAATTTAATTTTAGAATAAAATATTTATTTTTAAATGGTCATTATTTATATTTTTGAATAATATTTTTTGAAATATTAATTCAAGAAAGATGGGTATCGAAAGAACCTGTAGAGATTTTAAAATAATTATTAGATATAAACGCCTTATTTTTTTTAAACTTATTTGTAAAATATTTAGAAAAGTAGAGTGAGGATAGGAGTAGAAATTATATCTAAAATCATATTTAAAAATTGAGAATGATTGATATTAAAATTTAATAATAGATAAGAACGAACGCATATTACTTACAAGGACACAAATGCAAAATTTGTGCTAATTGTTTTGGAATTTGTGCTAAATTCTCATATATTTTTCCAAAAAGTGAAATATCATAGATAGTTTTCATATCATCGTTTACTAGTGAGAAAGATTTTATATGTATTATCATAATTTTTTTTAAAAAAATGAAAAGAAAAAATATTTTATTTTTGTCCAATTTTTCTAAATTTTGTAACCATGTTCTTTATTCTGTTTTTAGTTTTTAATTCATAATATTATTTTATGTTTGATTTTTTCATATTATTGAATGTGTGGTTAAATAAAATTATTGTCAACTTTTTAATTTTAATTTCACCTTATTATCCATACCACTAAGTTCAAATTGTAAACGTGTAAGTTTTTTTTTAATATTACAACGATCTAATATTATATTTAAATATTTGTAATATATTAAGTTATAAATATTTTTTATTATATAATTATTATTAGTGGATAATATTATATATATTTTTATATAACTTTTTTATATTTTCTAATATTATTATACTTTTATCATTACTCTTTATTACGTACATACAATATCATGTTTTATGAACAATTCAAACATTTAGAAAGAGAGTAAGTAGTAAAATATATATATATATATATATATATATATATATATATATATATATATATATATATATATATATATATATATATATAACCCTAACGTGACCCAACCCAGTAATTTGCAATATGAAACTGACAACAGAAAGGAAATTGGAGGACTGGAAAAAGGTTGAAACACAAATCGAATCTAGAAAGACAACACAGATCTGTCCGAGCAAGAACGCATCATCAACAACCATAACGGGCAGAAACTTGCAGAAGAGAAGCAGTGTAGGTGCGTTCTACATAAATCGTCGCCTACAAAAATTCAAATCCAGTGTTGATTTTGCCCCCTTTTTTTTTTTCTTTCTAAAGTCGTCCTTTTACATGAGTTTCAGCTAGTTAACTGGGTTCCAGGGTCTGAGAAAGTTGACTCTCGGGTTTTGATAATCATTGTTACATGTTAATGTGTAGTCTATATAGTTATAATTCTTTGTATATATAGTTTTTTATTATTTAAATATATATTAATTTTACTAATTTTTTGCAGTAGAATGTTTCCAATTACTTGTTGCAACATATTGTGATATATTATGGAACTGGTTGTTTGAGTATGACATATTTAATCCGTAGTCTAGAAATAATAGAATTCGAGCTGATTTTACATAGCTATTACTACTTCTTCGCATGACTCTGTTTGAATGTGGAGAATGGTTATCTATGGAATAGAATGTTCCTTGCATATAAAAAGAAATAGTAGAAATATTTCATCAACTGAAATATGCATATATAAAAAATAATCTACACATGTCAAAACTATATCACAAACATAATAGCAGAATGAATTTATTTGTGATAGCTTACAATTCCTTGAAGGCCAATAAAAATTAAACATTTTAATATTTTTATTACAGTTTTTAATTATGTGAATTGTGTAATCATGAAGTATGAATGTTAAGTAACAGTTGGAATACAGGCTAGAATATTCTTTTATCATGCAAATCTAAAGCTGTTGCTTTGTATTCATTATTACTGCACTAGTTGGGGTACTGCAATAGAAGGTTTGCGTTTAACTCCAAAATGCCAATTGCAGGATCAGTAATCAAAGATCTAATTTTTATAATATATCATATCAGAATCAAATTATTCTTATGTTTTTCACACCCAAATTATCAGTGTACACATTACCAGAATTCAACACAAATGCTGCAAGATCGAAACTTAACTTAAAAAGTACTAACCCCTCAATTCCTCTTCTTTTCTCATCACAGCATCCATCAATTAATTGTTTCTGTTCTTTATTTATATTTATTATTGCCTGTTCTGTGTGATGCAATTTCAGGTATAAACTAGTGGAAGTCCTTAAATCCTCCCTTGTAAAAAGAAAAGTACTAAATTGTTATTTTGTGTTATGGTGTTTAATAAAGCAAATTACCCTGATACTCGTGATTTCTTTTAAATTAACACAAAATTCCTTTCTTTTAATTATAACCCTTTATATGAACACTTGGTGTAATGCCTCAAATAGATAATATGAGTGTTATTATAATTTATTCCAGACAGTTCAGGAGAGCTATTGTGGAAAAGAAAAAATAAGATAATGTTAATAACAACATCGTAGGAAGTGCCGTGTAATTTGTTTATTATTATCATTATCAATATGCTATTTTCAGCTGGTAACAGTGTCTGTCATTTTAGATTTCTTTTTTTTTTCTTTTCTTTTTATATTTTAGAGTTTGATGCTTAAATATGTGTGCAATTCAATTCCCCTCGTCCTCTTTAATCCAAGTTCAAACTGTAAAGACTTTTTTGTCGCATGAACTATTGCAATGGAACTTATATAGCATGTTGAAATTTGAAATCACCGCATATATTGATATACCTCTATCTTTTTTTTTTTTTTTTTTATTTTGCTTTTGCCTGTCAGCACACTGGATTGTGGTGCATAGAGCTATAACAACTATAAAAGTTGTGGATGGGGATGCTCTTCCTATGTGGATCCTGAGGATGATATCCTAATGAAGTGAGTGGTGAAGTATATCTTGCTTGAATTTTAAATTGTACTTTTCAGTTCTAACTTGATTAGCTTCTCATTCTTTTAGAATGCAAATTTGCTAGGATGATGTTAACATTCTGAGGTTTATAGTTTGGGATGTCATTCACCTTATTATATGGCTGCACCAGAACAATTACAACTAGATATTGCAAATCAACTTTAATAAATGTAATCAATTTGTTCATATATTTTTTTTCAGAAATGAAAGTGATAATTAATTATTTTCTGTTTTGAACTTGAACCGGATCTCATTCATAATTGATAATCTGCACGACCATGGAAATTCTCAGAATTAGCTATCTCAAGATAATCAATTATATTTTAAGTAATTAATTATTTTATTTTTGTTCAATTTTAAAGAAATTTTGAAAATGTTTAAAACCTCTTGAAACAAGACGAGCATGATAACCTTCATGATGTGCACACACACATGAAAGCAATAACACCTTAAAAAGAATAAGATTTATGCATCATCAAAACAACCCCAATAACTAGCTCTTTATGATCGTCATAGTCAATAAATAGCTTTTTTCCTGTTGTCTTTATTTCTTTTGTTTTTGTTTTTTTTTTCTTATAATTTAAACATAATCTAAGAAAAATACTGAAAAAACTATACTTATTTTTTTAGATTTAATTATATATCTAGTTCTTGAAGTTTGAGGTTAATCATGTTTTTATCTGCCAAATTAAAAAAAAAAACTTTTTAATTTCTCAAAATTTAAATAAATATGATTTTAATCATAGATACTAAATTTGAAGAACTAAAACAATCTTACAAAATCTTTTAGACTCTTAAATTTAGTTTTTAGAGATTAAAATTATAATTTTTCAATTTTAAGGGATTAAATGTTTTTTTTTATCAAAAACAAATTTATTGT
The DNA here is from genome assembly GCA_963425845.1 of Sphenostylis stenocarpa. Lineage (NCBI taxonomy): Eukaryota > Viridiplantae > Streptophyta > Magnoliopsida > Fabales > Fabaceae > Sphenostylis > Sphenostylis stenocarpa. The sequence goes on from OY731401.1 coordinate 34,855,185, forward strand.
AAATGTGGGACCAAAAACATAATTTTTATTTTTAACTACACGAGCAAATTTACTTTTAAAGGCACCTCAAGTTTGTAATTGTTAGCAACGTAGTGGCAAACTTGAAGTTTCCATGCGTGTTTTCTTTGAGCTTCTTATTCTCTTTGATTGTGTCTGTTTTCTTGGGTTATTAACTTTTGTGTAAATAAACTCCTAATTATAATTTATAATTATAATACAAAGCTTAATTAATTTTTTTAGTTTTGTTTTCAGAAATCTCTTCAGAAGTGTTTGATTGTTGTGAAGGTTGGGTGATTCTATGCGTTGGTTGGCTTCAATTGATGAGAGAAAATTGTGGGGATGCTTGTTTCTGTCAATTGGCTCTGTTTTCTTTGTTGGATATTTCTTTGTTGCTGTGATTTCCAAGCTTCTGCCACCTTCTCGTGTTCCCCTCATTTCTGCATTGCAAAAGGACTGGTAATTAACTAATTGATTGCTCCTAATACTGACATATGATTCTGTAAGTTTGTACTTCCATATCAATGATTTTTCAGCATGGTTATTGAATTTTGGGGAGGGGATAATAAAAGAGTGTAGAATGTAATAAGGTTTTGTAATTGCAATATGTTCTGTGATGGATTTGATTTATTTTTCCTTTTAATTGTTGTTTTGTTTCATGTGCTGATGATAGTGTGTTATACCGTGTGTTTCATGAACATGTCATTCATAATACACAGGAAAAGGTTACAGTATGTGCCATTCATGACAAAGATCTAATTTGCATAGTTTGGGATTTGAATTGTGTTTGGTGATGACTTGAATATGCTTAATTAATTAGACGGGGTTGTGTTCTTGACTTGAAGTTGTTTTTGATAAGTAGTTCCTGAAGTACCATTCTCTCTTGGTCCAAAATGATTTTTTCCTAGCTTCCTAGGTGATTCTTTCTTTCCTTTTGTAAGGGCTTGAGATCTTCCAAAGTGTAATTGCTATATGCTTGATATAGATTAATGCCTTAAGTCAGGTGTTCCACTTTTTGCCATGGTCTACCACCACCAAAACATCACCCTCTTCGCTACTCTTGGGACCAAACGTGAAAAATAAATTTGATGTGTTTGATAATTATTCACAGTTTAAATATATTGTCGGAATAAATGCTGTGTTGTTGCTATAATTTCTTGAATAAACAGTTTCTGTTATCTTTGTAGCCACTGATATCTCTCCTTGAGGAAGAAAGAAAAACTCATCATTTTCCTGATTTTTCATTTGACAAATATAATAGGTACTACTGCTTCTTGGTGCCATTGACTCTCCCTATAATTGTGGTTGCTGTGTACTTTCATTGGCTCACTATGAAGTTGTTCAAGCATGCATAGCATAACTTTGTCAGATTTTGAAGGCAGAAATACATGCATGCTATTAGAACAACAACTACCTATGTCAATTGCTGCTTTGTTAGATATCTCTGCAGGACCTCCACTCCTCCAATCCCCTCCAACGAACACAAGGATTAAATGTGATTGCGAATCTGTCAATACTATTTATGTTTGTTGTGCCTTTGAAGGAGGCCTAGGAAAAGTTATGTACACCATTCAGTCCTTCTAGCAGCGTAACTTGTTTTGGAGGTTCATTGTGCCTTATTACTCTATCATCGTATCAATGGTATCTGTGTAACTAGGTTTATTGTTTTACATTTTTTTAATGAGGTTCATCTTGTTTGCTATACCTTGTCAAAATCTTGAAGGTGTTGGACTATAAAAATTCTCAATAACTCTGACATTGAAAGAAATGCATATAATATCAAAGTGTGCAAAATTAAAGCAGCAACATTAAACAATAATGTCTACAAGGTTATTCTCATTCAGTATTGATATGATATGCATGATTTGTCCTATAAATGTTTTTTGTGGTAGCCAATGTTAATATCACAGTTTATACGAGGCAATTTACTAAACGCCAACCTATTTAAACTGGTTAAAATAACTTATATCTTAGTTGATAAATGATTATGTTGACAATAATAAACCATTTATTAAGGGACTTAATTCTAATCTATAAGAATAATAAATGTGTGATTTAACTTATGATAAATTGTTTTTATTTAGTAGATGGTGTTCTTTAATTTTGTTAAATATTTGTAAAAGTTTTATTATCCATAATCATCATAATCATCTTAAAAATTGGATGTCATGATATTGGTGCATTAAATATTGAATATATAAATATATATAAAGGGTGTTTACGAGATAAAACTAATTTTTCAAGTAGAAAATACTTTTTAATTTAATAATATTAATTCTCAAATCCATTATTATTAACAGTTATTATTTCAATAATTCTAAAATTGATAATTCTAAAATTGACTTTAATATTATTTTCAAAATAATAAGATATTTAACTTAATCCTATTAAACAAGAAAGTGAAGATTTTACTCCCTTTTATACTATAATGTTATTATATAATATTATTATATCATTGATTAGTCATCCAATCAAACAAAGATAACATGATCTACAACTGTGAAAACCTCTTGACCAATGTACCAATGATTAAGGTAAACAACTTACAAACCAGAGGAATAAAGAACACTGGCCAACGTGCCCAAAAGAAGAAAAAATCTCAACAAAAACAAATGATGATTGGCTCAAAGCTACTATTTCTATTTAGTAATAAGATAATTAAGTTCCTAGCTAGAATAATGAGTGCTTTAGGCCTTCAGTGGTCATGTTTTAGACAACTCAAATGGCAGCCTTGTCTCAATTGCAAACGACATCCGAGTAAAAGGCTACGGTCCTTCTTTCACAGTTTTGTACGCTTAATAGCTCAACATCAAAAACTTCAAACTGTTTTGCGCTGAAAAAGGTTGAAGGTCCTACCTGCAGAAGACATAAACATCAGCCATTCTACTCCAGAGAGATTACTTATTTTAATGTTTCTGAGAGGAGTTCAGTGCAGTTGCAAGAACTGTATATTAGAAAGTATTAGTAAAATTGATGAGCTATTGTTAAAAAGTGCTCAGGCAACAGGATTGGAGCCTATACTCTGCTCCAATTTGGACATAATAATTGGAATGAAATTTCTTATGCAGAGAAATAGAGGGAACAAAGTACAGTTTCAATCTTCCAAGCAATAGTATCTAACATAATATTTTTTTGTTTTATTTTAGTGAATTCAACAGATATAATATCCTAAAAGTTGTTACAAGTATTTCTTGATGCTATTCCAAATAAGTTGTTTAAGTATTTATGACCAAAATATTTGTCTCTTTAAATGCCAAAAGTAAATCATGATACCTATTAAATAGGTTTACAACTCATTGGTTATATAACTCGTAATAAAAACCATTAATATTATTCTAGGAATACTAAACGTCTAATTTAAGTTTTACAATAAATCTCCCCCTTAAACTTAAATACTCTTCCCATCTCTTATTCCAATAAGCCTTTTACAACTCTCCAGCAGTGTAATTGGCAGTGGTTTGGTGAATATGTCAGCAGTTTGAGCTCGGCTTTCAACATGCTCCAGCTCAACCTTTCCTTCTCTGACTTGTTCTCGGATGAAATAAAATCGGACGTCGATGTGCTTGCTCCTTCCATGATTAATCAGGTTCTTTGCCAACTCGATCGCCAACTCGTTGTCAACTTGAATTACAGTCCGTTTGTCTTAGATCACCCCTAGATGCCTTAGTAGATTTGAAAGCCAGACTGCATGACACACACTCTAAGATGCCGCCACATACTCGGCCTCGCAGGTTGACAGAGTTACAATGGACTGCTTCTTTGACAGCTAAATAAAAGCTGTTTTTCCGAGTAGGAACATATAACCTGAAGTACTTTTCCGATCATCAACATCACCGCACCAATCACTATCCGAGTAACCCACTAGTCGGTAGTCATCCGATTTTGAATATAAAAGACCAAGTGATAAGGTTCCTCGAACATATCTCAAAATTCTCTTTAAGGTCTTCCAATGTGTGTAGCTTGAATTCTCCATGTATCTGCTCGTTATCCCAACACTCAGCATTAGGTCGGGTCTTGTGCTTGTAAGGTACCTCAGACTTCCGATTAAACTTCGATATCTCCCAGAATCAGCTCGTTCTCCTCCATCAAACTTTGAGAGTTTAGTGCCTGGTTCCATTGGAGTAAAAACCGGGTTGCAGTCCTCCATTTTAAACTTCTTTAAAATTTCAAGCGCGTACCTCTCTTGGGATATAAAAATTCCTTCTTCTGACTGCTTCACTTTTAGGCCAAGAAAATATTTCATCATCCCTAAGTCTGTCATTTCGAACTCTTTCTTCATTACCTCCTTGAACTCCTTAATTAGCTTCGTATTGCTTCTGGTGAATATGAGATCGTCAACATAGAGAGCGACTACCATCATATCCTTTTCTAATTTCTTTGTGTATAAAGCATGCTCGTATGAACATTGTTCATACCCATTTTTCTTGAAATACCCATCAATTCTCTCATTCCAGGCACGAGGAGCCTGTTTCAGCCCATAGAGAGTTTTTCTTAATCTCAACACCTTTTTCTCATCCCCTCTCTTCATGTACCCGAGTGTTGCTCAACATACACCTCCTCTTTCAGCACTCCATTTAGAAATGCCGATTTCACATCCATCTGTAGAATCGACCATTGGTTCTGAGCAGCTAATGAGATCAGAAGTCGGATTGACTCCATTCTCGTGACAGGAGCAAATACTTCATCATGGTCAATTCCCTCATTTTGTCTATAGTCCTTCACCACAAGTCGAGCCTTGTAACGTTCAATCTCTCCCTCAACATTCATCTTCATTTTGTACACCCATTTTACTCCAATGGGTCGAGCTCCTTTAGGAAGGTCAGTCAACTCCCAAGTTTTGTTGCGTTCAATCGCTCCAATCTCCTCATCCATGATTGTTCTCCACTTCTCATCTTGGACAGTTTTCTCAAAACTCAAGTCTTCAAAGTCAGCCAGAAGGCATACAACATGAACTTCATTTGTAGTGTCGTATATTTCCTGCAAACATCTCATCCTGGGCTGTTGTGGCTCTATTTCTTTATCTGATGACTCAATGGTTGTTATTGTTGAAGGCACAATAATTTCGAAACTAGTTTCTTCTTCTGCCGGGTTACTCCAGAACCAAGGCTTTGTTTCTTCCACGTGAACATCTCGGCTTACCACCACTTTATTGTTAACAGGATCAAACAATTTATACGCTTTAGATTTTTTCATCATACCCGATAAATATGTACTTCTTACTCCGATCTTCTAATTTAGTCCTGTGCTGACTTGGTCATAGGCCATGCTACCAAACACCTTCAGATGAGAGACACTCGGCTTCATACCACTCCATATCTCTTGAGGCGTCTTCTCACCTAGCTTTGCATGTGGACATCTATTTTGTAAATAGACTGCGCACTGCACCGCCTCTGCCCAAAACTTCTTTGGCATATTCTTCCCTTTCAACATAGATCGAACCATATCAAGAATGGTTCGGTTCTTTCGTTCCGCTACACCGTTTTGCTGCGGAGAATATGAGGCAGTCAGGAAACGTTTGATCCCATGTTCCTCATAGTATTTGTTGAACTCAGTAGAAGTGAACTCGCCTCCTCTGTCAGATTGGATTGCTTTGATGACTTCGCTTGTTTCTTTCTCCACCATCACTTTGAATTTTTTGAAAGTTTCAAACACTTTTGACTTCTCCTTTAGAAAATAAACCCACATTTTCCTTGAAAAATCATCAATGAAAGAGACAAAGTATCTCTTACCACTGAAAGATTCTAGAGTTATTGGCCCACACAAACCAGTGTGGATCACTCCGAGTTGCTGCTTTGCTCGACACTCAGAACTTCTTGGGAAAGAAGTCCTCGCTTGCTTTCCAATCACACATTCTTCACAGAACCTTTTTTCGAATTCCATTATAGGCATTTTGAGCACCATCTCCTTTTTTACTAGTGCAGTCAACCCACCGAAGTGAAGATGACAAAACCGAAAATGCCACTTCATGGCCTCATCCTCCATATCAAGTTGCATGCATTTATCTTGAACTGTTTTCAGCTCAAGTTTGTACATGCGATTTTTCTTCATTTCCACCAAAGCAATAAGCCTCCCGAATTTATCCTTCAGTTGTAGTTCTCGGTCCTTCATCAGAACCGAGTACCCCTTCTCCATTAACTGTCTCATGCTCAATATGTTGCTTTTGAGATTAGGTACGTAGTATACATCTCTGATCTCTCCGATTCGTCCATTTCTCTATTGATACCATATCTTTCCTTGACCTTTGACAGTTACTTTCGAAGCATCACCGGAAGAAACAGATCCGGACTCCACCTTTGAAAGTATTTTGAATAAGCGCTCATCACCACACATGTGGTTACTAGCGCCGGTGTCCAAGTACCAAACTGAGTTATTAGAATAGTTTGGTTTGACCTCAGTTTCTGAAATGTTTGTCACCATCAACAATCCTTCATCTTCTTCCTCAGCAAGAAAGTTTGTTGGTTCCTCCTTTTTCTTCTCGGACCTACAATCTTTAGAAATATGACCCAGTTTTTCAAAATTATAGCATTTTACGGAGTAACAGTCCTTGACAACATGTCCATTCTTTCCACAATTATAGCATTTTACCGAGTAACAATCCTTGGCAATATGCTCATTCTTCCCACAATTATAGCATTCAATATTGTTTGTGTTTGTCCGACCACCCCGAGCCTGTCCTTGGCCACGCCAGTTCTATTGACCGTCTTGCTCATTTTTTCGTCCTCCTTTTCCTTTATCACCTCGGCCTCTGCCTTTTCCTCGGCCTCTGGTACTCTGAGCATAGAGCACCTTCTCCTCTTTTATTGTCGCCTTTTCCTGGAGAGCCTGTTCAAGGGACTCCCCCTTCTTGTTTTTCCTTCTCTGCTCATGCGCTTCAAGGGACCCAGCAAGCTCTACAAGGGTGAGCGTCGATAGATCCTTGGACTCCTCTATTGCGCACACGATGTTCTCGAAATCATCTGTCAATGACCTCAAAAATTTTTCAACAACTCGGTTTGATGAAAAACTCTCACCATTCTGATTCAGCTTGTTCACCATGGTCTCCACCCGAGTAATGAACTCGGATACGTTTTCAGGCTCTTTCATCCTCATGTTTTCCACCTCGCCCCTAAGGGTTTGAAGTCGAACTTGTTTTACCCGTTCATCTCCTTTATTTGCTTTTTCAAGTGTATCCCATGCTACTTTGGAAGATTTTGCGTTAGCTATCTTCTCAAAGCCGGATTCATCGATGGTTTGGTATAGCAGATACAGAGCTGTCTTGTCTTTAGCTCGAACGGCCTTCAATGTGTTCAGCTGGGCATTTGAATACCCATCTGTGTTCGCCGGTTCCTCATACCCATTCTCGACCACATCCCAATTATCTTGGGAGCCGAGAAGAGCCTTCATTTGTACCTTCCAGTTGTCATAGTTGCGCCTTTCGTCAACTTGGGTAGCGGGATGCCATTGGTTAGACTTGCCATTTCCTCTCAAGTGTTTGCACTCAACTCACACACCTCACAAAGCTTTGAGTCGTTTCTCTCTCTTTCTCAGCCAGCACACACCGCGGCGTTTTCTATTGAGGCTTGGTAGGTTCTCTCACGCTCACCTCACACAAGCTCTGATGCCAATTTGTTGGTAACAGGAAAACGAAACAACACTCTCAATATTTCTCCTGATACTATTCCAAATGAGTTGTTACAAGTATTTATTGCCAAAATATTTGTCTTTTCAAATGCCAAAAGTAAATCATGATACCTATTAAATAGGTTTACAACCTATTGGTTATCCCACTCCTAATTAAAATCATTAATATTATTCTAGGAATACTAAACGTCTAATTTAAGTTTTACAATACCAAGCAATAGTTTCTAACATAATATTTTTTTGTTTTATTTTAGTGAATTCAACAGATATAATCTCGTAAAATCAGTTTAGATTAGTTATCACAAAAAGGGTAGGCTGGTGGATCCACGTAATAGACTTCACTATTCTGCCAAAATTTCTGCTGCATTTCTTCAGAAAAAGAGTAAGCTGGTGCATCAATTAAGCATTCTGATTCTAACTAACATTGTGTTGATCGATAAATTCTAGAATCCATTCAGCAGCAAATGCATTATTCACATTTATCAATTACTTGCTAATACCATGACATTAGCTACAAATTATTGAAAAACAATAGTTATTGACAGAAAATAGATAATATAAATTATAATAATTTCAATATAACTCAGTACGGACATAATATGCTGTTTTCATGAGATTATTTCTTCATTTTTATTGAAACATCTTTTTGTCCCAACTACCAGGTGTCAAAGTTGATTGACAGGCCTTCATTGTTGAAAATTGTTTATACAATGTAAAATTTCTTCGACCTTAGCATGGATTAATTATAAGCAGTCAAAATCATATAATATGGAAAAACTCCAAAATAAGTTAGAGAAAGGTGATAAAAGAAAAATGAGAGATGTTGGAACTCACTGGTGGTCCAAGTTCCGGGGGGATGATGATTCTTCTCTTCCCACCAGGTCTCATGTCTTTAATCCCTTCCTCAAATCCTACATCAGAAAATGTACTTGTCTCACTTCCTTCTGCACTTATTTTCCTCCCCTTTTGGGTTCTTTAAGGGAGAGACAAAATCAAGCAAAAGATGAATACCTTTTTCATGAAGTTGCAAAGAAATTAATAGAACTAAATCTAAAAATTTTAACCTGGAACTAATGCCTTAGTACCCATGCGGATTTTGGCAGGAGTACCCTGCAAGTAAGAGCTGTCTATTCGACGACCAGATTCATTATAGCCAACATAGTGAAAAGTGACCTGCAAGGCATTGCTTACAAGCATATCAGTGAATATAATTTCTGTATACAAATCGTTCATGCTTTAAATTGCAGTGCCTGAAAGTTCCAGTTTTGCAGCTGAAAATGACATTTTTTGGATAGCTTTCCACTTTCTACCAATGACCACCTCACCTGAGTGGCTAATGATAGACTGACCCCAATATTGATGTATGATAAAGCAATGTTTAAAAAACATAAAATGTTACATTGCCTGGGAGTGTATTTGTTATACAATAAAAATTAAGAAATCATAAGAAAGAAAAAATTCATATATGATCTTATTAATTTCACTAAGAAGATGCCAGCAATGCAGATTAACAAAATTTCTCGAAGGAAGTAGAATGCCAACGAAAGACAGGACTATGAACAACAGTTGACACAAAAACTGGTATGCAATGCTAGAGAATAACATAACAGCGTAAAAAACTCGTACTCTTAATCCATGGGGTTTTATGCTGTTGCCGTGATATGTAAGCTGACTTACTAAGCAAATTCCTTGAAATATCTAACTTTGACATCATTAGTTTATACAAAAACAAATTCAAATTTCAAACTTTCCCATCTCAAAACACTGAAGATATTCCTCGAAACAAATTATTATGCAACTAATGTTGGAGTTCAAAAACCTGCCTCTATGTTTTCCTTAACAAATAGAAAATGTTTCAATACTAAGGCAGAAATATCCTACTTTCCATTCTGTAATATAATAGTGTGTTAATTTTTCTCTTTCAAACAACGTTTACTGGAGCTTTCGTATTTTCCAAGACAAAAAATAGAAGAAGTGGTATGGTGAATGGATGTTCTGTCAAGGTTTAACTGTAAAACAAACACACATTGAAAGAAGTTGCTAAACACTGCATATGAACAACTCTAGTTCTCACTCCGATGTTCATTGATAATATTTTGTGAAGTGTGTCTGCCAACCCATAGATTTTATATTTAATGATTTACAGCATATAAAGAAAAGGAATATAATAGCAGCCTATTTCTAAAATACCAAAATATCATGAAATGATTTGATTGTGATTTATAATCCCCTTAATTCTTGGTGTTTTATTTTCTATCATAATCTGAATTTAACACCAGAATTTCAACCTTCCTAAAAGAAAGAAGCAGTAGATTGGAATGAAAATAAAAGAAAAACCTGCTGACCATCCTTTGGGCAATCACCTTGACCAACTACAAAATCCCGGTATATGAGCCCCGAGTCACTCTTTACATAGTTATCTGAAGATACTACTTTAACTTGAAAACCTGAAATATATAACAATAAATCACACCATCGAATGAATTTCACACTAGGCTCCTCAATTTTGCACACTGAACTTTGGTAGACAAACATAATTGAGACACTGACCAGAGTGACCACAGTGTAAAAAGTAATAGAACTTTTTTAACTAAACTTAGAAAGTAACATAATAACAAAAACAAAGCCTTATCCCGTGAGATGAAGCCAGCTGCATGGATCATAGACATCAATGGACTCAGTTAAGAACCAAAAATATATTATTCACCGTGTGTCTCCAAACAATGTTTGCCTTAGCAAGTTTTACGCTGGCTACTAAGGGCATAACACAACCCTCCTTCTTTAGCCGAGGTTGGGACTGGCTATGAAACCATGGTCAGATTCACAGAATATACCATAGAAAGTAACACAATCATTTGCCAAAAACAAATATAAGCTTAGACATTATGGAGTGGAAACTGGAAAGCAAATAGCTAAATCAGCAGTAGATCTTTAAATTGATAAAAAAATTATCATTGTCACCTTCTCTAATAAAATTTGGGAAGTCCTCAGGCGCATTGTTTTCTTTCTGTATCCGCCGATTTTGTTGTAGCAACCGTTTTTCATCGTAAGGATTTGTACTCTTTGTCTTCCCATAAGAAGGCAAAGTTGGAAAAACACTAGTTGAGACCAAGACAGAAAGGAAGAGTGTTCTCCTCAATGATTTCTCAGAATGCAACATGCAACTATCCTGCACTCTATCCTCACAGAGAAAACACACCAAATCAGAATCCATTACCGATATTTCACAAAAGAATATCAATCCACATGCCACTCTTACAAGTAATCCTTTGAGTTTTGGTTTGTGCATCCATGAGTTAATTGTTTCCTTTGACAAAATATAGTGCCTTGTACAGGACAAGGGAAGTTCACTGCTCAAAAAAGTAAAACCCTTTTAGTATCTGCAAAAACTTCCATTCCCTAATTTGTTGCCTAATCATGTAAATCCCAAAGCAACATTGCCAGCTCCAAATTGTTCAAAGACATACTATTTACATTAAATTTCACTTTCACCCACACCAACACATAACTGGGAATGTAAAATTCCAATCAGAATTAGAAGATTCTAACATCATGAGAGAAGAGTAAAACTGGGTAGGGAAAAGGAAAGTGGCATCAAAACCCAGCATCACATTACATCCAAAAGTTAAAGATTTGAGCAGGCACAATATACTAACTTTAACATCAAGAAGAAGCATAAAACCAATATAGTTCACATAAAAATAGAGAGATATTTAAGGTGGAATTGGGACTTTGCTGCAAAGGGTGTGTGAGAAAGACTTACAACGAAAAAACGACAACATAGCTTCTGAGAGTAGAAGTTCACAGCACAACGCCTGTTTCCTGTTGCTTCTACGTTATCTACTCTGTTTGCCGTAAAGGAAACAACAATTCTTTTAGTTAAAATTGATCCTGTTTTCTATATTTAAAAATAATAATTTTGCTTTTTTTTATATAATTTGAGAATTTCATCTCCACAAAGAAAAATTAAATTTGTAAATCATCAATATCATTATTTTAAAAAATGCTAAGCTTGATTTTAAAATACAAAGAGTAAAATCGATTCTAAAACATATTGATTACCACTGTGATAGAAAATTAACAGATTCAAAACATATTTTATCTTTATTTAATTTTAACAAAATTAAAAAAAATAATTAAGATAATAATATATAGTTACTTCACACTAAAATATTAAAAATGTCAATATAACTTATGAGTTTAATTTTTATGGCATGGTGTATGTAATCTAATTAAAAAATTTAAATTAATATTAAAATGTTTTCAAATAATTATTATAAAATTTATGTCTGTAGACTGTATAGTATAATATTTTTTATGATTGAATCACAATTTAAAATCATTTTTAACATTTCTTTTGTCTCATTATTAACTGATACATTTTTTGTTGTTTCCTTTAATATTTCTTTCCCTTTTCAAATTTTAATTTTTTTAATAGCCAAGCATTATATGTAAGGAAGAACATAGGCGCCACCTTACGAGGTAAGGTAGTACCTCGGAGAGTAGACTAGACTGAGATCTCCACCCTCATCTTGTCTTGAAAATGGCAGATGCAGAAGGGTTCGTTGAAGCAGATAATGCAGAGGCCATTATTACCAGAATTGAACACAAATCCCGCAAGATCGAAACTTTACTCAAACAGTACTAACCCTTTATTCCTTTCCTTTTTCTTTTCCCATCACCGCATCCATCAATTAATTGTTTGTTTTTTTATTTATATTTATCATTGTATATGCTGTGTGATGCAATTTCAGGTATAAACCCGTGGAAGCCCTTAAAACTGCGCTTGAAGGAACATATGCCATTATTGGTGATGAGCGTTGCAAGGTTTTTCCTTCATCCCCAGTTATTTTATATATTTTTCTTACACTTTTTTCTATCTTTTGAAAGAAAAATTGATGCTAAACTGTTATTTGTGATAGTGTTTGTATTTGCACCTTATTTGGATCATCGTGGAACTGAAGCAGTGTTTGATTAGCAGATCAAATTACCCTGATACTCGTGATTTCTTCGAAAAATTAACACAAAATTCCTGGCTTTTTAATATAACCCCTTATAGGAACACATGGTGTCATGCCTCAAATGGATAATAGGAGTGTTATTGTAATTTATTTCAAACAATTAAAGAGAAGTACTGTAGAAAGGAAAAGTTAGATCATTTGTATTTCAAAGAAATCTTGGGAAGTGTCGGTGTAATTTGTTCTTATTATCATCATCATCAATAAGCTTTTTTTAGCTAGCAACAGTGTTTAGTTTTTGTCCCCTATTGTTACTTTGGAAATCTTGTGCAATTCAATTGATGTTTTCTAATTTCTTGAAATCATAACATATTTTTCATGTATTTTGGATTTCTTTTTCTGTTTTTCTTTTTACATTTTAGTGTTTGGTGCTTAAATATTTCTTCATACATTTGATTTTAATTGCTGAGTAGCAAAAACAGTATTGCCTCCGCCCCCTTTTAAATCCAAGTTCAACCTGCAAAGACTATTCTTTTTATTACACGGACAATTGTAATGGAACTTTCATAATATGTTGAAACTTGAAATTATGGCATATTTTACTATACCTATATCCTTTTTTTTTGCCAGTCAGCACATTGGATTGTTGTGCATAGAGCTATAATGGCTATAAAAGATGTGGATGGGATGCTTTCTTCCTTGGATCCTGAGTACTATGATATTCTAATGAAGTGAGTGGTATAGTATATCTTGCTTGAATTCAATTTTACTTTTCAGCTCAAACGTGCTAGCTTCTCATTCTTTTAGAATACAAATTTGCTAGGGTGATGTTAACATTTTGAGGTTTATAGGTAATTGTCATTGTAGTTTGATCTGTGTTCCACCTTGCATGGTATGTTCTGCACTAGCACAATTACAGCTAAAGATCGTAATATGGACTGTAATATAGGTGATTTGTTCGTAAATTTTTTCAGATATGGAATGATAATGTTTTGGTATAGTGAACCTGTGATGTGGATGGTGGGAATAGTATTCTAAGTGATGTTTACATAGTGTGGGGGAATTTATGGTTGTTAATTAGGAAAGACATGGCAGAATCTCTTGATCTTCCCTGCTAACAATTTTGCATTCAATCTTTTTTGCTCTGGAATTCCTCTAGTCTCTTTCTGTCCTAATATTTTAGAATGTGTTATTTTAGACAAAGGAAAGTTCATAGACCTTCAATAGTGAATATTATCAGGGATTTTATTGGATTTGTTTATATAATTTGAAGGTAATTATTATAGGAGTTACAGTGCTTCTAGGATGATGTATAGATTAGGAAAGTCATGGAAGGTTGTTTACTTTCCAGTCTTCCCAATATGGCTATAAGGGCCTGCTGTGTGTGAACCAATATGCTCCTTAAATTTTCATTTATAAGTTTTATTCCAATAATTTTCCTTGTATGCTGTTCAATGCTAGAATTTCTGTAAGTAATTCCTTGGTCATGAAGAACCGGACATAAACTTTCAAATGAATTTACGCTTTAATCTATCAATGCAATATAAATTTGAATTTAAGACCAATACACTGCATGCCAAATGTGTATTTCAAACATTCAATCTCAGTTATGTTATTCCAGATTTATGATCAGACTACAATCTTTGCTTCCTCTTATACATTAATACAACAACAGGTTAGAGGGGATTTTTACTATATAATATTCTCTTCCTCGATGCTTATGCATGAGGTCTATGTTAACAGTCACAATTTTAGGATCCCTCATTGATAATTTTGTCAAAACATGAAGGATCTGCTTAGGATCAATAGGATTGATTGTATCCATCCAACATCAATCTCACTTGTGCTGTAAGTTTTTGTCAACCATCATTGAGTCAAACTCCAGAATTCTTGCAAATTCATTTGTGATTTTCTTAGATTTCAATAGAAATACTCTTGTAGTTAATGTCAATCATACAAACTGGTAGAGTTTTCCCATTTTAGATTAGTATGCTATAACTATTCCCCTCAGGAATGTAATTGCTGTAAAGCATCCATTACAACCTAAGTCTTCTACACCATATACCAAATCACTAGTCTGCATGCTCCAAGAGTTAGTAAGGCATCTTTCATGCCCATCCTAGGAAACAAAAGGTACGTATTTAAATATTTCACATAATAAATATCAAGTGTTTGTCAATTATTGTTAGTTTTTATCTTATAAAACATAATTTAGTCATTTATATTAATTCACAATTTTTTGAAACATGTTTTGTTTTTCATAATTTTATAGTATTCTATAACTTAAATATTATAGAATATAAAAAATTATAACTTTAATTACGACTTCGATTACAGTTAGCCCATTAAACCTTGAATCAGTTTCTTTACCAATTCAATCACTAGGTCAGTGTCAAAAACATCACCTTCATCTAGTTCCATCAAAACACCTGTAACACAACCTCAATAAACATAAAGGGCAGTATAGATTCAGCACAGCAACCTGCCACAGACCTCTTTACTTGAAACCAATTTCTAGTTTCTAGGTCAACTAAATCTCTACCTTTCCAATACCTTATGTCCTCTACAACCTCATTAGCAAAAAGAACTCCACCTAAGATATTCCCACAATAGAAATTCTTTGAGATAACACTTTCTTCAGTAATTTCAGATTTTTAAGACATTAAATGAGTCTTTCTTTTCACAATATGATGGTTACTACAGTAGATAACTAAATGATATTTAACAATATGATAATAACTAGTGGATATGCACCATTTTCTGTTCTAAGAGGTTATCTTCCTTAGGTACTTGTATAGAGGCTTAGCCACTGGAGATCGTCCCACATGTGATCAATTTCTTCGGATTCATGAAAAATTGACAGAGAAAGCAGGACATGGTTGCATCCTACGTTTCCTGACTGATACTGTAAATACAGTTTGATTGATATTTGAATTTTTTGTTTTTTTTCCTTTTTTTTTATTTTCTTTTATTTTGCAAGACTACACCAATCAATGTAGTGAAATATCAAGGAAATATATTGATTTTGAATTTTTGGATTCAAAATAATATGATCTGTACCTTCATTGAAAAATCTGAAATATCTAAAACATGTAGAGGAGCTAGTAACTTCATAGTTTGCCTCCAGCATTCTCACAAAACACATTTTTTAGGGTTTAAATTCTTTTGGAGAACTTAAATACATTTTGATTGCATAGCATGAGATATATGGTGCCAAAATTAAATTCGTACCAAAATTTGAACTTTTACCCAACACTAGTAACATTATATCACTTGAAATAATAACAAGAACGAAATTATTTCAGAAGAAATAAAGAGAATCAAATTAACTACATTAATTTAATAGTTTGAACTTAATTTAAAGTAAATACTGTTAAAATTAAAATATTAAATGAATATATATTTTCACCGTTAGCTGCAATATCTGCAAAAAATATGTAGACTTTTATTCTGTGTTATAAATTGTACAGTGCATTGTTTTAGATAAATACAATTTCGACTACAAGCGAATGCACAAGTTTTTTGGATTTTCATTGGCCAATATATTGTAAAAAAATATTGAAAAAAAAAGAATAGTAAATAAAACAAAACTTCTTAAATAAATCATGGCATTGAACTAATCTCAACTGAAAATACCTGAATTTACCTAAAGGTAAAAACCAATACATTGAAGTATCATTTCAGCTGCTTTTTTTCCTTAAAAAAAAATAATATTTTTTTTCAATCACTTTAAAATCAAAATAGTTTTTTTTTCTCTCAAAAATTATTTATATTGTTTCATGGATTCCAAAGAACAATTTTTATTTTGGAATTTTTACCGAATGGGTGCAATTGTTCCACGTTATTGTGAAAGTGGTGCACTTTTTTAAAAATTTATCTAGATCGATAAATTTGTCCACGAATTAAATTTTTTTTTTAATTGTGTTAGATGACATGAATTTCTTATTCCTTTTTATGAAAATTAGTTTTGTATTTTTTATAATTTTATTATAAATTAATATAATTAAAAATTGTAATAAAAAAATATAAGAATACTTAAAAATGAAATATATTAATATCAAAAGTAAAATATTACAATATCATTGTTTATGTGGATAATTATTATGATTATGACCCTCAATACAATTGGTGATCTATTTCGTTGGAGATACGTATAATGATAGGTCTTCTTTGTTGTTTATGTCACATACATGGATTCAAAATGAATTTTGAACCAACATAAAGAGATCAATAATCTTCATTTTGTAGTGGGTGAAATTGATGTTCATAAACTTTCAAAATTCAGTCTAACCTATATACTCAATCAACATATGTACCAATTTGCAAATGTCATAAGGAACAACACAATAATAACATGTGAGCAGAGTAGTTGGAGAGCTTGAATCTGTCCACACAATCTATCATGTTCTGGTTTGATAATTTGTTTAATTTCAAACTCATTAATTTCCCTACATATCTTTAAACATCACATATGTTGGCTCATTGTTGGTGTTGTATGAGGAAGGTCGCAATCTCTTCGAGGTACTCATGTCCTGCTCGTAACATGATCTCTACTTTCATGTCACGTTCGACAAAACATGGTTTTATTCTTTCAAATATGGTTTTGAATAAGGAACATATTGGCAAGGTTTGTACTCCTTTTAAAATTGAGTTCATGCACTCTACTCAATTGGTAGTCACATGATAATATATTTTCCCTCCATTATGTGCTTGTGCCTTTTTTTTCAATGGAATTTGATCCAACCAAGACACATCTTGTCGAAACTCTAAACTCATAGCAGATAACTTAGCTAGAAGTCTTGGTTGCTTCATCTCATATGTGAAAAAAACAAAATAAATGAAAAGTTAATAAATATGGAAATTAATGATGAAAAATAAAAAAAGTTAGTATATATATATATATATATATATATATATATATATATATATATATATATATATATATATATATAACTCATGTTAATTATTTGGTTTTTCAACTCAACATTTTTTAATTTCTTATTGAAGTTGGAAGTTATATGTTGAATGCAATATACTTGACTAATTTGTGTATTATCCAACTTTTTTAGATTGGAATATTGCTAATATGGTTGTTCCTCTTTATGTTATGATACACAAATTTTGTTGAAGTGCAACATATTGTTTCAACAATTGAAAGAACCAAATCAAAACTTCTTTTGTCTCTTATTCAACTATTGCAAATATTAATGAAAATAAATTTTGATCTTTATCTTGTGCAATAATTGTCAATAAATTTTCATGATATCTTTTAGTCAGGAATATCCCGTCAATATGAATAACTAACTTGTAATAGTTAAATCCTTCACTACATAGCTTGAAGGATCATAAAACACGTTTTAAAATGTAACATGATGGATCTTGCATTCCATTGATGAAAGAAGGGGTAGTTATATGTTCGACAATTGTGTCGAGGAGAGTTTCTTGAACAACTTGAAACCATTTGGGAGGATGGTTGTATGACTCTTCCTAGACACCAAAAGTCATAACAATTGCATTTTCTTTTTCTATCTAAGCTTTTCTATAGCTAATTGAATAACCATGACGACTTTTAATTTTTGCAGTCAAAGTTTTGATAAAAACAAATAAATTTCCTTTTACCAATTCATAAATAATATAATTTCATTTTAGTCTAAATTTTGATGATCAATAGATAACTCAATTGACAAACATGTGTGATTTGCTTCAATTTTTTTATCTTCCATTGTTATCTAATTTTACTCACTGAAACTCTAAGTCTTCATTGATACGTACACCCATAATGGACACATTGAACAACATATCTATCATACTTTGACTCAATTATAGATATGTATAACCTTGCTCAATATGAAAATGTTTAATTGCACTTACTGTTGTCTTTTTTTATTGGAAACACACATTTCTTTAGAAATAATTGCACCTGAAGTAGAAGATTGTGCATGTTGCCTATTACTGCTAATCAATGAAGGATCCAAGGTATCAACTTCTTCATCATTGTGTACATGATCATCTTCTTCGTCGAAATCATGAACAATATCTCATATAATATTGTTATGATATTGGAAGTGTATCCATGAATTGACCCGCACTTTTAATTTATAGAACTAATTGCATAAGATTGTTCTTATTTTTGTAGATTACCCAACAAACACTCGTGGTTGTACCAATTGAGATGTCTTTCACTAGCATGTTACTACCAAGCTCCTTTAGCTTTTTTAGATGCACGTGTGCCTTCAATTGCACTTATTGGTGCCATCACTAAGCTTTTCCATTATCACCAAAGGCGTGCCATAGATGTCTGGAAAAGCATTAAAGTCGTGCCTAAAAAATGAGTTCGTATCAAAATTGTGCCATGTCACATGACTTTGTACTGAAGCCATGCCATGTGAGACGATTTCAATGTTGAAATTGTGATACATCATGCCATTTTACTATATGGTCAAAGCCAAAATTGTGCTACATGTCACAAATTTGGTACAACTCCACATTGGATTCCTTTAGAAATAATGTTGAATGTTGGGATCTTCTGCACATTGAATTTTTGGTTGGTTGGGGTGTTGAGAATTTAAGTGTGAGTTTAAAGTCCCACATTAGGTAGAAATGGGAAAGTTGAATAACTTATAAGTGAGAAAGACCCATAACCTATTGCCTTAAGGTTTTGAGTTGAGAGTGGTGTCATATTCTCTTATATGGTTGGCTCATGACCCATTTGTGAGAATCTCCCTACTGTTTGCCCCCTTGGAAACCCCTATCATGGGGTGGGTGGCATTAGGAAATTGTAATGGTTATATAAAAAGGTTCATAGCATAGCCAAGCTATCCATTTAGTTTTGTAGAGAATCTTTTCATAAATTGCTTACCATCCCTTCACTTTTGAACCATAGCAAACACTTTTTTTCTTTGAATCTCTTCTTCATACACATAATTGTTGTGTATTCAGGTTTGTCATCCCTTATCAGTTCCTCTCTTCCTTTCATGCATGTCCTTTCAATCTCTATTTTCAATATCTATTGGATATATTATGTTTTATTGTATTTATTATATTTACTATCTTGTTTTACTATAGATATATTTTACTATTCTTAGCATATTTTACTATTCATTCTAAGAATTTATTCTATAGTTTTATTGTATTTATTGTATTATTATTTGTAAGAATTTATTTTATATTAACTATATATATATATATTTATTGTAATATTATTATTATTTACTACCTATTATTTATTTACTATATATATATATATATATATTTATTGTATATATTTATTTAGTATAAGAATTTATTTTATTTAATATAGTCTTATTATAAGATTTTATTCTATGTTTTACTATGTTATTATCGTACATTGGCCCATGAAGTTGACCCTCATCAAGAAAATATTGGAAGTTGTATGTTACTTCTGTAATGTTGGGCATGAGACCAAATTACATGCCTTTATCCACCTGTTGAAGATTAAAATGATGAAGAGGTTTATGCAGGATTTGGTTTCTCTAGTAAGAAGGTATGACCTTAGATTCTTTTTTTTTTTTTTCACAATACAATATGCATGACATTATAAATATGTTTTTGAACTTAGGTGATCTCAACCTGGACAAAGGTCAAATACACCAACATACGTCGTACATATATTACGCTACTCATTAGATCAACTACAATCGAAGAAGGTATTACAACAATATACTTGTTATTCATGCATACATATTTTATTTTAAAATAATATATTTGTATTTCATTGTGTAGTTTATATGAACTTCATACTATAGAAGTGTCCTATGATGGCTAATAAATGTTAAAGTTTCTCTTGCATTATGTCTTCTTGTACCTTTTATTTTTTTTCGCAACTGTTAAGTTTCATCATATTGATCAAGTGATGAGACAATTTGATCTATACCAAAATGTTCCTCATGATTCGATAAATCTATATGAATTTCATAAAGTAGATATGAGGGGCAGAACAAGTACATTTTGGTCATAGTATCATCAACAATGTATTGCATTGTTGAATGACTAACATGTTAGAAAACTAATAATTATGATCCTGATTTTGATTCTAACGATCAAGCATAAATATTATCCCATACTCATAAACTTGTTGTAGACTGAAAGCGAAAGCGTGCCTGAATTAGCCATAATGATGTTCCTATTAGAACACTATTGATCTTATGGTCTTCCACCTGAAGAGCACCTTTATTTTCCCTCTAGATTTTCTCTCTTGATGGGGATAAAAAGAAAGGAACGGGAACTGAGACTTACGTTTTGTGTGTGTACTCTCAAAAGGGGACCATGACCCTTTAAATAACCAGAATTAGGTTAATTACTTAAGTTTTAGTATTTCTAATTTGGTCCCTCATCAAATTAGAAATTACCCTATGGTCTCTACACAATTTTATTTTCATGACATATGCCTTTAGCCAAAATTTTAATTTAGTCATATCACTTTATTATTTGGCTTAATAAATAATGGCCCTAACACATTTAAATTATGTATCATATATATACATGACCCAAAATTTGCCAACAATCTCCCACTGGTCACAAATATATATGTCCTTACAATCTTACAAATGTATTAGACTTTATGAGCTAAAAATTGCCATTATATTCCTTTAGCATGCTCCAAAAGTCTCGTCCATTGATTATATCATAATATAGAACCAAACCAGCTTTTCATTGCATCATCGCAACTAAAACCAACAATGATTACTAATCCTGACATAACCAAATGACATGGATTCATCATGAAATGTGTAGCATGAAAAATTACGTGAAGGTGATCTGTATACGTCTATTTTCAACTGGTTCAAACTTTAATTTATCGAGATCGATATAATAATCTTAATGTACAAAGTGTAATGAATGAACGAAAAATCGCATATCTGTAAATAACCAAATATGTCCAAAAAATCAATGTATACATACATGAAATTAAACATAGAACATAAAATATATGAAAATGATTAACTCC
This sequence comes from Sphenostylis stenocarpa, assembly GCA_963425845.1. NCBI lineage: Eukaryota > Viridiplantae > Streptophyta > Magnoliopsida > Fabales > Fabaceae > Sphenostylis > Sphenostylis stenocarpa. The sequence goes on from OY731401.1 coordinate 34,876,728, forward strand.
CACTAAACCACAAATTCCTCAAACTGTAAAACACTCATGTGAGCAACATGCTCATGAAAGACCTTGAGCGGAAGTCCTTTAATTAGAGGATCTACTATCATGGAGGTTGCCCCTAATTGTTCTATGGAAATCTGTCCACTTTGTACTCTTTCCTTAACAACTAGAAACTTAATGTCAATGTGTTTTGACTTAGTCGAGCTCCTATTGTTGTTGGAATACAATACAACTGATTTGTTGTCACAATATAATTTAAGTGGTCTTTCAATGTCTTTCACAATTTGCAACCCTATGACAAAATTTCTCAGCCATATTCCATGATTTGATGCCTCATAGCATGCTACAAATTTTGCTGCCATAGTGGACGAAGCTGTAAGGGTTTGCTTAACACTGCGCCAAGAAACGGCACCACCTTCCAACATGAAAATGTAACCTGAAGTGGATTTCAAACTATCTTGACATCTTGCAAACTCTGAGTCAGAAAACCCAGTGATCTCCAACTGGTCTGACCTCCTGTATGTGAGTATATAATCTTTTGTTCTCTTTAAATATCTCATGACCATTTTTGCTTCTTTCCGATGGTCCATTTCTGGATTGATTAAATATCTGCCTAGAACCCCAACTATGTATGCTATGATGCGTACATACTTGGGCATACATCAAACTCCCTACAGCTGATGCATAGGGAATCTTTTGCATTTCCTCAATTTTCAAATTTCCCTTTGGGCACTGATTGAGACTAAACTTGTCTCCCTTAGCAATTGGAGTATTCCCGGATTTACATTCATGCATGCCAAACCTTTTAAGATTTTTTTTTTGATATAGCTCCTTTGTGATAATCCTAAAATATCCCAAGATCGATCTCGGTGTATCTGAATTCCTAATACAAAAGAGGCATCACCAAGATCTTTCATTTCGAAATTCTTTGATAAAAATTTCTTGGTTTTGTTCAATATGCCTATATCATTAGTGGCAAGTAGAATGTCATCAACATACAAGATCAGGAAAATATACTTGCTCCCCTTAAACTTGTGATACACACAATCATCAACAATATTCATCTCGAAGCCAAATGATAGAATTACTTGATGAAATTTGTAGTATCATTGAAGAAATGTTTGTTTTAGTCCATAAATGGATTTTGTCAGTTTGCAAACCATATTCTTTGGATCTCCCTGCACAAAATTTTCTGGTTGTATCATATAAATTGTCTTATCAATGTTGCCATTGAGAAACACCGTCTTGACATCCATTTGATGAAGCTCTAAATCATAATGTGCTACAAGAGTCATGATTGTCCTAAAAGAGTCTTTTGATGAAACTGGAGAGAAAGTATCTTTAAAGTCAATCATTTCCTTTTGTGTATAGCCCTTACCTACTAGACGAGCCTTATACCTTTCCACATTATCTTTAGAATCTCGTTTGGTCTTAAATATCCACTTGTAACCAATGGGTTTCATACCTTCTGGTAATGGGACAAGTTCCCAAAACTTTGTTGTCTTACATGAACTTATACTCCTCCTTCATTGCTTTAATCCACTTTTCAGAGTTAGAATCTTGCATAGCTTGACGAAAGTTAACTGGGTTATCTTCCATCATATCATTGTTTTCCTCATGTTCCTGAAGAAATACCATGTAATCATCCGAAATAACACTTTTTCTTTCTCTAGTGGATCTCCGCAAAGTTATTGGCTCATGATGTACAGGTTCTTGAGGATCTTGAGTTTGTTCTTCATGAACAACCAAATCATCTTGAGTAAGGGGTTCATCAACAATGTTTTGTGGAAGTTCAGAACTTACTTTATCAAAAGTAACTATTTGAATCGGTTCTAGAATTATTACCGATTCTTCCTCCAAGACAAAGTTTCTAGTTTTATTCTTCCTCTCAAACTCAATATCCTCAAAGAACGTAGCAGTTCCCGTCTCAAAAATTGTCTTTAATGTGGGATCATAAAATTTATATCCCCTAGATCTTTCAGCATAACCAATAAAATAACTACTTACTGTTTGGGAGTCCAATTTCTTTTCATTTGGCTTATAAGGCCTTGCCTTAGTTGGACAACCCCACACATAGAAATGCTTCAAACTAGGTTGTCGCCCAGTCCAAAGCTCATAAGGTGTTTTGATAGCTGCTTTAGTTGGTACTCTGTTTAGAATATAAGTTGTCATCTTTAATGTCTCTCCCCAGAGTGACTCCGATAAGGTGGAATGACAAATCATACTCCTGACCATATCTTTAAGAGTCCAGTTTCGTCTTTCAGCTACACCATTCATACTAGGTGATCCCGACATGGTATACTGTGGGACAATTCCACACTCCTCTAGGTACCTGGAAAAAGGTCATGGACGCTTTTCACCTGACCCGTCAAATCCGCCATAGTACTCACCACCACGGTCAGACCTGACAGACGTAATTCTTTTGTTGAGTTGATTTTCAACTTCATCTTTAAATGTTTTGAATACATATAGAGATTGTGACTTTTCATGTATAAGGAATAAGTATGCATATCGTGAGTAATCGTCTATGAATGATATAAAGTATTGTTGACCATTCCACGAAGGTGTAGGAAATGACCCACAAACGTTCGTATGTATCAACGCTAAGATGTTTGTAGCTCTATATGCACCTAATCTCTTCGCTCTTGTCTGTTTGCCCTTAATGCATTCAACACAAACATCAAAGTTTGTGAAGTCAATGAACTCTAAGATTCCATTTGACACAAGTCGTTCAACTCTATTTTTAGAGATGTGACCTAAGCGTCTATGTCATAATGCTCCTGAGTGAGTATCGTCAATTTTACGTTTAGTACCCCATAATTCTGTATTAAGGGTTTCATTATAGGTGGTCACAATATCAAGTAAATGCAGATTATCATAAGCCAAAAGTGAACCAGTTCCAACAATATCTAAATTAAAAGACAAACTAAACTTATTGTTTCCAAATGAACACAAATAACCTAATTTGTCCAAATAAGAAACAGAAACCAAATTTCGTCTAAATTACGGCAGAGCAAAAGTGTCTTTCAAATCCAAATAAAAACTAGTACTTAATAACAATTAAAAATGCCTTATAGTTTCCACCTCTACCGATTTGTCATCTCCAACATATATCCATCTTTCAGAATCAATTGGCTTCCGGTAGCTTAGGCAACCCTTTATAGAAACACTGATGTTAGTAGTTGCACCTGAGTCTAACCACTAAGTGTTACTAGGTACTCGACACTAAATTGACTTTAGAACAGACCAAAGTAGAAAACATAATTTTGAGGATGAGAACGAGAATTTAAATTGGCGACTACAGAAGTAATTGTAGCTAAATTAAAAACAAAAGAAACAAACTAATTATTTTCACATTATAAACATAAATAATTATAAATATATATATATATATATATATTCAAATAATGGTTTAACCCATCTCAAGAAACCCAATGCACCATCAATATCAAGTCTTTGGACAAGTAATATTAATCGCTTGAGGTATCTTGTTGTAATGATCAAACATTGACAATAAAGCACGTCCAACAACAAACCAAGTATTTGGATTGATTTATCATCGACAAAGCAAATCCTTATAATTATCACATATTTATCATTACAAGTGTGTATGCAATTTGGCTAAATATTAATCTTCCTTTGGGCTGACTAATACTCGCATGGATATACACAAACACTAACATTCATATTTTTCACGAACTACCAATTCAAGAGAGGTTATTTTGGTGACTTCTTAACTCAATTTGCTTATAAAAAATATTAAACTACCAAAAAATTGAATATTTTATTTATATAACAAAACCAAATATTTAATATTTATTTATTTAGAGTTAACAACGCAAACTAATTCAAAAGACAATCACCTCATTAGAATCCCACTAAGGATGAACACATCCCTAGAATCAACTAGGGATGAAACAGAGATAATTCTGACCCTCTTTAACACACTGCTCAAGAAACAGTGCAACCACCTAAACCCTAAAAGGGGATTAAATGGTAATCACTCAAACCCTAAATAGAGAATTTAACATCAACTTCCCTTAAACCCCCAGAGGATAAAGGTAATAAAATAAGAACAGTCACACCTGTGGAAATATTTACTAGTTGCTTAAGATCCTCTGTGTTGGGAACTCCCCCAACATCACTCCCAATTCCAAACTCATTCATATTCACCATGAAAAGAAAGCGCAAATAAAACCTAGAAAAAAAAAACAAAAACAAAAGATTCAAAGAGAACAGAGAACCCAATACAAGAAAGATTGAAACTTGAAACATTATTTCTTTCTCAATAAAACATGAAACTTAAACCGAAACAAAAGGTAAAAAACGAAGAAGAAGAAGAAGAAGAAGAATCCATAGCTTCCTCTGCTACAATGATGACACTTTATCTCTTTATGATGAAATTGATTGGGTTTTAAGAAACCCTGAATTAGCCAATTTGGGGATCGCATAGCACAATGGATCAGCGCGTTCGGATAAAAATTGGGGTCTCCTCCACGGTTTCATCAGCGAGCAGAATCAGATTGGGGATGTTACCCCCAAATTTAAATTTTAGGGTTCATGAAAATTAGAATTTTATAAATTAAACAGAATCTGAATTTTTAAATATTTCCTAAGACAGACATGAATCAAGTATGGGCAGCTCTGATACCAATTGTTAGGATCAAACACTTACCACTAGGCCAAAAGTTATAGCCATTAGTCAGAGCGTAACTCTTTTTACTTAAGAGTACTTGACCCACCCGGCCTCCGCCATGGGACAATTGATGTCACCTGCAACAATCTCCCCCTCAGCAATTGTCCTACAAGGAATCTCACTTGGATTGTGACTTGGCCCACCTAGCCTCCGCCACGGGACAATTGTGCAACCCACAACAATCTCCTCCTTAACAATTGCCCACCAGGAATCAAACTTGTGACGTTGGCTCTGATACTAATTGTTAGAAAACTAATAATTATGATCCTGATTTTGATTCTAACGATCAAACATAAACTTTATCTCATACTCATAAACATGTTGTTGTAGACTGAATGCGAAAGCGTACCTGAATTAGCCATAATGATGATGTCCCTTTTAGAACATTATTGATCTTATAGTCTTCCACCTGAAAAGCACCTTTATTTTCCTTCTGGATTTTCTCTCTTGATGGGGATAGAAAGAAATGAACGAGAACTGAAACTTACGTTCTGTGTGTGCTCTCAGAAGAGGACCATGACTCTTTAAATAACCAGAATTAGGTTAATTACTTAAGTTTTAGTATTTCTAATTTGGCCCCTCATCAAATTAGAAATTACTTTATGGTCTCTACATAATTTTATTTTCATGACATATGTCTTTAGCCAAAATTTTAATTTAGTTAGATCACTTTATTATTTGACTTAATAAATAATGACCCTAACACATTTAAATTATGTATCATATATATACATGAACCAAAATTTTCTAACATAACATAATCGATTAATTTAAGATTAATCGTTTAACAGAAATAGACATTTGCATGAAAATACGTTTTATATGCAATGATATTTTCAACACATAATACGATGCATTTCCACTCAATAAGCACAACATACAAATGATGAAGTAAGTATGAAATATTATTTATTTCAATTGGTTACATTGTTATCCCAAATATTAATTTTAAACATTTGTTTTTAGTAGTATGATATAGTCCAAGAGGAACAACAATACCAAGCACCTCAACAAAATTATCCACATGTTCGTCTATCTACTTATCAGTAACTTGGTACGACAAGTTATTATCAACAACGTGATTCGTCAAACTATCACCAATCTGGTCCGTCAAGTTATTAGTAACCTAGTTCATTCTATGATTATGTGGATCAACTTCAAAATCTTACTAGAGAAAACTATTTCGGAGGACATGTCCCTTGCACATTTAATATGATGCATTCTTGATCAAATATTTTTGTCACCACTTTTATGACACCATCGTCAGCATATCAACAAGTTGGATTCATGGATTACTACAGACCAACAATGCCTACACCTCAAAATCCAACATAGAAAGATGATACTAATGACACATATGCACAAGAGAGTCATGAACTTCAACAAAATGAAAGACTTGAAGGGACCAAAGACCACTTTGTAAAACAAGTCTTTCAACACTAAATAGTTTTCAATTTAACTTTGTATAATGTAAATCATTTTTATTAATATTAATATATTTCATTTTTTAAAATATTATTATATTTTTTATTATAAATTTTAATTATACTAAAAAACACAAAACTAGTTTTCATAAAAAAAAAACAAGAAATTTGTGTTATTTACTATGATTTTAAAAAAATAATTAAACTCCTGTCATCAATTAAAATATAAAAAACTCGTATCACATGACTTCATGACTTCAATATTAAGTCAAATTCGTGTCATATGTCACAATTTCTTAATGAAGAAAAATAAAAATAAACATAAAGAACTTATATGATGTAATACGAATTTTCCTTATAAACTCATTCTACATAGTACAATTTACCAAGTTGATAATTTTTTTTAAAAAAGGATGTAGCAATTTCGTGATAAGCTGACCAAATTGCATGTATTCAATAAAAAAAAATCCTTTTATTTTACTTTCAAAAAATATAATTCCCAAACTATCCATGTATTTAAATAATATATTATTATGATAATCAACTACGTACCCTTGTTTGGTAATGTTAATCTATTTTTCTTAAGTTAGCTTAAAATCTATTTTTAACAATTAGACAAATAAAAACTCATTCTAATTATAGAGTTGTATGCTAAAATCTATTGTTTGGTGCATCCCTTTTTTTACATACCAGAAGGATTACACATTAAAAAAATATATGAATTTCCCTTTTTAATACACTAGAAGAGGGTTGTTTCGTGCTAAAAAATTGTGTAACCTCAGCAGAAAAAGAAAGTAAAGAGGGTGAGAAAAAAAAGTGAACTCACATTACACTGAACATGGACACGTGACACCGGATAAATAGGTTTTATATTACTCAAAGTGTGGTAATATGATCTTTCGCAAGAAACGAGAAATTAAAGTGGAATCGAAGTGACCATAAAAGGTCAAAATAATAGTTGAAGAGTTGTTAGTGGATCAAATCTCACACAGCACCACCCACATACAATTCTTTGTTTACAAATTTGATAATGAGAGCATAAACCAAAAACCAAAGTCAAATCCAAAAAGGAAACACTCTCAAAAACGGCATTGGCCAAAGTTACAACATGAAAGTTGTAGTCATGGCCATGATGTGGCCCCTGATGCTACCTTTAATCATGCTTGTTGGTTAGTTACTTCTCTCTTTGAAAAACTTTACTTTCACGCGAACACACACGTGATGATGATACAAGCACTGTCACCTCTCACTAGTGCTTAACCACACACATTTTACCTTTGGTGTTTGTTGTTCACTTCTTGGAAAAGGGTATTGGAAATCCACATCTTAAGGAGAATGAAGTGTGCACAAAGAGCCAAAGTTGAGTCCCACAATCTGACTCACCCAACCCCTTGTCCCAAGCATATTAGACCAAAAAGATGGGAATCAGAGCAAAAGATAGAGATAATCATTTCTAATTGAGACCACACTCATTATCCTTTCATGGGAATCCCTTTGATATTGTCCCTCTACCCTATCTTGCACAAAATCCCACCTCTCATCTCACCATGTGGCATCACAAATCCTATGAAAAGGAACAATTTAAATAAAATAAAACACATGATTCCAATTCCCTTTTCCATCTTTCCAAGGTAAAAACTATTCAGCATATGAAAACACTACCTACTTTAACATATCCAAACTTTACACATCCTAAAGTTGACTAAAGCATGTTCTATCCAGGCTCAAAATAAAATAAGCCTAGACAAAAAGAGTTAATAGCCAAAACCATGATGATTCTATTTGCTCCCTTTTTCCTCTTCACTATCCCCACTTTTTTTACATTCCGGAAATTAGTTTTTGGAATGTATTTTCAGGATTGTATTATACAATCCAAAAACTAATTTCTAGAAAAGTATTGTGCATTCCAGAAATCAATTTTTGGAATATAAATTAAAAAGGAAAGTGCAACAGAAAAATAGGGAGCAAATACAATTTCCCAACCCCAAGATCTAGCAAGTAACCAACATATAGCATTGCTATTTGTTGATTCATTTCTGTCTACCACCTAAAAATGTCTTAGCTTCCATCCTGATTATGGCAGTGGACGGCGTTGAATTGACATTGCTGCCCAAGGGTTGACTGGCACTGGCCGCTGGACAGTAGACCCCAACGGGTTGCGATGAGCCGGAGGTGGTGCAGAAGGAATGGCAGTTGATGAGGAGGAGGATGCGGATGAGACAGCAACACGCTCACAGGAAGGGCACATTGTAAGAGTGGTGGGAGGGTTCATGTGCATGTATAGCTGTGGGGATAACTTCAATGCCCTAAGCTCTTGCACTTCCTTTTGCAGCCTCCTATTCTCCTCAGTTAGATTCTCAAAGCACCTCTTTAAGTATTCACAATCCACTTCAGTCTGCTTCAGCTTGGTCCTGTTGAACCAAGAGCATTGACATCACTTTCCTCTTTTCATTACACAATGCATGACAAAGTAATACATGACATGACACACAACAACAACAACAAAGCCACATCAATTTTCATTGCCAATCAAACCTTAGTTTATTATCAGTTTTATTAGTTTATCATTGTAAAACTGGAAGTTTATGTACTTCCATTAACTAATGAAAAAATCAATGAACTCAAGTAAACACCAAAGATTCCAAAACTTGACTTCAAAATTCATGATCACCAAATTACTACATGTTTGTTGTGCCATGGGCCCGAGCATACACATGTAAGCTATTTCCCTATGCCTGTGGTTTCAAAAAAAATTAAAATATAAATCATCTACAAGTTTATATCTTTTCACGTCTCACAAAAGTTGTGTTATTGATCAGTCTCAAATTGGTCAAATCTCATTATGAATGTTGGAGTTATCTTGAAGTTGCTGTTAAAGAAGAATGACACTGATGAGGAACAACAAAACCTTCTAAATGGATAACAACACAGTGGTGCATACAAGTAAAAGAAACTTATTTAAGAAAGACAATAAACAATGCCACAACACAATATGGAGCATTCAGTGATCATGTACAAAAATGTCAATAATGCCCCTTGGATGAGAATTCTCACCTTGCTCTTCTGTTTTGAAACCAGACCTCAACCTGTCTAGGACTCAGATTCAGCTGCTTTGCCAAAGCTTGCTTTTGTTTCTACAAAATAAAAGTAAAAACAATTTAAGACTAAATGCCAGCATTGAATCATATTTCCAACACAAATAAAAACTATTATTGAAAAAATATAATTTAGAATAAACCTCATTCTATCCTGAAACTATAACCAAAGTTTGCTTTAGTAGCTGATTTTTACAATTCCAATCACTGTCCTCAATATTTTTATTGCCATTTTGTGGAAAAGAAGAAAGCCCGAATGATTTATCACAAAGTGGGACATTAGAGTAAAAATTTTCATGAGATTAAGTAGTAAAAGTATGCTAAAATAAGAGTAGTTCTTTGTTCATTTGAAGAATTTATGCAAGGTTTTAAGAAGATGACCGCAACCACAATTTCATCCACAATGTAAGGTTTTTGGTTTTATGTCACTATGACCACAGCTTTGGCCGGAATCTAATGTGTTTGGTTTTATATCACCGCCACCACAATTTCAGCCGCAAGGTGTATGTCACTTTGACCACAATTCCAGCCAAAATATAAGGTGTTTGGCGTTATACCACCGCAACCACAATTTCAGCTGCAAGGTGTTTGGTTTTATGTAACTTCGACCACAGTTCCGGCCAAAATGTACTGTGTCCTGCTTAATTTTGACAACAATTTTCTAAGGATCACATTCATAATAACCAGGACTGCAGAACCATTGATCGAAAGAACAAAGGACAAGCTCAGAGTAAAATAAAATTCAATTCCAGAGAGAACAAGACTTGGATACGATTCCATAAGTGTTATTAGTGTTGTTCTTTAATCATAAATCTATTTGAACAGAAACCTTTCATAGCACGTTGCATAAACTCCAATTCTAATCAAACGAAACCAGAAGCACTTAAAGAAACAGAATCTAAGTTTTGCAGTAACAAATTTGGTTATTCCAAGTAGGCACTAACATTGCAATTGAAATTACAACAATGTCATTCATTATCTTTGACTCACCGGATTCAGAGTGTTGTGTTCCTTGAACGTTTCTTCCAGTACCAAGGCCTGTTCCTTCGACAACCTCAGTTTTTTCCTCGAAGTGTCACCGTCGCCTTCGCCACCGCACCCTCCGCCGTCATCATCTTCACTTCCGCCACGAGAACACGACCCTCTCTCATTCTCCTCTCTTTCGCTCCTCTTCCCGCTGATGCTCGATACTGTGCTGTTCGGCGACGACACGCCGTTGTCCTCATCGCACCGTGCCATCGACGGTGGTGGTGGCGGCAAGTTGACGTCTATTCCGCAGAAGAACGGCGGCGGCTCGGAGCTCCGATCGGTCACGTGAGACGCACCTGGGTCAGTGGCAAAATGCGTAGTTAACACAGAAATTAAAGGCTATTTCTGAACAAAATAGTGCTTTAAATCATAAATTAAAAAATGAAAACAACAAAACACCTGTGTTCCTCATTGCATGATTTTCGTCTAAAATATCAAACAAAAAATTAAAGGGTGAGTGTTCTTCACCGCATGAAAAAAATGGGACATGCGTTCAACAAAAAAATGTATATAAAAGAAGAAAAAGGAATGATTTTTTTGTTCATTTGAAAGAAAAAACAACCATTTGGAGGAATCTAAAAGCCGTGGCAATGGACCTATACCATGAAAATGGAACAAGTTTATACCATGAAAAATTGAGAGAGAGAAATATAGAACAAGAACATACCATGGGAATGGAACTAGTTAAAAAAACACGAAGAAATGAATTAAAAAATGGAGAGATTAGGATTAAGAACTTACCATGGAAATGGAACAAATTATTGAAGGAAGCCCTTTGGTTTGGAACAGGTTGAGGAGCTTTGTGCATGTTGGAAGGGTGTAGTTGATTCAGATTATTATCATCATTTTCTCCCTTTCTCAAACTCAAACTCAAACTCAACCCCAAACCCAACCCCAACCCCAACCCATCATCTTTTTCACACATTGTTGTGTAGTCCCAAAGTGAAGAGCTTTGTTTGATTTTTTACTGTGTGAAAGAGAGAAGCAAAGTGGGAGAAGCTTTTTGGAGAACAGTAAAAGAACAGAACAGAGAGTTATATATGTATATATAGATAGATACTATGGAGGAGAGTGGTGAAAGAGATAGATAGATAGAGAAAGTTGAGAAAGAGTAAATAGGCACAATAGAGTTAATGATGACTTGTGTCAGAAAGCCATATTGGTTCAATCATCATATGAAATGGCTGGTACTAGTACTACAAAGCAACGTTGTCCTAGGCTTTAAAGTTTAGCTACCTATACTTCAAAAAAGTCCAAATGGGAATGTGGTTTCTTTTTTAACCATGGTTGTGTTTTCTTGTGCCATGAAAATCAGAATGATGCACCTTTCAACTCTTGTTCGCTGAGGTTAGGAAATTCATTTATTGCACAGGGTTGGAGGTTAATGAGGAGAGCAGTAACTTACCTAATTTAGGGTTTGTGTATTTCTAATGTTGACCAACATTAATTTCTTGATTTAATTGCAATGCAAGTTAAAATATTTTATGCATTTGTTTAATCATGCATTATTATCTATCTTGAGATTATGACCTTTTATACTAATTGTTTTAATATGGAGTTTTCTTTTTATTAAAAAAATTAAATAAAATATAAAATTACACATTAATTAAAAAAAACTATGTTGTTTAATTTTATTAATCTTGTATAAAAAATTAATTCTGTTTGTTAAATATAATACATTAGTTAAATATATGTTACTATGATATTCATTAAATAGAATTAAATCTTAAAAATTACGTATATTTTAATCCTCCATGATTTTTTTGTTTTATATGTATACTAGTCACATATAAAAAAAATACTTAAATACCTTAAAATTAATTAATTACTAATATAAAAAATTTAAGGACTTTAAAATTAATTTTTTGATTTATAATATAACTAAAATATATTATTTTAACATAAAAAGGATAATAAAAATATCTTAAATTTTGTTATGATCAATTGTTTATATTAAGAATCATAATTTTAATTATCGTTTGATTTGTCTATGATAATCACGTCGTTTTTGTGTTTTCTGTTGAGTTAAAGACGAAAAAATGGCTTTTTTCACGGTTGACCGTTGAGTGTGTAAGATGTGGTTTCACATTGGAATCATGATCTCATCATAGTGATGATGATGATAAATTTTCATGTGATATCATTCAAAGTGGGTCCCACTGTGGCTAAATAGTGAAACAAAAAGAGTGACATGGCTTTTCAATGTCATGCCAATGCCAACTCACACTCCATTACAAAATAAAATTACAATTTAACATTTTATTTATTTTAATTATTGGATGAATTCCATATAATGAAAAATAAATTCATTAATTATACAAAATTTATATCAAAATTTATTTTATCCCTTCATTTTATAATGACGGATGCTTTTTAATTTTATTTTTTAATTTCACATTACGTAATCTTTTTACTTTTTATCAATTCTAATAATATTTATTTAAATTTTGTCCAAACATTAATCTAATAATTAGCACCTAATTGGTTACAGAAAATACGTGAAGAGTACAAACATTTTAATTTACTGAAAAGTATCCAACAATCCCTCAATAATTAAGTTTTCTTTTTCTTGAATTACGTTAGTTAAATACACAATGTGATATTTCAAATAGTGAAATTCAAAAATTATAAAATACTCACTTTTTTTTAAATATTAATATCGGTCATTAAATTTAATTTTTTTTCTTAATAAAAGTGTTACTTTTATATATTTTAAATCAACCATAAGAAGTAAGTTTATTTTTTCATAATTTTTGGAGCTTAAATTAAAAAAAATATTAACCATCTTTTTATAAAGAGAGTTATTAATATTATTAAAAATACAGACATTAAGTGTCTACATATTCATTTTTTTATAATTAATTTTTTAAAATATTATTTTAAATTTTTTATTCTTTAAATATATTTATTTTTTCATGTTTTTATTATTTTTTAAATATACAAATTATAGTCATTTTTTTAACTATAACATTTTTTTTCATGACACCGAAAAAATATTATAAGCAATAGAAATACAGGAACTAAATTATGTGTATTTATATTTTTTATGATTAATTTATTTTAAAATATTATTTTAAATGTTATTTTATTCTATTTTTTCACTCTTTAAATATATTTATTTTTTTATTACTTTTTTCATATTCATACTATTTTTAAATATATAAATCATAATAATTATTTTTAAAAATTACAATATTTTTATTTTTCTTTTTTTGGATGATAAATAAAAACAGTTACAAAAGCAATTTTTTATATATAATTATAAGTTATAGATAAATTTACTTTTTTTTAAAATATGTTAGTGAATTGAGATTATAATTAATTTCTAAATACATTTGAATGTAACTTATAACCATCCTTTTTTTCTAATAAACTAGTGAGTATATATATTAGATAATTCCTTAAAGATATATACAATATAATTACTTAGTTTTTTAATTGAATAATATATATTTAATTATTACTCAGTAAAAATATTTTATTTATTGCACGCATGGTGACGCGTGATAGAGATAAAAAAAGGTACCACGTGTAAAACATGCGTGAGTTGTGATGTGGTGCATTAGCATGTGATGATACCACGTGGCAAAACGTGTTCCCATAATTGCGCTCGTGCGCGTTATTTATTTGTGGCGTCATAATGAGACACATTTTCTCTAACAATCATTGGATACTCTTCTTCTCCATCTCTTTTTGTAACAAATGTGCCAACCACTCTACGTTCCTTGAGCGTGTAACTCACTTTCTCTTCCAAAGAATTTCATTAATGATTATTTTTTTTATACAATTTTCATTAATTATTATAAGGAGATTTAAATCTACTTTTTCATCTCATGGTTACGTAAATGTGTAGTTTTAGTTTTCATAAAATTGTATTGTATATTTAATTTTTTTAAATTTAACCATTTGAGTCTATTAATAATATTTAATCAAATTGTTAACACGAAAATGTTTACGAGAGAATAATAATCATTACAATATATTTTTAAATTTATTATTAATATATTATGTAAATAGGTCTATTCCAACAATGTTCTTTCTAAAGTTTATTAAAAAAGTTAAATTAATTTTTATTGGTTAAAATTAAATTATTGGATAGAATAAATTAAGTTTAAGCTCATTTTTAAAGGCATATTTTTTTAGGACTTCATATTTTATTTCTATTTTCTTATAATATATATAAAATAATAAAAATATCTTTTTATATTTTTTAACCTTTAAATCCTAATATGATATCTTATTTTCTTCTTTCGCTCACTGCCCCTCCTTAGCCCTGCACTTCCATAATCATTTCAAGAGCATTTGTTTTCACCATCATAGGCTAGAAATTTATTGGTCCTGATTTATGATTTGAATCATTGATATTTTTAACATGGATCCAAAAATTTCATGCATTTTGTTACAAGAACAAAATTTTATGCAATGACGAGACGGGGAGGTGAATATATTGGTCTTAGTTAATTCCGAAAATTTTATAATGATATTTGTATACATAAACAATAGAATTATTGTAACTGGAGCATATTTGATGCACCGGTCATTTTTTTTTTTTAACAAAAAGTGTGACTTTTATTATTGTATCATACTTGTGTCTATTTTAAAACCTTAGCACTTATGACACATGTGTTTTGAGGAGTAGTTGAATTGTATGAGTAGCTATATGTAATTGTCCGCACGTTAAAAAAAAGTTACACTTAGACAAAATGATTCACATAAACGTGATGAATATAAATAAAACGATATATCGGTGTTAGAGGATGCCTTTTTAAATAGGAAAATTATAATTAAACATACAAGGATAATTATAAAAATTTGTAATACATATTTCCATATTAGGAATAATCATTCACTTATTTATATTTACATAAAAATAATTAAAATATAGTCATATATATTATAAAAGAAGTAGACCATTATAATTTAGTTAATTGTTTTACCTAGGTCATCTCATCAATAAGAAATGATTTTTGTAAAATAATTAAAATGTTCATCACCTTCAAATAAATGTATATATTTATGATTTACTCAATAAGTTCTTTATGCAAGTTTATTCAAATAAGAGATCATGAATCTTCACTCATACTTAATAATGTAGCAACATCATAATAACTACAATGTCTATCAACTTTCACATCAATAAATTAAATATATATGGATGAAATGGAGCAAGAAATTGATTTGACATCAAGATTGTTGTTGGGCAACTAATGTTTGACATGTCCCTTGCTTGACTTCCAAGAAGATGAAATATCATGTTGAAAATGTAACGTATTATCATACTCAAAATAAGATGGGTCATGCTTAGTAAATTTAACAAGTTTATTATCATTATCTTTTGTTTTGACCTTCTCCACCTAGGGTACACAACAATGTAAAATATAGGTTTGTAATTTGTGGAGCTTATTTTTTATATTAACTTTTCTAACAATGTCAAATTCTTAAAAAGATAACGTCAAATTCCTATTAAATAAACAATTACATCATTTGATGAGATATTAGAAATGATTAATCGAATCCATATGACATGCACCAAAGCTAGTGATATGTTGCGAACATCATATGAAGCTAATTGACCAACACAAGGAATACCATATGTAGATATAAGTGTGTACCAACAATGTTTATTATCCATCACAACATACCCGACTTGATCATACTCTTTAACAATGACTTAATGCATATTTTGAGACAAAACCTTAAAAATTTTTATATCTAGTGGTGTTAGACATATGACCTACCACATAAAGACTCTTCTCCAAATGAAGCTTTAATCTCATTATGTAGTAATGTTATCATATTATTCATTAAATCTCAACAATAACACAAGTCTTTTACATTACTTTGAAGTATTCTTTCGAGGCTCCAATATGCAACTCTATATACAAAATTATAATTAGTACCATATATTAAATATATTTATAATAAAATGCATGTTGTGAATCATCATAGTATTACTTGTAATGTTTCCTAAGTGTATTACTTTATCAGTTAATGTCTTAATGAACTTTTCCTTATGTGAAATTAACTATATGCCATTCACATATTCAATAAACACACATGTCATAGAGAACAAACAACTTCAAGGGCTACAAAACAATTTTGATATTCATTCACTTCATCAAAATCCATAGCATTTACCCAAACATCCAACACTTGCTCTCACATCTTTATTTGATGCACTAACATTTTTTACTTTGCTTTAACAAATTTTCTTTATGTAAAAGCGACATAAAAGGTTGGATGTCTCACGAAACACAATTATGATTATATTCATTAATGTCAAATCCTTATCATAAACCAATGCTTGGAGAGTGAATAAACTCTTAGAAACAATTATCTAATTTTTTCAAGAGTCCACACATAGTTTCTTTCACGTTCGATGCATAATATGACAAATGTAATAAAGAACATCATTCTAGTGGATGTTATATGAGTAATCTCAAGTGCAGTATTATGCATCATCAATATTATGTTAAATGCATTCAATAATTTTATTGAATCAGGGTGTGTTAAAAAAAATATTTATTACAATATTTGTACTCTCGTCAAACATATGTTAATGAATATACATGTCTTGTTCTGATAACTTCATTAGTTGTTGTATTTCATTTTTATGTCCTCTTACACTTTCAGGATTTATATGTCTTGCATTATACATTTGTTTTATATTTGTCACACTTTTTTCATTGTAAGTAAGTAGCAAATTTTCAAGTTTCACCAAACTTTTTATCATATCAATAAACATTAACTTTTCATTACTTGTTAATCTAAAATCATATAGATGACCTACCAACATATTGATTAAGTCATAATTATAACTTATACAAACTAACTTCAAAATCAATCATTTACCATTATTTAAAGGTTTTTCTCATAATTTAAAGGGAAACTCATATTTTCTACTTTTAGTAACAATTAAGTTTTTGTATTTCCTATTTTTACCACCTTTTTCACAATTCAACAATATATATGTCTTCTTTTCTTTATGGTTATTTAGTGTATCCAATCTCAAGATAACAATCACAAATCCAAACTTAAACACAACCACTTGAACCTATTTGAGTAAATAATCTCATAACAAATACCTACAATAATAAATACAAAATCACTACATACCACATTTATAAGTTATGACAAAAATATTTATGTGTAACTAAAACTTCATCTCATCCATTATAAAGGTGTTATTACAATAAGTTAAATTATAAATAATATGTTCTACCATGTTAACATCATCTAAACTCATTAACATATCAACTTCCTACAATATATAATTACTTAGAAAATTTCCTTTATTTCCACTATGTATAAACCACATCAAATTTAAAGTTATTAGTATAAAGTCCCACAAAATTCATAATAGAACATTTTGGATTGGGTAAATCACTACAAAAATTTAGTTAATTAGTAAAGGTATTTTTTTTTAAGTTTTATAAACCGTCACAAAATTATATAATTATTGGCAAAAATTTTAAACTGCTACAATTTTTTAATTTAAAAGTTGATATAATATTATTGATAATAATTAATTTAATTTTTAAATTTAAAAATGAGTAACAATATATTAAATTTAATTTAAACTAAAATTATTATTTTTTAAAATCATTTATACCAACCTCCAAAATATTTATACTTTCTCACATTTACTTCGTCGATCTTTCATTTCTTATTGTTTATTGAAGCTTGCAAATCTTCTATACCAATCCCACCATGGAAGGTAATTTATCTTGTTCTTTCTTCACTCTGTTTCATTTTTCCTATTTTTGCTCTACTTCATTTTTCCTGTTTATTGATGCATCTCCATTTTCGCTTCTCTTAACTCTAGAATTTGTTGGATATCTTGCTCCAAATTTGTTCCGATTAAACAACAATTAGCTTAGATTGAATAGAGATAATGTTTTTCTTCCTATTGATTTGGGGTTTAGGGATTACTTGTTTACTAATTTTCTTAATCAGTGTGAATCAGTTTAGGGTTTGTTTTATTAACTAGGGGGGTTGTAGTCCCACAAGGGCTTGTTTGGGTTAAGGTCAGGCCAGGAGCAGGAGGAGAGCATTTGCTCGAGAAAGTCATTGTAAGAGGTATGGTCGAAGTGAGGGAGTTGTTATTGCTAGTGGTGGTGGTGTTGTTGTAGTTGTTATTGTTGGTGGTGGTGGTGTTGGTTGTTGGTGGAGTTATTTGAATTTAAATTAATTTCCTGCTTGTGATGCTACTTTAGCTTTCACGGGTGAGGGATTTTTGTTATTTTGAGTAGCTAAGTTGATTAATGTTAGACAAATGACATCTAGAGGGGGGTGAATAGATGCACAAATTAAAATATATGTCAAATTAAAAATTTATTTGTGAGTCAATAATTTGTTAAAACAGAAGCAATAATATAATATAATCAGGAAAAGAGAAAAAGATAAGGGAAAGAGAATAGCACACAGAGATTTATACTGGTTCGGGTATAGTCAACCCTACATCCAGTTCCTAGTCAACTCTTAACACAAGAGTGACTCCCCATTCACTATCTTTCAAATTCAGTTTACAAATTACAATCAACTCAGCAGAAGAACCAGTAAAAAGTAAACTAATTAAAAAGACAATCACCTCCTTAGAAACCCACTAAGGATGAACACCTCTCTAGAATCCCACTAAGGATGAACACCTCCTCTGAACAAATCAAAGGATAAAAACATCTCCTTAGAATCCCACTAAGGATGAACACCTCCCTAGAATCACACTAGGAATGAAAAACACCTCCTTTTCCACCAATGCAAAAAGGATGAAGGTAATAAAAATAAGAACAGACACACCTGGGTAATGGAGACAACAAATTGTAGAAGACTGTAGAATGTCAATCTCCAAGAACAAGTGTGATTAACAATGAAAGCACAAAAGGCAGTAGAGAATAGGGTTTTCTCAAAAGGTGTAAAATATCTTTGTTGCCTTTCTCAGAATTCTTTTCTCAAAACTGATTGAATGTAATTTGTATTTTTGAATTCTGTAATTGTGTGTTTTTTCATTTTTCATCAAAACTTAATTAAATAGAAAAATAGCATCAGAAAATGGTCGTTGGACATTAATAATATCATAGAGAAAATCAGGATGTATTCAAAAATATTTATTCTTTAAAACGGATATATTTTCAAATTTGAATTTTCATAATTGATTATATTACCAGTATAATTAATTATGATAGAGAAAATCATTTTTCCATTTCTGGTGCATCATAATTAATTATGACAGTGAAAAATATCATGTTATGAATTTTATCACACTTGTGCTTTGGAGACTTATGCATAATATTACTTCATCAACTTGTACCTCCATATCCAGTATTCTAAGACTCTATCTAGTCTTCAGGAATCATCTTGGGCTTGCTTGAATCATCATCTTTATCATTGTCACCTACGTCATAAATTCAAGCTTGTCCTTAAATTCATCTTGAATGGTGTTGACTTGAATGTAGTTGACTTGAATCATCATCAAAATCATCTCTTGGGAATGCAGGAACATTTCCATCAATCTCCCCTCATTTCTTTCAATCTCCCCTTTTTGATGATGATCAAGGAAACACCTAAAATGAATTAAAATGTTTGACTCTATATAGCCAGCTAAAGATTAGCACAGATTTGTATCAAGTGTCGAGTCTTTTAATCTCCGCCTAGATATATTAATAACAAGACTCCCTCTAACTCATATGAACAAATACTTCTCTTAACTCCCCTTGTTTAATTTAGATAGGAAATAATTTCACACAGATTTTAATTCATCAAAAAATCTCCCCCGTTTCATTGATAATCATAAAAAATATTAAAAGAGAAAAAAATCTCCCCTGTTTCACACAGATTAATATCATCAAAATATCTCTCTCGTTTCATTGATAATTATAAAAATATTATAAGAGAAAAATCTCCCCCTATTTCACACAGATTAATATCATCAAAATATCTCCCTGTTTCATTGATAATTATGAAAAATATTGCAATAGAAACTGAAAACAAATTTGCACATATTAGTATATAAATCAAGGTAGAGAAGATAATGCATTACAAAGTGTCATAGAGAAGAATATCATATTAAGGAAACAATATCTAGGATATCCAAGACAAATGAAGAGAGAGAAAGATAGGGGAATAAAATGATTATAGAGATAATAGAATTAAATGCAGTAGTTTTCCTCCATTACAGTCTTCTTATTTAGGCAGCTTTCAAATTCAAATGCACTCATATTCTAGATTTCAAATTTCAAATTCAAATTGCAACAAATTCCAAATTTCAAATTCTAATTCCAACCAATTCCAAATTTCAAATTCAAATTTCTAATCCCAAATTTCAAATTCAAATTTCAAATTCCAATTCAAATTCAATTTCAAAAATCTCAAACTGCAAAAATTTCAAATTTCAAAATCTCAAACTACAAAATTTCAAATTTCAAAAATCTCAAATTGCAAAATTTCAAATTTCAAAAATCTCATACTGTAAATTTTTAAAAAAATCTCAAACTGCAAAATTTCAAATTTTTAGAATCTCAAATTACAAGATTTCAAACTTTATAATTTCAAATTTTCATAAATTCAAATTTTCAAAATTCAAACTTTCAAATTTCAAAGTTGGTCAACATAATTGATTATGACAACAAGAAAAAAATTCCGATTCTGATAATGAATTAGATACTCAAATTATCATCTAGACATGTATATATGTTTTGTTCCTTTAGGCACCCATTCATATTTGCCATTAGATATGCCAAAATGTTTTATGTAACATCTATTTGATATATGACCTAATTTCATGCAATAAAAACATGTTGATTTTCTTTGAAAAGATCTAAATGCGTTTCTTAAAGTTTTTGAAACTGGTTTCACATCTGTTTTCCTTGACTCTTTCACAAAAATAGTTTTATGAGGTTCTAGACTTTCTTTAGGTTTGTAACCAAGTCCAGCTTTGCTATAATTTCCTCTTTGATAACCTAATATCGAATCAAGATTTTCAGAAGATTTTGAAAAATTGCTTATTATTTTCTCTAACTTGAAAATCTCATTTTCCAAAAGATTACAATTTTCACAAGATTTAACAACTTCTTTATTTTTTGACAAAGTTTTAGATTTCTCAACATCTTTCTTTAAGCACTCATTTTCTTTTTCAAGAATACCAACAATATTTTCTAATGCATTAAACTTTTGCATAAGTGCATTGTATTTCTTAGATAACTTGGTAAAACCTTCATACATATCTTGATATTCTTTAAATAACTCATCATATTCATTTAAGGAATTTGTACTACTTACCTGTGATGAGGCTTCATCATCACTTTTTGTCATCAAGCAAAGATTTGCTTCTTCTTCTCTATCACTGCTTTCAGAAGAACTCTCTTGTGCTGTGGAAGAATCATTATCCTCCCAAGCAATATAAGCTTTGCGTTTGCTCTTATAGGTATCATTCTTCTCTTTCACATCTTTCTTCTCTTTCTTAAGTTCCGGACAGTCTGATTTGATATGACCAGGTTTTTCACATTCATAGCAATGAAATTTATTTGTTTTCTCCTTTCTTTGTTGTCTCTTTTTCCTGTTATTCATAAAGCGATAAATTTTTTTAACAAAAAGAGACATATCGGAATCCGAAAACTTACCTTCATTTTCGCTTTCGTCTCGTGAAGATTTTTCTACTTTTAGAGCTATTGTCTTGGTTTGATTCTGTTCACCGTTCTTTAACCTTTGTAGCTCCATCTCATGTTCTTGCAGTTTTCCAAATAGAGTAGCAATATTCATTTTTGTGAGATCCTTTGATTCTGTAATAGCAGTGACCTTTGGTTGCCAATTCCTGTCTAAGGATTTCAAGATCTTTGTGTTCAACTCCTCATTGTCAAAACTCTTTCCTAATGCTTTCAAGTGATTTACTATATGTGTGAAGCGTGTTTGGAAATTCGTGATGTTTTTATTTTGCTGCATTTGAAATAATTCATACTCCTGGATGAGTGTATTCTTACGTGATCACTTTACTTCATTTGTTCCTTCATGTGTTATTTCAAGAGTGTCCCATATTTCTTTTGCCGTCTTGCATTGTGAGACCTTGAAAAATTCATTACGAGTTAAGGCAAAAACAATAGCATTTCGGGCTCTTACATTATAATGGACACGCTTATTTTCATCCTGCGTCCATTGATCAAAAGTCTTTGGAACAGCTCTAGACTCCGTTGTTCTCATCGGAATGTAGGGATCATTGAGTACAGCATCCCAAACACCATAATCTAGTGTTTGTAAAAATATTTCCATTCTCGCCTTCTAAAACTGATAGTCTTCTCCTTCAAATAATGGTGGTCTGGTTATTGAAGCTCCTTCCCTGTAAACTTGATTCTGCATAGACATCTTGACAGATTGTTTAGAAATATCTTATCTAACCAAGCTCTGATACCACTTGTTAGACAAATGGCATCTAGAGGGGGGTGAATAGATGCACAAATTAAAATAGATGTCAAATTAAAAATTTATTTATGAGTCAATAATTTGTTAAAGCGGAAGCAATAATATAATCAGGAAAAGAAAAAAAGACAAGGGAAAGAGAATAACACACAGAGATTTATACTGGTTCGGGTATAGCCAACCCTACATCCAGTTCCCAGTCAACTCTTAACACAAGAGTGACTCCCCATTCACTATCTTTCAAATTCAGTTTACAAATTACAATCAACTCAGCAGAAGAACCAGTAAAAAGTAAACTAATTAAAAAGACAATCACCTCCTTAGAAACTCACTAAGGATGAACACCTCCCTAGAATCTCACTAGGGATGAACACCTCCTCTGAACAAATCAAAGGATGAAAACACCTCCTTAGAATCACACTAAGGATGAACACCTCCCTAGAATCACACTAGGAATGAAAAACACCTCCTTTTCCACCAATGCAAAAAGGATGAAGGTAATAAAAATAAGAACAGACACACCTGGGTAATGGAGACAACAAATTGTAGAAGCCTGTAGAATGTCAATCTCCAAGAACAAGTGTGATTAACAATGAAAGCACAGAAGGCAGTAGAGAAAATGGTTTTCTCAAAAGGTGTAAAATATCTCTGTTACCTTTCTCAGAATTCTTTTCTCAAAACTGATTGAATGTAATTTATATTTTCGAATTTTGTAATTGTGTGTTTTTTTATTTTTCATCAAAACTTAATTAAATAGAAAAATAACATCAGAAAATGGTCGTTGGACATTAATAATATCATAGAGAAAATCAGGATGTATTAAAAAATATTTATTCTTTAAAACGGATATATTTTTCAAATTTGAATTGTCATAATTGATTATATTACCAAGTATAATTAATTATGATAGAGAAAATTATTTTTCCATTTCTAGTGCATCATAATTAATTATGACAAGTGAAAAATATCATGTTATGAATTTTATCACACTTGTGCTTTGGAGGCTTATGCATAATATTACTTCATCAACTTGTACCTCCATATCTAGTATTCTAAGACTCTATCTAGTCTTCAGGAATCATCTTGGGCTTGCTTGAATCATCATCTTTATCATTGTCACCTACGTCATAAATTCAGCTTGTCCTTAAATTCATCTTGAATGGTGTTGACTTGAATCATCATCAAAATCATCTCTTGGGAATGCAGGAACATTTCTATCAATCTCCCCCTCATTGCTTTCAATTAATTGATTTACTTTTGTTGTTATTGTTGTTGTTGTTGTTGTTGATATTTGTGGCGGCGCTGGATCTTGCAGTTTGGGTTTGTTCAAGAGGTCGGTGTTACTTCCATGCAACCACTTGTTCTGCAAGTTCGTTACTTATTTATCTTTATTGTATTATATATGTTGGCCAATTTACTCCACGAGTTTCTTTAATGAAATTATTTAAATTTTTGGATATTTTGTGTTTAGCAGTTCATGCTTAGTTGACTGCATAACGACTGGTTCTGAATGTGCTGTTTGTAATGCAAAGTATGGACAAACAGATAATTTAATGTCAAGCTTTGTATGTTTGTTGCATGTTCAGGTCCTATAGTTCCCAAACTTAACAAATTATTTAAGTAAACCCTGTTGCATTAGAAATGATAGGGAATATTTTTCAAGCATCAGAAAATCCTTCAAATTAGTCAGTGGGTGTTAGTAGAACATTTTAATGTAGGCACTAAACTGATAGATATTCAATATTCTAAGAATACTGATATAATTTATTTATTTTTAGGACTATTTAGTTGTATTCAATATTTTAAGTACTTATATAATTTATTTATTTTTAGGACTATTTAGTTGAGAGCGTACTATTGTAGGATCAAATTGATGTTTTCCCCACTTTTCTATTCAACGTTTTATGTTATGTTCTGAGCTATGTTTTATATGTTTTGGTCTGATATCTATACTTATATTTCTTATATGATGATCGTGTGAGGCAGATGTAAGGTACATGCCTTTTGTGGAAAATGTGGTAGCAATATATAGAAGCTTAGATACCACCTTTTGTGCTAGTTTGTTTCAGCAACGTTCTTCTGGTGAAGTTTTTTTTATTTTTGTATAGTTTTTCCAGTTTATTTGTAAATATCTATGCATTTGTTGATGCTGACTTGATTTAATTTATAGTATGCATTCTTATATATATATATATATATATATATATATATATATATATATATATATATACACAAATATACATGTATATGTATATATTCTAAACTATTGAAAGTTTCTCTTTGAAAATTATTTGTTTGTTTTTATAGATGTGGTTCATTAGGATAAATATGAATTTATTATATATAGAGCATAGGAGATATTAATGTATCTTTTATACCTTGGTTTATGTACATAAAGGATATATAAAATATTTTTGCAACTTAATTATTTCTTACTTCGCTGGACAGATATAAAAATGGATAAATCATGGATTGATATGCCACGGAATACAATTGAATATTTGGATGGGCTGAATAGATTTTTAGATTTTGCATTTGAGAATCGATCTGTCAATGGTGCAATAATTTGTCCATGTCCTAAATGTCATTATGACAAATGGGAAACTAGAGAAGGTGTGTTTGACCACTTGATTTGCAAGCAATTTCCAACAAATTATAAAGTCTGGATTTGGCATGGGGAGACATATGAAACAATAGCATCAAGGGACAATGAAGTAGTAAATGTGTCATTACAAAATGGAAATCCAATGATAGATATGATAAATTATGCATTTAGGAGGAATAGACAACATGATATAGAGTCTAACATGTGTGATGAACAAGTTGAGTTTGTAGAAACCATGCCCAGTGAAGAATGTGAAGAGTATGATGATTTGCTTAGAGATTGCAACCAAGAGTTATATAAAGGGTGCAAAAATTTTTCGAAGTTGTCTTTTCTATTAAGGTTGTATCATATAAAATGTTTGTGTGGTATGACTAATAAGGCTATGACGATGATTTTAGAGTTATTGGCAGATGTATTTTCATATGCAAAATTTCCTACTTCATTTTATGATGCAAAGAAGGTGATTTATAAGCTTGGTCTTCATTATACCAAGATAGATGTTTGCCAAAAAAAATTGCATGTTGTATTGGGGAGAAGATGAAAAATTGGAGAGTTGTAAATATTGTAAGAAATCTAGATGGAAAGAAAAGGGTACTAGTAGCAAAAAGAAAATACCAACAAAGGTCTTACGATACTTCCCCTTGAAACCAAGGCTGCAAAGATTATTTATGTGTCTAAAAACAGTGAAGTCTATGAGATGACATGTTTTAAACAATAACCAGGATGGACTATTGAGGCATCCAAGAGATGCTAAAGCATGGAAGAATTTTGATCAACTTCACCCTGAGTTTGCTTTAAAACCTAGAAATATTCGTCTTGTCCTTGCAACTGATGGCTTCAATCCATATCGAACCATGAATAATAGTCATAGTATATGTCCAGTGATTCTAATTCCATACAATCGACCTCCTTGGGAGTGCATTAAGCAATATTCTTTTATTCTTTCTATGATCATCTTTTACTTGATGCCATAACCTTTGATAGTAATCTTCAGTCAAATAGTAGAGGGAACCAATGGAAGAAAAAAAAGCATATTCTTCAATCTTCCTTATTAGAGGGATAATCTTTTACGACATAACCTTGATGTCATGCATATTGAAAAGAATGTGTGTGATAATGTGTTGTATACTATGCTCAAAGGAGAAAAATCAAAAGATCATCTACAAGCTCATCAAGATATACAAGATATGGGGATAAAGGAAGATATTTGGCCAGATGAAAATGGAAAATATATTCCTTTATTATATTTGGAAATCCTCTTGCCTCCATCATTTTTCACTGTGATGGTCCATTTAACTTGTCATCTTGTTGAAGAAGTGAAACTAGGAGGACCTGTCTATTATCGTTGGATGTATCCAATTGAGAGGTAAATGTTTGTTATTATGTTTAACTCACTTATTTTGAAGAAGATATTAATTATTGTTTTATTTTTTATAGGATGTTAGGACATTTGAAGTCTTTTGTACGGAATAAAGCACAACCTGAAGTATCTATAAGTGAAATTTATTTAGCTGAAGAGGCTCTAAATTTTTACTCATTATATGAAGAAGTTGAGTCAAAGTTGAATAGAAGTCGATGTGTTGATGACCGTCCTAATGATAGTGAACATTTTCAAATCATTTATCCTCAAATAGGTAGACTAGTGGAAAGTTCATCAACTTTCACTCTTACACCACTAGAAAAAATACAAGCACATCGGTATTTGGTTCTAAATTGTTCACAAGTCCAACCATACGTTGAGTAAGTATTTAGATATCTCATATATGGTGAAAGTAATATTCTTCTCATGAATTAAATTTAATATTATATTCTTTTGTGGTAGTGAATTTAAAACATTCACAAAGAGGGAGACAAGAAATTGAAGGCTTTCAAATACAGAGTTAGAAAAGATAGTAAGTAAAGAATTTGCAAATTGGTTTCGTCAGCGGGTAAGTTTAAACATATATTGCATAAAAGTTATTTATAATTTATATTTATGACTAACAAGATTTTATATTTAGGTTACAAATCCAGGCATTACAGATGTCATTCCAGATGAAATAAAGTATTTGGCTAAAGGGCCAATGACAATTGCAAAAAGATACACTGTATATAACATTAATGGGTACAAGTTTAGAACCATTGGACAAGATGAAGGTTTAAAAACACAAAATAGTGGAATTTTTCTAACTTCAAACACATCATGTGTTGCAAGCAATGCTGATGGAAATTTGAGACAAGCAAATTTGCCATATTATGGGAAGTTAGAAGACATAATTGAACTTAACTATTACAGTTTTCTTAGAGTTGTCCTTTTTAGATGCAAGTGGGCAGATACTACACGTTCAAGAGGATTTAGAAAGGATGCTTGACAATTTACTTCAGTAAATTTTTCTTAGTGTATTCACACAGGTGAACGTGAAGAGCATGACCCATATATTGAAGCTTCACAAGCATAAATGGTGTACTATGTTGATGATGAAGTAAATAAAGGTTGGAGTGTTGTAGCTCATATGATTCCAAGGGATTTGTGTGATATGGGAGAAGTTGGAGAAGATATTACACTTGAAAGTGAATCATTCCATGAGCAAGATTTTAGCAATATATTTACAAATGAATCAGAGATAATATGTAGATACTAAATTTTTTATTTTAAGTCATGTTGAAAACTCTCTTCAAGGAAATACAAATATGTTTGAATAATTGAGAGATATCATGGTAAGTTAGTTCATTCATAAATCATGTTTTTCTATTTATTTTAAATCGTACACATATATTATTGTTCTATTCCCGATATTGTTGTAATTATATTGTTATAATATAACTTCTCTTCTTTATTTTATATTGCAGTTGTTTATATTGTTCTTTAGTTTAAATAATCATGTCTCCTAAATCCAAATGTTTAAAAAAAAAAGAAAAAAACACATTCCTCCTCTTATGCCTTCCACTCAATAATCTATTCCACCACCTATGTCTACATTGCCACATATTCCCCCTTCTGTAGCTCCTACTCCACAACCTATTCCCTCATCCATGTCTACATTACCACATATTCCCCCTTCTATGGCTCCTACTCCACAAAATATTCCACCACCTATATCTACATTTCCATATATCCCCCCTCCTGTGGCTCCTAGTCCACAACCACACATTCCACCACCTATGTTTACATTGCCACATATCCCCCCTCCTGTGGCTCCTACTCTACAACCACACATTCCTCCACCTATGTCTACATTGCCACATATCCCCCCTCCTGTGGCTCCTACTCCACAACCACATATTCCTCCACCTATGTCTACATTGCCACATATCCCCCCCTCCTATGGATCCTTCTGTGGATACTACTCAACAATCACGTGTAGGACGCGAGTCTAGTAGAGTATGGACGGTCAATGTTATAGGTAATGATTTTAATTTATTTTAGACTAAGTATATTTTAGTTTCATTTTTAGTTGTTATCATTCAACTAATTATGTCACCCTTTTATAGATGAACAAGGAAATACAAAAATAGTTCAAATGACAAAACCAAGTGTGTTTGAGATGCCCCGTGGTGAACGTATAGTTGTGCCATTTGATAGACAATTGCGAGCCTATGGAGAAGCAACTTCACTTCTTTCATCAGCTTGTGGTCATGTTGTTAAAGATTCAAATAATGTTCCAATAAATTTTGGTAGTTGGCCAAGTGTTCCAAAATCATATAAGGATGATTGTTTTAACACTTTAAAAGTATATGCATAAGCCAGGATTTACATATTTGTTCTTGTTAAGGTTTATGATATACTAATTGTCTCTTTTTTTTAGAATTTATTTCATTTCCAGACATCAGAAAAATCTGCTGAGCTATATTGTTCACTTTGCATGTCAAATAAGTATAGAAATGGAAAGATGAATTTGTGGAACCGAGTCTATGATATCTCATTATCAAGAGAGCAATTAATTGTTAATGTTCTTAATGGTATTCACAAAGATCAGTGGTATTCATTTGTTGATTATCATCTAAGTTCAAAATATAAGGTAGTTATAACAAATAATTGTTATCAATAATTATTTTTTAAACTTGGTTTTGAATTAATAAGTTGTTTGTTTCATAGGAATTATGTAAGAGAAATATTGAAGTCAGAAAAAAACAAAAGATTCCTCATACCAGGTGGTGCAAAACTTTTATCTACAAAACAACATAAAATGGTAAATTATTTTTGTTTTATTGTTAAATTTAACAAAAAAAAATTATAGTATTCTTCTAAACTTATATGATCATGTATATTATAGGAAATAAATCTTGGACGTGTTGTAGGCCGAAGAGAATTGTACATTGCAACTCACAAGAAAAAGAATGGATCTTATGTTAACGAGGAGGCAAAATCTATAGTGGTAAGTTTAATAACAAGTAGTGTGTCTAAACATGTGAAATTATACTCTTTCTATATATATGTCTTCTGGTTTTTAAGTTGGAAAATATGTTCTCATATGAGTACTTACTCTTATTTATGATTAGAATTTTATGACTTGAAAACTAAAAAAATTCATTTTACTATTAGAATTAACATAGTGTGGAATATAATTAATGTATAAAGAATAAACCATTTGATACTAGGTCATGTAGACAGAACACTAAGACCATCTACAACTTCCCTTTGTACTCGATGATAACTTTGACTCTATTGTTATTCTAATTTAGGTCTTTTCAATTTTTAATATTTTTTCTTCTTTGGTACTAATATGTGGGTGCTAATTTTACCTACCCAGACTTTGGTACTGTACTCACCCACCACTCAAAAGAAACATTATAATTTAGTGTTTGAAGCTTTGCATTTAGGATTCCAATTTCCAACCACATATTTCAACAGCGTATGGTGTAAACTTTTTCTTGTTTCAGTTTCTATATTTTTACCCAGAATCATATCATAAATCATAAACATATAGAATGTTTGAATTTAAGTTGTATTATTTAGTGTGGCCAAACTGATGTTATTATCGAAAACAACTTTGTTGAGACAGAGCGTAATTAAAGGGATGTGCTAAAATTCTAAATTGAAATATCTCCATCTTTTCACTTCATTAGATATGTTAACATGCTTCAAGTTGTGACTTGTCAAATATCATGACTTTGCATCTACCTTATTTTACAACCTCCTCTGTATAATATAATATGGATATCAAACAATTGTATTTATTCTATTTACAGGAGAAAATAACACAAGAAATGAGTCAAAGTGTCAATTTTACAGAAATTTCAACTAATGATTGCGTTAGTAAAGTGCTGTGAAAGGATCATCCTGGGCGTGTACGTTGCCTAGGACTAGGAGGCCTTCATAGTGTTGCATTTCAATCTACCACAAGATTTAGTAGTGCAGGGTGTAATTTCTCAAATTCTGATTTGAGTGGAAGCTCTCAATTGAAAGAGGAAGTTGTTCATTTAAGAAAAAAATTAGCAACTTCTGAAGAAAATGTCAAAACATTAAAAAGTGTCATGCTTGCATACATCCAAATGAAAGAAGGACACATTCCTCCTGAGTTAGGTGTCATGTTTGGTAGTACAAGTAATATAGTTGTAAGTACTTTATAGTTTGTTTTAAATGAAATTATATTATTTAATACTTGTATAAAGTTCAATATCTTATGTATAATTTCTAATTATGCTTACATGATATG
Organism: Sphenostylis stenocarpa; assembly: GCA_963425845.1. NCBI lineage: Eukaryota > Viridiplantae > Streptophyta > Magnoliopsida > Fabales > Fabaceae > Sphenostylis > Sphenostylis stenocarpa. The sequence goes on from OY731401.1 coordinate 34,907,612, forward strand.
ATCTTTATTTTATAGGATGAAGAGAGTGGACAAGATATGTCAACACCACAAGGAGAATCATCTTTAGATAGTAATTTTTATAAAGTTTGACATTATATGTAAGTATTTCATATTTTGTGTTAATAAAATTATATTGTTAATTACTTTTATGGAGCTTAATATCTTTTATATATACTTTTAATTATACTAAGATGATAGTATTTTTATTTCACAGATTAAGAAAATAAATGAAATATGTCAACATCATAGGAGGATACTCATTGGATAGTAATTTTCATTAAGTTTGACATATATGTTATGAAATTTGTAGATCTATTGACATCGTATTTTGTTAGATACTCTTTATTAATGAATAATGTCATGAATTTGATTGGACTTTTAGAATGAAATTTGATTCTATCTTAGTTGATATTGAATTATATTTAACTAAGCACTTTGTCAAAGTAAATTATATCTAAAAACTACAAATTTAGTCATTTTTTAGTGAGAATCAAACTAATATTTTATGTCATTAAAACAAATGAAAAATATATTATACATTTCATTATATTTTTTTAATATAAATAATTTAGTTTATTGATATATCATATATTTAGATTATTGATTTTATTATAATGATAAAATTATTATTACACTTATCATGATATTTTAAAATAATTCTAAATAAAAAAAGTATTTTAATTATTAATTATAAAATTATAACAAAATAATTTGTAAATAATAATTAAAATTTTGATTTATTGATAAAATAATTAAAAAATAGTAATTAAATAATTTTTGGCAGTTTTTTTAAACCTCCAATAAGTTTTAAATAATTATAAAATATTATATATTTTGTAGCAGTTTTTAATTGTTAAAATTAAAATTAATCATAAAAATAACATTTGTAACAATTTCAAACTGCAACAAAATAGTAAATTAAAATGAGAATAATAATGTATTTTGTGATGGTTTTTAACTGTTGGAATTTATTTTTCTTTTTTGACATAAATACCAAGCATTTAAAAAATTTCTGTTACAAATCGTTTTTGACATCTAGTTTTATTAATTGCTACAAATTTTGTTTGTAGCGGTTTTTAACTTCTAAAAATCTACAATTTTAACCGTCACAAATTACATATTTTTTTTAGTGAATCAAAATGTATTTGGATTAATTTTTGAATGGATAATTCGAAATATGTTTTTGTATCAATTGAATTCTAAACAAACCAAAAAATATTTTTTTAAAAACTTTTGAATTATATGTTTTTTTTAAATTTGTATTGAAAAACAACGTTTTTGAAATTGAAATTAGTCATCATCTCTTCAGGTAACGAATCCTTCTAATAATAATGAATAATAAAAATAAAACGAAGGAAATGATGAAAAATGTTTTTGAGTTAAAAAAAAAAGAAGACAAAAATAAGTAACATATTGAAGAAGATTGACACAAATAAACTATAAGGATAAAATAATAATGTATTTTAATTATGAGAGTGGTAGAAGATAAAATATAATTTATTTGAATTATGAGAGTCGTAGGAGAAAATATACGGTGGAGGAAGAATGTGCCATGTAAAAATCTTTGGCAGGCCCATATGTGAACCAAGTTTGGGTGAGTTGGCCCATTTATAGTGTCTCATCCGTGCACAGACATTTCTTTGGTCAAATTAGTGTAATCCACTCAAATTTTGATATATATTTTTTTTCACTCAATAAACACTCATTTTTGTCCTTGAAAAATGTTTGTCTTTCTACTTCAAATTATTGAAATTCGGAGACATAATTTCTTATTTTAATGTAACGATTGTTATTTTTTTTTAACTTTATGATTTGAACTCGAATTTAATTTAATCCAATTCAATTAAAAAAACATAGGACTCATGTGTATATCATATATACTTGTTTGTGTTATTTAGTGAAAAAGTAATGCAACTTATGAAGTTGTATATTTTTATTAATTATAATATATATTTTTTAAAACTATTTTAATAAATATATTCATTAAAATGATTTATAATTTTAGTTATTTTAGTTTAAATGTTATGAATGGAGATTACTTTTTTTTTCCAGCATAGTCCTATAAATATCTAGATATTAAAGTAACGATTAAATAAATAAAAAAAGGTCAAAAGGTTTTATAAATTTTCAAACTATTTGTATAAAAGAGATTTAAGCTATTTAATATTTCATTTAATTAAATTCACTACATGGATCGAGTTTCTAATAACTTTATTCGGCTTATATTTGATTCACTTCCGGAAAGATATAGTCAATATTTATTTATCTATAATTTTCAAATATATCATACGTCAAATTAAGTTTTTTTAATACGGCATTAAATATTTTTATTTTTATAAATATTTTTACAGGCTTAAAAATCAATAATTTTTTATTTAGTATTTTATTTTAAAGCAAGTTGATTTCTCACTCCGATAGTGTGTCATTCTAAAATAAAAAAAAAGTGTAATAATTTTACAGAATTAATTAATTTTTTTTACAAACAATGCAATATAATAACAATAATTTAAAAAAAATAATTTAAAGAATAAATAAAAAGCTAATGGTTCCCAATAAATGCACGTAGGTATTGTAGATATGTAGTATAGCTCTCTAGCTGCGGTGTGAAAGAACGACGGCATCAGTACAAATACAACCTCTATAACATCTAATGCAAAGGCAAAACATACAATATGCACACAAAACATGCACATATGGTCAAGGCGAGACAATTTAGAGATCAAGCTCGAGCAAAATAATCATATGAATTGAATATTTATCTTTATTACACACCTTTTATATATTTATTGACTTGAGCATTAAAGTGTCATTTATAAATATACCGACTACATCCTAACAATAATCCAATAGAGACGATCACTCTTGGAACGATCCCAAACCAATAAGAAGGTAATATATAAACATAATATTTGAGTCTAGTAGAATATTCTCGACCTTGTAAGAATATTTTAACACTCATTGTTGGACCGAGCAATACCTCAATGGCTAGATGGTAACAACGAGAAACATGATGACCAACGAACAACAATCATCACCTAGAGAGGAGAACCATGCTAGCCAACAGGCTATGATAGTTGAGTTGAGAAGGGAGCTCAAAAGTTTCAAAAAGAAAAGTTCAAAAGAGTTGAACACCCTGACGAAAATATGCGTATATAACAAAAATGGATAGATTATGAAGCATCGTCACAACAAAGACCAACAACCTCACCTCCTATACTAGAGGCAACCCTAAACGAGTGTGGCCCAGAGCTATCTGGGGAGATACATGATAAAACACTCGAAGCATATAGTCACCCCTACGGAGTATCCCGCTCGTCAATGCACACACAAATAGGTAGACATCGAAGACATCTGTTTGTTGAAGGAATCATAGACACACCTTTGTCGCCCACATGGAAAAACCCCTCTCTTGAAAGGTATGACTGGTCAACAGATCCAGAAGAACACGTTGATATATAGGTGACCCAAGTGGGTTCGTATACAACAGACGACATGATTCTATGTCGAGTATTTCCTACCTCACTAAAAGGCCCGATACTGAGCTAGTTCACTCAACTCCCCCCAAACTCGATTGATTGCTTCGAATTGCTAATCACAAAATTGGCACGCAATTTGCTACAAGCCGACCTCACCACCTTACCTTTATAGCCTTGGTTAACATAAGGCAAGACAAGGGGCAATCTCTAAGGGCATCCATGGAATGCTTTGGAAAAGTAGCTCTAAACATCCGCAATCCGCAATTTTAGCTCAAAGGTCGCCCCTCACCACATGGTGACAACACTTAAATCCAGACTGTTCTCGAACAATTTATTTAAGAAATCATCAACAATGGACGAGTTGAGGAGTTGCACAACCAAGTTCATGTAGCTTGGGGAGTTGAATGAGTTTAGAAAGAAGGGAGCCTAAAAAGGAGAAAGATAAAGGACCCACACAACCAAGACCAAGGATTCTTGTGGTGTGAGATTCTTGCAGTACACACTTCTCAACGCAAACAAAGCAAGAGTTTTAGAAGCATTAAACACTAATCTCATAATAGCACCGTGGAAGGTACCAACCCCACCCAATGTCAACCACAACAAACATTATCGGTATCATAACAATTATTGACATGCTACTGACGAGTGCATTGCTCTGAAAGATAAGATAGAAGAGTTGATACAAGTCAAACACTTGCAAATGTTTGTGCAAAAAAGCGAGCACCCAAGATACCAACAACGTGAATAAAATAGGAGCGAAAAAAATCGCTTGGAAGGTAGACGTAGAAATGATTTGCACGATTATCAAGCAACATCGGCTAAGAGTCGCACCGACAGATGAAAGCCGATCGACTGTGCCATCAGTGGGGTAATTAATATGATAGTAAGAGGGTTCACTACAGGTGGAACAACATCCTCGCTCAGAAAATGACACTTGCAGATGGTCCAATTGGTCAACGTCACCTCTTTGAGACAAAGAAGAAAAATTTCGTCGATAACATTCACGAATGAAAATTTTAAGGCCTTGGACCCACACCAAAACGACCCCATGGTGATAATCATGGAAGTGGCAAACTTCATGGTAAGAAAAATGTTAATGAAACAGGGAAGTTTTGTTGACGTACTTTATTGGAAAACATTCAAGCAATTGGAGCTAACCGAAGACGCCATCCAATCATATGACAACTAGATAGTGGGATTCTCACGAGAGAGAGAGTGAACATAAAGGGGTACATTGATCTTTTCAAAAAGTTCGGTGAGGGCAATACCAATTACAGAATGATCAGGGTTAAGTCCTTGATAGTGGACGCTAACTCTTCGCATAACATACTACTCGGAAGATCATCCCTCAATGCCTTGGGGCAATAATATCAACCCCCCACCTGGTTATAAAGTTCTCAACCTTATCCAACAATATCGTCACAATACATGTGGAGCAGAGGGGCAACACAGGAATGTTATGTGACAAACTTGAGGTTAACTGCTATCACGACCATGTCATACCCGAAAGAAGTTAGGAGCAACCCGACTACCCTAACTAACCTTGACCCGTGCATGAATAGTGACTACATGGTAAAAACTAACTTATTTCAAGTAGGATAAGCTGACCAAAACACAATAATAGGATCCTCCCTCAACGGTGATGATAAACGCCTCTCTTGAAAACTTCTTGTGAAACAAAGTTGAACTACTCGCATGGACAGGAGCAGGCATGCCAGGAATAGATCTGTGCGTCATAACCCACAAGTTATTTATATGCTGAGAAGCATGCCCTGTGGCTCAAAAGAAAAGAAAACTAGGTGGAGACAAGAGGAGGGTCGATGAAGGGGTTAGAAAACTACTGGAAGAGGGATTCATTAGGGAAGTTCAATACACAATGTGGTGCTAGTGAAGAAACCAAACGGGCAATGGTGCAGGTGCACCGATTATACCGATCTAAACAAGAGATGCCCCAAAGACACATATTTGCTTCTGAATATGGACCATCTTGTAGATGGCGTAGCCATACACAAAGTGTTGACTTTCCTTGATGGATACTTTGGATAAAACCAGATCAAGATGTACCACCGAGACATTGAAAAACTAACATTCACAACACACAGTGCCAACTACTGCTATCAGGTAATGTCAATAGGAAGAATCAATAGAGACTGTTGGAGCAACATACTAGAGACTGATGGACAAAGCCTTTAAAGAATCAATAGGAAGAAACATTGAGGTATTTGTTGACAACATGGTCGATAAATCTAGCACATGCCACCAACACCTAGTCGACATGGGCGAAGTTTTCACTGCGCTAAGAAAATTTAATATGTGACTCAACCTAGAGAAATGCGTGTTTGGGGTAGAAGGGGGAAATTCCTCGAATTCATGTTAACCCAAAGAGGAATAGAAGCAAATCATAATAAGTGTCAAGCCTTGATTGAAATGAGAAGTCCGAAAAACCTATCGGAAGTGTTGCGCATGATTGGAAGACTCAGTTCCTTGTCAAGATTTATACCAAGTCCAACTAATGAGAAGTCATAGAAGTTCAAGTGGGACACAATGTGAATCAGTATTCTAGAATATCAAACAATTCTTGACCTCCCCATCAATCCTACACATGCCGACCCTGACCTCCCATTGTTACTATACATCGTTGTATCTGAAAACACAATCTTAGTCGTGCTCATCTAGGAAAAAGAAGATGAATAGAAACCGGTCTACTATGTCAATCGCATCCTACAAGAGAAAAAAACATGATACTAAATGATTGAAAAAGTCGTGCTAGCATTAGTGATGGTAGGAAAAAGACTTCAACAATATTTCTAGATAACCAAATCATTATTCGCACCAACTATCCCATTGCCAAAGTATTGCAAAAATCGGAATTAGCCAGAAGAATGATTGCATGGTTTGTAGAGCTCTCCGAGTTTAGCATCATATGAGCCGAGAGGTCCAATAAAAGCATAGTGTCTGACCGACTTCATCAACTAGTTACAACTATAAGTCCAAGAAGAAGTGATGGAGGACCATCTGGGTCATAACACATTGGGCCTCATCATACTGGGCTTCAACACACTAGACTTCAAATAAGGGTCAAACTTGAAGGGGTTGCACTTAAGGTTCAAATCTTGCCTGCAACAAAAAGGGAATATATCATTTTAGTTTCTCAAATTTGTCCAAAGCACTCCAAATACTCAGGGAGGTCCAAGGTTCAACTCTTGGTTACAACATTGGAGATTTTTTTTTGGTATATAAACTCATAAATGTAACTAAAAGTAGTATAGGTGGGACTTGAAGCTAGGAACTTCGGCCATTACTTGTATAAGGCAAAATTAGTCCCACATTCCTTAGGTGAGTGAGTGAATGAGAGGGGAACAACTATATATATATATATATATATATATATATGACCTATTGTGTAGCTTTTTTAATCATATTTGGAATGAAGTCAAAACTTGTATGTAGAACTTGCATATTTTGCTTGTACCCCGAATTGACTTTTCAAGTGTCTTTGGAGATTTCTTTCTCCTATTCTCCGAACAAGGAACCTTCCTTGGAGGAGTTAGTGTCAAGTTTCTTTAGAAACTTGGGAAATAATTTTGATTCACCTTGGGTGCTCAAGGTGTGAAGCTTTTGGCGTTATCCATGATGGAAGGAGGGAGATTATTTCCATCAAGAAGACCCATGGTGGGTTCTCCACACAGATGGATTCTCCAACTGAAAGAGAGCAGGGGTGAAGATAGTGTTAGAAGGGTCGAGAAACCTATTGATAGAGCAATCATTACAGTTTGATTTCAAAGCTTCAAATAACCAAGCGGAATATGAAACCCTTATAGTTTACCTATTGCTTGCAAAAGAGATGGGAGTAACGAAAGTCAAATGTCGAATCGACTTACAACTCATAGTAGGACACATCTCTAGGGAATATGTAGTCAAGGAACTACTGTTGATAAGGTACTATCACAAAGTGATTGGACTATTGACAAGTTTCCTAAAAAACAAGGTGGTACACAAACGTCGAGAGAAAAATGTTTGGGTAGATCTCCTTTCATAGCTAGCAAGTACTAATGAAAAAGGGGGTGCAATCACCACCTATCTACAAAGTGACACATTATCAAGTGGCGCAACCCAAGCACGAAATGTTCGAAGAATGTTTGCACGTTACATAATGATTGGCGACAAGGTGTATAGAAAAGGATTTGCCTCCCCTATATAAAAATGTCTAGCCCTATATAGGTCGAGTACACATTAAATGAACTCCATAATGGGTATGCGAACTGCATTTCGAAGGACAAAGCATGGCTGCTAGGGTGCTCTGAGCGGGATACTTTTGCCCAACCTTGCAAGGAGACAATGCAAACTATGTGAAAAAAATGTGACTAATGTCAGTGCCATGACAATCTTTCACACATGTTCCCGATGAAATTACATAATGTCATGTCGCAATGACCATTTACAATATGGGGAATGGACATCGTTAGCCTACTACCGCCGACTAAAGGGCAATACAAATTTCTTCTCGTAGTAGTCGACTACTTCATAAAATGGATAGAGGCTAAGCCCTTAGCAACCATCAAAGTGCAACAAGTACAAAAGTTCATTAGGAAAAATATCACGTGCTATTTCGACATACCCCACACAATAGTAACGGACAATGCCTAACAATTCACCAATAAAGGATTAGCAAAATTTTATTAAGACTTGAGCATCAAGCTTAAGACAAGCTCTATCGAACACCCCCAAGCCAATGGTCAGGCGGAGACTGCTAACAAGGTCATCCTCAGATAACTGAAGAAGAGACTAGAAGAGGCAAAGGATGAAAGATTTATTGGAAGCATGATGGGCCTATCGATGCACACCCCAAACCTTTACTCACGAAACATCGTACAACCTAGTCTACAAGGTGGATGTGATGATCTCAGTTGAGATCAGAGAACCTACACCAAGGAGAGACATATACTCGACAAGGAACAAAAAAGACATGCGGGGTAGTGGTTGATCTGATAGAAGAATCAAGAAGAAAGACACAAATATGAGAAATGACAAGAATCAAGAAGAAAGACACAAATATGAGAAATGACAGCCAAGGCTAGAGCAGCCAAAAGATACCTCACTCCAAAAGATACCTCACTAAGGTCAAATTGAGATCCTTCTCAAAAGGAGATTTGGTGTTACAAGTGAGAAGTAATGCAAGGAGAAACCTAACAAAAGGAAAACTCGCATCCATTTGGGAAGGATGCTACAAAATAGTACAATCCTTGAACAACAGTGTGTACCGACTGGAGCACCTATTTGGCGAACAAGTCTTGAGGACATGGAATGCCAAGTCATTCATGTTTTATTTCACTTAATGTAACTCTTTCCTTCCATAACGTGTACTCTTTTTCCTCTGAGCCGCCAACATCTACTAGATCATCACATATGTGCTTCCTTATGAGGAAAACACGTGTTTAGAACTCCACAAATGCCTTATATAGATGAGAATGACTCGTTGAAGCATACACGTCCTTCTTGGAAGTGGTCACGACGATGTTCACCTTGCTCGAAACGTGCAAGTCCTTCCCAAGAAACATGGAGTAATCAAGAACCAACTAAGAATCTGCGTTGAGGGTAACCTCCGCAGGCATGGACTTCTCTTGGGTGTCTTCCCCTTCTAGGCTAGCGCGAGGTTCTCACTCTTTAGCTAACTAAATAAGCCCTTACTTGAGGGAAATTATTGTCCATGAGATGTGCATACAAATAAAAAATTCAACATGGTCAACACCGATAATACAATTTAAGAAAGAAAGGAATAACATGATAATGAAAATGTTGCTCCAACAACACAAACACAAATAAGCTCCAAGAAGTTTGTAGGTAGGTAGTCGTCGAGATAGCCTATCAAACATCTCAAGAGTATGAATATTTGCCGAACTCATGTTCATCCTCACCTAGTAGTGGTAGCAGAGAGGGTCAGTAATCCAATAAAACAAAAATTTGGCAGGTTCCCCATCATAGAAGTAACGTCACCCATCCCACTCCACTTGCACCTTAGAGAAATCCAACTTAAAATTCTTGAACAATAAGGTATATGTTTCAAAAAATGTGTTCAACGGTTGATCGATGAGAGAAATCCAACCAATCCGATCCTCTGGTGTGTGCTGAAGTGTGAAAAAACACGGCGGGAGTCAGCTCCAAGCGCAAAACTTCATACACAAGTCGAAAGGCCTGTAAGGCGGCCCAACTATTTGGATACAGTTAGGTCGGTGTAGCATTGAACACTCGTAACACACCCATGGTAAAGTCGTCGAAAGGGAATCGAACATGCAAATCTTTGACAAGGCAAGCGTACATATAGAAAAAATATGCTAACCACCCCTCACGATCATGACAAACATTCTCAAAGGCATAACATCGGCCCAAGGAAACAATATCCTTTTCTCCGCTCTCGTCAACCATGTGTTGTCTTGCGGCAAACGAAGTTAGCATGGATGCCCACATATACTTGGAAGTATATTCTTTCATGCGGGGTCACTTAAGTATAGCAACCACTAGGAGGCAAATCCGTCTCGGCTCACTCTAACACAAGTTAGGCGTCTTTATTAGACGAGTAAACACTCCTCTCATTGTCTCATCCAATATTCTCGGTAGACACCAATAAGGTTGGACTAGTGTTTGTGTTGTCCCCACCACAGGCCCGACAACCTCCCCATTACCTTGTATGATGAACCCACTCGACAAACTCTTAGTCACTAAAGACAGAACAAAAGACATCTCACCTAGAAAGCATAAGACAAAGAGGGAAAACTTAGAAAGCACAAAATGAGAAATTCTTGTTGGATAACGGAGAGCAAAAGCGCATAACTAGTAACAATAAGCCCACCACATACTTATAAGGAGCAGACACGAAAATTGAAGTGTCGCAAACCCCTCGTTGTTTGATTTACATGATCCTACAACACAAACAAAACCCCTCATTAACGTGAATGTAACATCAGCCACCAATCATCATTATCCCACTGGGATTGTCGTACCTCCTACAACCTTTTAGATCCCTGTCATCTACCATACCCTTAACTCGAAAAGAATAGTAACAACCAACCACAGTTGCTTTGAACTTGGGGGGCATGTATTGTAGGTATGTAATAAGTGTATCAGTATAGGTACTATAGAGATACGGTTCTTGTTGCATTGCGAAAGCATGACCGCATCGATGCAAGTACAACTTACAATAAGGATATTGTGCAGAAGCAAAGTACACAACATATAGTACTTGTAGAAGCGAAGCACAAAATATAGTACTATGCATAGGCGAAGAACACAACATGTACCACAAACACACACATGTACATTCAAGGTGAGACAACCCAAAGGCTAAAGCCCATGTAAACTACCTATATGTGGTACTATGAATAGACAAGGGTTCCAATCCTTATTTTTATTGCACACCCCTCCTTCACTTATTAACATAAAAGTTGGAGTGTTTTCTACCGAGACACTATCCACACTCCAACAATAACCCAACAAAGATGAACACCTCCCAACAAGACCCCAATCATAAAAAAGACAACATAGAAATATACAAATATAATACTTGAATCTTGTAGAATATATCAATATTGTAAGAACATTAATTAATATTCAAATTATATATTTTTTTACAATAATATTAATATTAATTAAAAAATAAATAACACTTATTTTAAAATTAATATTTTTTCTTATATTCTCTAAATACATGAATATTCATATTCATGATTTTAGATTAATTAACTTCAATATAACTTTAGTGTTTCAAATCTAGAATAAATTTACCTTTTACTTCTTGAAATTTAAAACTGTTTTTTTGGTTTTTAATATTTAAGAAATGTTTATTTTAATTATTCTGTTCTAAACATATTTTAAACTAATAAACAAAAAATTGTACATAACAATATAAAATCAAATTACTGCAAAACAGAGAAATATTTAACAATATCGGAGAAAGAAAGAAACCAAACCCTGGCTTAGGAGCAAGCATGTCCCTCCACCGCCATGTTTGCACTACCTCAAAGCTCTCAACGATCCCTTGGAAGTACAAGAAGTTCGCCATAGCACAAGGCCAGAAGTCCCTTACCGATTATCTCCACGCCACGCGCTGCATCCCTTACGCCTACGCTGATCAAATCTCCAAGAACTCCCACACTGCCCTCACCAATCTCATCAGCAAGCTCGGTTCTTTCTCTGTTTCCCACTTCCCCCACACCATCAACAAATTCCTCAGGTACAACCCCATCAACGAATTTGAGTTCTTCTTCGAGAGCATTGGTATCCACCCCTCCAAGTTCCCCTCTTTGTTTCCCCAGAACAAGTTCTTCTTTTCAGAAGATGGGACCGTTTTGGATGCTGCTTGTGTTCTCAGCGAATTTGGGTTTCCCTGGGACAAGCTTGGGGTTCTATATGTGAAGAGTGGGTGTGTGTTCAAGTGGGGTGCTTCTGAGCTGAAGGATAGGCTTTGTGGGTTCAAAAGATATGGTTTTTGCAATGTGCAGGTTGTGGGGATATGCCTGGCTTTTCCCTTTGTGTTTGATGGCCTAGAGGGTGCTGAGATTGATGCTTTGTTTTGTGATTTGAGGTTGCTGTTTGGGGAGTTTGGTTTGGCTGGGTGTGTTGAGGTGAAGGGGAATGGTGTGGATGATTGGGTTAGGGTGTGTAAGAAGATAAGGTTGTTTTATGATTTGACTGGTGGGAAGAACTTTGGGGAGCTCATTGGAGGGAACAATGGTGTTGGTGTAGGTGTTATTGTTGAGCATGGGGAAGAGGAGTTGGTTCAAGCAATTGCGTATTTTTGTAGGTTTGGTGCGAAGGAGGACGTGGCACGGTTGATTGTAAATGGACCGGAATTGTTGGAGCTTGATATGGAATCGAGGGTGGTCAATGTGATGAAGCTTTTGAAACACTTTGGAATGAGCTCCAATGGTGTTGATGATGTTAGGAGGGATTATGCTCATGTGTTGGGGACAGTCAAGATGAGTAATCTGCCCAATGTGATGAGGGCTTTGGGTTTACATGAGTGGTTCTTTGCCAAGATCAAGGATGGGAATTATAGGTTGTTGGTTAGTTTTGTCACGAGCAATCCCGATGCGGTACGAGATAAAGATTACCTAGGTTGTTTGAAGGCTATTGAGGCGTCAAGAATGCCAACTCACAGTATGAAGAAGTTGAACTTCTTGCACGCCATTGGCTTTGGAGAAAATGCTTTAACCATGAATGTTTTCTCCCACTTGCACGGAACAAGTTGTGAGTTACAAAATAGATTTGACTGCCTTCTACATTTTGGGATTGAGTTTTCAAAGGTCTGTAAGATGATCAAGGCTCATCCTAAGATTCTTAGTCAAAACCCTGAAAATTTGAAGCAAAAGATTAATTTCTTCTGTCAGGAAATGGGATACTCATTGGAGAATTTGGTCACTTTTCCAGCATTCTTGTGCTTTGACTTAGAGAATCGCATTAAGCCTAGGCACAGATTTCATTTGTGGATAATGGAAAAGGGTCTGTCTTTAAAAAAATATTCCATTGCAAGCATGGTTGCAACAAGCAACAGGAATTTGGTTGCTCGCGCTTATAGTATCCACCCTGCTGTTCCAAAACATTGGTTTGAACAGTTTTATCCCTGAAATTTGCCAATGTGATGACTATGATTTTTTAACAATTGTCTATGAAACTTCTGCAGTTATTCCAAATGAAGTTGTACAGAATCTTAAACTTGGTGACTTCCTTATGTTTTGGTTTGGAGTTGAAGACAAACTATTCGATATTGTTGGAGAACTTGTCACAAGTTTATTTGCTTGGTAATGATAGTAAGACATCAAGACAGACCTGCAAATTTCTTATCATTTCCTATGACCTCATCTCTGTTCCGAATTCTGAGAGAAATCACAAATTCTGTGAACCATTGGATATGCTTCTTCAAGGTGATTTTATTGACTTAGATTGGCCATTGTAAGTACTTGTACTTTTTATCGTGACTTTATTGATCTGATATTTTCAAATAAACTCATTTTTCCGTTTTTAATTTTCAATTTTTCAAATTGTATAAAGATATTGTAACTGATAGAGGTTGGCTCATATACTAGATAACTGAGAAGATGCACCAATATGCATTGTAATACTTTATTACATTATAAAATCTTCTTAGACATTGCCAATGGGTATATGCTTTCTTGATTGATCTGAAAGGTGCATTAGTTCTATTTGAATCTAGGGACCCATATTGCTGGTTTGCTCTATTCTTTAGAATGGGTCACATCCCTAAGCATTTTCAGACATTAAGATTCTTGGCCTCATGTTTTGCATGGCTTATTTTTTGTGCTCCAAAAATATTGTAATGAAAATGCTGCAGTGAGAACTAGTTGTAGAAAAAACTGTTTCTTATAAATTTTAAGAAAATCAATCATATGCTTACCTATTGCCGAGGAGATATTGTTGGATATAAGAGAAACATCTATATGAATCTTACCTTGTGTTTGGATAAAGTATTTTGTAATTTCTATGAAATTCAAATACACTGAGTTTGAATTCCTTTCATTTTAAATAATTTGTTTGTATTAAGCAATTCAAATTTATTGAATTTTAAATTTCTTGTTTGGATGAAGTATTTCAATTACTATCAAATATAAACTTTATCATCATTAGATTTGTAAATTAGGTCTAGTTCATAGAACTTGACCATTATGTACATGGATTATCGAGTCAAGTCAGATTGGGATTGGGTCAAAAAGGTTGGGTTGAGTCAAGTTAGGTTGACAGGTTGGGATGAGTAGGGGTCATGTTAAATAATGTTGGGGTGAATTAGGTTGAGTTAGGATGAATCATAATATGTTGAGTTGAGTTTAGTCAAGATGGATCAGTTCAGATTGTAACCAAATAAGACAAATCAAGATGTGATAAATTAGGTTAGGCCAAGACAAGATTTGTTGAGTTAGGTAGGGTCAAATCAAGATGAATTAGACTAGTCCAAGATGAGTCAAGTTGGGATACTACTTTGGGTAGTTGGGTTGAAATTGATCAATAAGGGATGAAATAAATTAGGATAAGTTTGGTCAAGATGGATTGAATTGGGTCAAGATGGGGTTGGGTCAAGAAATATATGATGGACCAGATCGAGAGTAGTTGAGTCGGGATGGTTTGAGTATGGTCAAAATGTGTTAAGTTAGTTTGAATTAGGTCAAGATGGGTTAGACTAAACTATGTTTATTTAGGTTGAGATCAGCTCCATGTTGAAATGAGTTGAGATGAGTAAAAAATATATCAATCCAGATTGTGTCAAAGAGAAAATATAAAGAGAAGAGACAAATTTGAGAAAGAAAAAAAGATGGAGAATTTTGAATTCTTATTTTTTTAGGTGAAATTCGAAATTCTCTTATTTTAAGTAATCAAAATATCTTCAATCTATAGAATTTCAATTATTTTCCAAATTTTCTATCCAAACAACCAATTTTGTCATGAAGTATTTCAAATACTCTATTAAAATGAATTACCTTCTATAAATTCCCCTTCCAAACATAAGATTAAGGTTTTACCACTTCTAAATTAGAAGATCAGATTGTCCTTATTATTTCCCAATATACTTGTTAATATTAACAGATTAAAAATATATGTTTTTCCTAATGCATAAGTTTTTAAGTATTCATTTCTCTTACTCTCTTGGATCCTAGCTGCGTATATCCGAAGAGTTGGTAAAAATGTGACCAGAAATTCCAGCGTCGCTTAATATTCTCCACTTTATGTTTATTTTACTCTAGCAAAATGGGGGAATCTAAATATTTATGAATTTCTTTTCAGCGAGTCCAAGGAACTGAGAACCAACCCATCCTTCTCCAGGGAGGGCCAAAAAAGTACCTTCTAAAGTAGGTAACACGCCTATTAATGGACCCTAGGGTTGAAATCAATAAACCCTTTTGTAGAGGACCATCTCATCATTCCTGAAAATTTTCATGTCATATTTTAAAAATACCAGTATGACAAGTGATAAGAAATCACATTGTGGAAAGATAATTAGGTGCAATTCCAAGCTCTGCTGTATGTTATACTAGAGCAATCTTGGTCTTCATTTGTAGCAGAAAAAAATTGGAAGATTGTTCAAATGAATGCAAGTCTATGTAAGCCACTCTGTTTATACATTTCTGAATGCCGCTGGGACAATTACTAGCTCATTTAATGTTTTGGTGGATCTCGTTTAGTTGTTTATGCAGCAGACGCCTTGTGTATTAACTTTCATACGAGAGTTCTGTAGAAGTTTAACAGAAAATCTATGTGGCATTGATTTAGCCTAGTATCTGCCTGAGTGAAATACACTGCAACTTTTATTGATGTTGATTCAGGACTTATTTACTAAAATTTTACCCATGTCATGATGTTGAATTGGTAACTTATTAGGGTAATCATTAATGTTTTAATTTTTGTTCTCTACATTAATGTTCAAAAATTATGCATTTGTATGAGAATTGATCATTGAAAAGCTGTGTAAGTGGCCATGTAATTGGTCTAAAGTTCTTTGGATAAACCATCTTGGTCATTATGTAGACAAACACAAGTTCTTTTTGTTGATTAATTATTTATTTTGGGTTACTCATCGTTGCTGGAATGCAGAAACTTATATTTAGAGTAAGTTTTGAGTGTTTGATTCCATTGAGGCCTTAACCAATGATGATAAAAAGACCAGTACTCCCTGAAATGCATTTTCTGTTTCTACATTTTTCCATCTGAATCAGTCATATATTATTTTCTATTCCATTTGTTGATTATGTCTCTAAAAAAGTCACAATCAAGGTTCTCATTAGTGACCTGAACTTCCTTCAAGCTCTCAAGTTAACCATTGAACCAGATGATTATCCTTTGCTTGTGATCCATTTCTCTTTCATAGGCACTTGCAATTGCAATGACATATTGTAAGGTACAAGACCTCTGCCCCCTATGCTTGTAATCTATTCGGATTTCCATGGATTTTGGTTACTTATGTTTCTTTTTTCTGTTCAGGGTGCTTGTGGTTCTGTGGTTGACAGAATTTGTGTTAGGTAATTCACATTTGTTGTATTTGAAATAAAATATGAGAACTGAGGCTTATCTTTTGCCCTGGATGGAATACTAATTCTTAATTTGCGAGGAATTATAAAGGAAACTAGTAAATTTGGTGAGTATATGTGAAACTACTGTCACTAAATTTGGTGAGGAAATATTGACTATTTTGTATTTCTGATGTAACATTAGTTTTGTTAATAATGCTTAGAATTAGTCTCTATGGTTGATGTATAACAGATTATTGAGATTTAGTGGGTGTTTGATTTGTATATATTTATTTATTGTGAAGTTAAAATGATAAATAGTAAAATAAGTAATCTTATAACTATTTTATTAAGATAAAAAATAATTATATGTATTTTTATTTCTAAATAAAACATTATATTTTTTAAAAATTTAGTATTGCATAATATTGTTAGTGCTGTATAAATTTATTTAGAGTGACATTATTAGCTAAGTAGTTCTAATCAGGCAGTTAAGTGGGGTGTTAATGATACTATTTTAAACATTATACTTTTTCATATTTTCACTTATAATCTTTATCATATGTGTGATTTTGAATGATAATGATAAAAAGATGTTAAAAGTGTAGATATTTTGTATTAATAAAATAATTAAAACAATAATAATCTATCTAAATTTAAATGTATAAATTATGAAATTGTATATAATTTATATATCGATCCAATTTGTGAACCATTGAATAAAATATCTATAATTGATAGTGATAGTGATACTTAATAATATTAGTGTTTTGTTTCTTCATTTATTGTACTATCTCAACCTGCACTTTATATTTTATTCCTTACTCAAATATATATTGTTGTTGATCTAAAGAAGTTTCGAATTTATGTATTTTTTTTAACTTTTTAGAACGAATTCTTTAGAAATATTGTATATTGATATTTCTGAAAGTTTTTTTAAAATTCGTTTAGAAAGGTTATCAAGTTGTTTATTCAGAATTTAAATTATACATGTAAAAGATTAATTTTAGATTTAGTTTTTGAGAAATTTTTGTATTAATTTTTTAGAATGGTTCAACATTTGAAATTAAAATATTATATATATATATATATATATATATATATATATATATATATATATATATTCATATCTATTTATTCAATTTTTGAAATACTTTACAATTTGATAACTTGTTTCATAAAACTAAAGAATTAAGGTGTTTTTTTTTTAAATAAATGAGGTGTAAAAAAAAAGTACAAAAAATATAGTATGAAAATGTGTATATCAACAAGCAAGGTTAATGAAAAATAAACATAAAAAGAAAAAATTTATATTATTCTTATATATGTTTTCTAGAATATGTTTTACAATAAAAAATTATTTTCTTTATGACGTTATCTATCTTACTTTACATTTTTTTTTCGTATTTCTATCAATCATGGAAAATAATAATAAAAGAAAGTTAATAGATTAAAAATAAAAAAACAACATCGTAATTAGACATGTTAAATTAACTGGATCGGTTTAAAAAGTTTGAAAATGTCAAGTTAGTTAAAAAAGAAATGATATAAATTAATTAAGTTTATTTTATTTAAATCATGACCTAGGTAGATTTGTGGTAGACTAGTGTATAAGTTGATAAGAACATTTATTTTATAAAATAATAATTATTTTTTAAATAAAAATAATATTATTTTATTAAAAATATATATTTGTATTATATATTAATTTGATAAAGAATAAGTAAATATTATTTTAGATCAATAAATTATTAAAAAGTAAATAATAATAACAAAGACTAAATTTTTAAATTTATTTTGAAATTAAATAAAATCGTTATTTTATAATTTATATATTAAATTATTATCTCTTAAATAAAATTAATTTTATTAATATAATTTAAAATTTAAAAAATATATTTTTATTTTTATTTAAATATTTGTTTGATTAATTATTTTGGTATAACTATGTTAATAATTTTTTAAAATTTTTAATTAAGATAAATTTGACTTATTAATATGTTGACCTAATATAAGGTTAAGCTAAAATAAAAATTATGATTATTTTTAAAATGTAGGTCTAACTGAGTTATTATATTCTTTTACTTAACCCATAAGATTTAGGTAGATTTAACTGATTACTTGTTTTGACAATTCTACATATAGTACCAATATTTATATTTTTATAATATTTAGTAGAGTTATTAAAACGAATGATTTTATTCAGTTTGGTCTAACTCTACCGTTCATGTAAAAAAATTTGATGACCTAAATAAATAAATATTTTTAAATGGACCATAATTTTTTACAGATTAACTGACTAATAAGCCAATTTTGATATTGAATATAACAAATATTAACGTGTCTATAAAAAATAAATAATTAAAAAAATATTTAAATTAAAATAAAAAATTAACTTTAAAATTTTAAATTTTACTAATAAAATTATTTTTTATTTTAAATATAAAAATATATAAATTATAAGAGAAGAGATCATTTAGTAAAAAAAATAAAAGTTAAAAACTTATTATTTATTATCATCATTTATTTTTTTAATAGTTTATTGATATAAAATAATAATTTATCTTAATTATTATATCATAATAAATATATGTTAATTTTTTTTTATATTTATTCTAAGATAAGTGAAAATCTAATTAAATTAATAATATATATATATATATTAATGGAATAATATTATTATTATTTTTATTTAAAAATTTATTATTATTTTATATAATATATATATATATATATATATTAATAAAATAATATTATTATTATTTTTATTTAAAAATTTATTATTATTTTATAAAATAAGTTTATTTTGTAAGTTTATAGACAAGTCTAATCTAAATCAATAATCTAAATCTATAGAGTTAAAATAAATATGATTTAATTAAAGATACAATTTTTTTTAATTTAATTTAAATTATTTGGTTCAAATATTTTGAATGGGATTAAATTTATTCTGAGACACATAATATTTAATAAATTTTGGACTGATAATAAAAAATATTTTCAAAAGAAAACCTATTAGATAGTTTTGGATAATCATAGGTTGACGGTCCAAATCAATCTGTTTATATCAACTGTTCGATATTTTTTTTAATTGAAATTATATAAAATTTAACCAATATAATTTCTCTTGCATAAGCAATTCTAAGAGTTTATTGAAGGAAAACGTATAGAATAATCCTTGAATCCAGATGTCACATTGCTAAGAGTCCACGTAGGACTCAGAATCCAGCATGTCATGGTGCAGACATAAATGATCCACCATGATTGGCGTAGACCATATCCAACTTATCCAAGTGGAAAATATTCAGATAAGGCACTCTCCACAACCACACATGATCACACACACCAATCACCACTTTGAGCCACAAAAAAACCAGACTATATTTCACACTTCTCTCTCCCACACTCTTGTCACATTCCACAAAACCAAGGACTAAGAAAGAACTTGGGTAGCTAAGGATCAAGGGAAGATAATGGCTCAGGCAATGGCATCAATGGCAGGAAGCCTTCAAGTGAGTGGCTCCACACGCTTGCATGGCAGCAGGGTGGCCTCAGTCACACGTGCGGGTTTCACAGTTAGAGCACAACAGCAGCAGCAACAACAAGCACAAGTGAGTGGTGAGGCACAGAGTAGCCGTAGGGCTGTGCTTTCTCTTGTTGCTACTGGGTTGGCCACTGGCTCCTTTGTTCAAGCTGTTCTTGCTGATGCCAAATCTATCAAAGTTGGACCCCCTCCACCACCTTCTGGTGGATTGCGTAAGTCTCTCTCTCATCACATAATTCAATTTATTTTGAAGAAATAATCGTTAATCACTAGAGTAAATAGGCGATACATTTACAATATGAAGTCTTTTCAACACTAGATTCAATAGCAGATTATTATGTATAATAAATTTGTAGATTTTGCCAATGATTATCTGACAAAGTTATATCATTTCTAATTAGTTGACACCGTTAAACATGGATTAAACTCTAATTAGAATGCATTCGTTTATAATATAATCTTTTTATACTGTTTCAAACACAGATTGCTATGTATCGGAAGTTTGTAGAGTTTTATAACAGCTATCTTACCAGTTTTACCCATCCATGAATTAGTTAACATTGTAAGCATATTTACAGTGATAATTCTAGTTAGTTAACCGTGTAAATATCTGCATGAATATTAAATTCATTTTTTTTTTTTATATTTTTACAATTTCTTCACAGAACTTAAAAGAACAGCTTCTTTAAATTTGAAGTTTTTCAAATTCAGATATGTTGAATAGTTAACTCTTTTTGTCTTTATCTCTCACTTGATATCATGTATATATGTGCATGAATGTGTATGTGTGTGCTAGTTAGTAATGGATCATGGATTTTGTATTAAATGATGAGACTTGAGGGATGAAAAATGCAAATCGGAGTAGGGAAGTTTAGTAAGTTTCATTTATGAAAACAGGGTTAGATGCAAAGACAGGAAAACTAAAGCAAAAATCAGATATGGGGTCTGTGACATGGTAGTATTGTACCACAGAACAGTAAGTTTTGAACAGAAAATAGGTCATGCATGTTGCATTAAATGATGAGAGCTTTCAGTAGAAAAGTTTGAGGTAGGATTGAGTTTGATTTTAGTAGATTTCATTCATGATAAATGGTTTGAGGCAAAGACACGGAAAACAAAACAAAACAAAAAAAGTGGGATTGTTTAAGTGACATGAAGAATGGAGTTTGAAGATAATTATAACCATGGTGGGTGTGTTATGGAATATGGCAGCTGGAACATTGAACTCAGATGAAGCAAGAGACCTTGATCTGCCATTGAAAGAAAGGTTCTTCCTTCAACCACTGTCTCCTACTGAGGCTGCACAAAGGGCAAAGGAATCAGCCAAGGAAATTGTTGCTGTTAAGAAGTTAATAGAAAAGAAGGCTTGGCCATATGTTCAGAATGATTTGCGTCTCAGAGCTGAGTATCTGCGGTTTGATCTCAACACTGTCATTGCTGCAAAGTCTAAGGATGAGAAGAAATCACTCAAAGAACTCACTGGCAAGCTCTTCCAGGATATCAGCAATGTAAGTTGAAAAATACAAAAGACAAAAATTGGATACCAATGTGTATAACCAAAGTAAAAGTCTAATTCTGATACAAAAATAACTGAATAACTACATCTAATTTGGTCCTTATCAATTTAGGATTGTGAAAGTTTTAGAGTGCTAATTAGAGTTGTTAATTTTTGTTTCTCAGCTGGATCATGCAGCAAAAATTAAGAGCAGCCCAGAAGCAGAGAAGTACTATGCTGCTACTGTGTCTACTCTGAATGATGTCCTTGCTAAGCTTGGTTAATGTGATTAATTTCTTGCTTTCTTGTGTAAGCTTTGTCCATGATTTTCTCAGACACTTTGTTGACTGCTATTTTAAGAAAATCAAATGATGAGGGAAAATTTTCTATAAATAAGCATGAGAATAACTTCAATTAAATCAATATATCTACACCACTATTCCCTCCTGCCTGTCCAAAACATAACATA
Source organism: Sphenostylis stenocarpa (assembly GCA_963425845.1). Taxonomy (NCBI): domain Eukaryota; kingdom Viridiplantae; phylum Streptophyta; class Magnoliopsida; order Fabales; family Fabaceae; genus Sphenostylis; species Sphenostylis stenocarpa. Next base: position 34,929,603 of record OY731401.1, read on the forward strand.
CTTGCTAGATTATATGACTGCAGTTTGTTCATGAAATTGAAAATAAAGCCTGAACAGAGAACCCCAAAACCTGTTTATGTTTTAAGGAGCAGAGCTTAGGAAAATACAACTTCTGTAAATCAACTCAAAAGATTGATATTAAAGAAAAGTAGCCATCAATGATCATAGTTAATAACTCAAATAATGAATAAACTATTACATTATCACTGTTTAATGGATGCTAATTCCTTTTTACTGCATGAAAAGCCTCAATTCAACTCGAACCACAACACAACAACCCCACTTTTGCAGGAATCATATCAAAGCCTCCACCATACAATGCCAAGATCCACAAAAAAACTAATGACAAGCAAGTCTTCTATCTTGTTGAACTTTGCAATACCCATCAAGCTATTAAGCCTACGTCACAACCCAACACCATTCCTTACAACCATCATACTTCCCTTGTCATGGAGCCATATCAAGTTCTTTTCATCCACACTTTTCCACACTTGTTAACAAATTATTTAGGCAAATTATACAATTTCATTTAGTTTAATCTTTTTTTATTGAGATCATGTGAGATCTTTTATAATACCCTAGGGGTGTTATTATATCTTACTATGCAGCTTATTTTAAGGAATGAAAATTTTGAATATAAAGTTATCAAAATTCTAGCAAAAACTAAAAAATAAAATAAAAAATGTTAAAATGAACTACCATGACCTCAAACTCATTTTGTAAGTCACTTCAAACTATGTATAACTTTTTTGAAAATCAGATCCACGAACCGATTCAACCAGAACCAGTATAAAAATTAATTCATTATTTTTAAATAATTAGATTTTAATTAAATTGATAAAATTAGAAAAATTGACTGGGTTTTGGATCGAATTGATTTTGATAAAAAAAATTAAGATTAAAATTTTTAATTTTTTTAAATACAATTATTTTTATAAAAAATATAATGGTTTTAAGTTTTTATTTTTTATTTATTTCAAATTTGGTGAATTTTAAATAATAATTATTTTATTATATTTTTATTTTACTTTAATTATTATTTGTCTTTAATTCTAATGTTTTATATTTATATTTTTTTATTATAATTTATGTAAACTATATTAACAACTTTTTTTTAATTATTTTTATTAATAATTTATTATATTATAAAAATATTATTTTATTAAATTCAGTTAATTAAATTTTTAAATTTTAAATTCATGTTTTTAGTACTATTCAAATTTTAAAAACATTGTTATTTATCAACGGCATCTACCTTAAAACTAAAAACCATATTAACTTAAACTAAAGATACATAAACTTTAGCGAGTATTCTAGACATTTTAGATAACTCTATCATATTAAATTGTCCAATTCATATTTTAGGTTTATTTTACTATTTAAAAATAATTACAAATATCTTGAAAAACTATTTTATAAAAATAAGTAAAAAAACTTATTTGTTAACTTTAGTTTCAAATTGTTTTAACAAGTTAACGATGATAAAATCAAGTGATGTAAATATCGTTAATTGTTTTTACAAAACGAGAATGATAAATGTTATAATCAATGAAAAATGAAATGTTAGAATATTATTTTATTTTATTGTTAAAATATGACTTAAATATATGGGTTGTAAGATTTTTGAGTCAACATGGTGAAGTTATAGGATTATGTGATTAACGTGATTGGATTGTAAGATCCTATGATTAATGTGACCGAGTTGTAAGATTTAGGGATCAATGAAAAGATGATCCTACAAAGACACTCTTAAGTCAATTTTTTAAGTGGAAAAATATATCCTCATAATCAATAATTTATAAAGATAACATAAGAATTTGAATTGTCATCGCCGGCACGAAGATTTTGATATTTGCGAACAGTTGTGATGGATGACTAAACTCCTTTATTTTTGGTTAATTATATGTGGTTAACATTCTTAAGATACCTGATAACCGGAATGACCTTAAGAATGAGGTGTTCGTAAATGGTTCTATGGAGTCACCACTGATGTTTTTACTATAAACATCGGAAAATGTAGAAAAGAAGGTGTTGATTTAGAAAGACCAACTTTGGTCGTTACAACCAGAGTTGGGTAAGAGAGTTAGCTACGTGTGGAGAAGGTGTTAGCACCCCACAACACCCCTTTCGGGTTCCCTATGATAGACTAATTCATAAAATAAAGACTAAAAGAAACTATGCTTTTACCCTATTTATTTATCTACTGGTAGAATTTAAATGTCTACAAGATCCTAATATTTAATACATACAAGGAAAGCAGTAAAAGAAAACAGTAAAAGAGAAGAGATATGAAAGAGAACCTTCGAAGCGAGCTTTTATAAATCTTGAACTTGAGGACGCTTTTTGGCAGTCCCCGCACTCTACAGAGACACTTCTCCTTCGAACAAAAAATAAAATACCACACTACTGAGCGTCGGATGTCTCAAAAGGAGACTTCCTTAACCGATTTCTACCTTAAACGGAAATCAGAAAGCTCACTCGGACTCTAGAATAATGCCTAGAGTTACTCTCAAGTGCCAAAAGGCTTTCTAGAGAGTGTAGGAGTGGAAAAAGGGTGTGAAAAATGAGAAATGAGGCTCATATTTATAGGGAACTAAAGTAGGAAAAGTGGATGACCGTCTGGGCTTAGTGGACGACCATCCATGACCAAAAGTAAGCATGGATGACCGTCTATGTAAAGTGGACGGCCGTCCATGTCTAAAATTTGTCATGGACGACCGTTTGGGCTAAGTGGACGGTTGTCCATTACCTCAAAATAGGCATGGACGACCGTCTGGCTAACCTAGACGACCATCCATTGTTCCTGACGAAATTTCCAGTTTTTATTGCCTCAGAAAACCCTTCCTATCTTAAATGGAACCTAGAAAAAGCTACTAGGAACTTAACTAAGTCTTGACTATCTTCGAAACGGATGATTTTCTAGCTTTATTAGGAAGTCGGACAAGATTTGGGGTCTACAACTGTCCCCCATTCACCTGACCAATTGACTATGGGCTAATGTACCATATGGTCGATTGACTGGTGAACGAGTTAACCTTCTTGTCCGGTTGTCCTCCGGATGCTCCTCTTGACGTGGTAGCCGACCCTCGGGACTATGGATGCAGTCTGGTGTTGTCTTCAGGATGCTTCCTTACTGTGGAGGCTGACCCTTTGGACGATATGTGTGAAGCTTCAGGATGCTCCTTTGATGCGGTAGCTGACCCTTCGACTGATGAACATTTTTTTCCTTTGGGATGTTCCTTTGATGCGGCAGCTGACCCCTCAGGTGGAGAATGCGTAGTAGACCTTTGTCTTCAGGATGCTCCCATGCTGCGGAAGCTGACCCTTTGGACGATGTACGTAGATCCTGCCTTCAAGATACTCTTTTGCAACGGAGCTAATCCTTCGAGCGATGACGACGGATTGTGTCTTCTGGATACTCCTTTGCAACGTAGCTGATCCTTCGGACGATGTGTATAATTCTATCTTTTAGATGCCCCTTTGATGTGGTGGCTGATCCTTTTGATACAGAAGGTGATGGCGGCTTATTGCTCTAGCTCATGCGTCAACAATTCTTCATTTTTGCAGGATGCTCCTTCGGTGAGCTAGCCAATCCTTTGATTTTGCAGGATGCTCCGTCGGTAAGGTAGCCGATCCTTCGGTTTGCAGGATGCTCCTTCGGTGAGGTAGCCGATCCTTTGATTTTGCAGGATGCTCCTTCGATGAGGTAGCCGATCCTTCGATTGTGGTGGCGACTTACTGATTTTGATCACACGCCAATTCCATGGGGAGTAGTTCTTTTTTACTCTTCTTGTGTAATCATCCAGTATGCCGGAGATTCTTTGCTTTTGACTTTTCTTTAGCCATCCAGCTTCGTTGGTTGCGGGGGATTCTGATAGCCGTTCAACTTTGATGGTCGCTGGGGATTCTTGATTTTTGGTTTTTTCCATAGTCATCCAACTTGTTAATTGTTGGAGATTTTTGGTAATTGGGCTTTTCCGTTAGCCGTCCAGCTTGCTGGTTGCTGGGGAATCTTTGTTTTGACTTTTCTATGTAGCCATCTAGTTTGTTGATTTTCGGGGATTCTTGGTGAATGCTTCTTAGGTAGGCAAGAACCCACTAGGGATTTATTGATCTTGGCGATGCCTCTTGAGTAGGCAGATATCCATTAATGATTTGTTGATTATGATGGTGCCTCTAAGCAGGCAGATACTTCATTGAGGTTTTGGCAATGCCTCTGAGTAGGCAGATGCTTCATCGGAAGTGAAGACTTTTGACTACATTGTTTTGCCTCTAAACAGACTAATGTTCCACTTGGGGATGTTGGCTCTTGACTGTCAGGTCTTGCCTATGCGCAGACAAACGACTCTCTAAGGATGTGAGTTTTGAAGGTTGTCTTTGCAGTAGGCTCACTGGCGATGTATTTCTATTTGTGGTGATCCATTGGGAAATTATTTGTTTCCTTGGGGATCTGATTTTGGTAGCCCTCTAGGGGAATGGAGTCTTGGCTCCTTGATTGAGGTTAGTGAGAGTTGGCTTTGCAAAGCTCTTATTTTGCTGGAGGAATGGAATTTTTGATTCCTTAGTTTGGATGCTTTATTTTTAAGGTGACCCACTTGAGGATTGATTTGGTTACCTAAAAGTTAGGATTTTTATTCAATTTTGCATTTTTCCGCGATTTTATCTCTTTTTCTCACGATTTTGAAATTTGGCTTCTTTGTGGGGATAATGTGTATGCCTTTTTACTTTTTAGTTTCTTTTATGCACGCAGACTTTTTCTTCTTTTTGGGAATCCGCAGGGGATAAAGTTTTTTCTCTTTTTGGTGCTCCACCAGGGAATTATTTTACATCCTGGGGATTAGACCTTGGGTTTTTTTTTTCTGGGAATGGAGTTTTGGCTCTTTGATTGATGTCGATGTGAGTTATCCTTGCGAAGCTCTTATTCTAATGAGGGATGAGAATTAATTATTCATTCTTTTTATAGACTTTTTTGGGGAGATCCACTTGGAGATTTTTTTTTCTAGACATCCGTTGGGGAGGGAGGGTTTTCTTTATTTTTTTCTTTTTTGTTGGAACCCTGAGAATATGGAGGTTTGGATTCCATGATCGTTGGTGATAGACTTTTGTGTAGCCTTTATTCTCCTTTAGGGAATGTGGCGGAGACTTGAGTGAGTATGCTTGATGACTCATGTGGTGGCGATGCTGAACCGTGGGGTAAATATTTTGTTTTGCCTTTAGAGTAGGCAAGGATTCGCTTAGGGATAACTGAGCCTTTCCGTTTGTTTTTCTTTGATGTACCTTCTCTTTATTGGGGTAGAAGGAGAATGATTGGGGATTTTGATTCGAGAAGCTCTTATTTCTTCTGAGTTATTTGATGACGACAACTCGCTCTTCTTTCTCGGGGGAGAACAATGTTTGGAGACTTCTTATTTGTGCCTTCTTTTTCTGGGTAGAAGGATGGTAGCTGGAGCTCTGGTTTTTGGAAGCTTTTATTTTGCTCTAGAGTTGCTGGCTTATTTGTGGCAACTTGCTCTGTTTTCTTGAGGGAGAACATTATTTGGAGACTTGGTCCTGACGATCCTGTTTTTCAATCACAAACATGGAGCTAGTCTCCTTATGCATGATTCTTATTTTCTGTTTATTTGCTTACAGAGATGTTATTTTTCTTTTTTGATTTTGACAGAGTCGTATTGTGTGACTACTTGTGAGTGGATGTCCTAAATGCAAACTATTATTTTTTATGCATATAGAAAAGTGACCGACATTCTCCTGCTTGATTTTTATGACTATGTTAATGGACCCCTCTCTTTTATTCATTTTTTTTAGCCCTAACTTTTGCCTAGACCGTCCTTTTGGGATTTTCGATCTGGCGGGCTGCCTTAATTTTTGCCTAGGATATCCTAGCGGGCTTTTTCCTTTTTTATGAATGCCCAAACTTTTGCCTAGACCGCCCTTTGCGGGTTTCCGATCTAGTGAGTTGTCCTAACTTTTTCCTAAGAATCTCCTAGCAGACATTATTCTTTTTCTTATTTTTTCTTCTCTCTTTTTTTTTTGAAAGAAAGGACCTTATGCATGTAATGTTCGTGATATGCATCCTGTAATACTATTTCAGTTAAATTTTCAAAAGGATTTGTTGATGTGCTTTTGCTTCTGATGTCATGCTTAGCTGTACCGACTTTGCGGCTTCAGATTTGTCATGGTCGAAGAGAGATTAAGTTGATTCTGAAGCGAATGCCATGTCAGTGCACTCCTCCCTTTTCTTGGGGATTTCATTCCTCTTATTGATCACTATATCTCCACATTTCCCTACTAATTACTAGAATGTCGTAGTAAGGATCAAGAGAAAAGAAGGAATGTTGTTTATTCAAAGGCTTGTGTTTTAGAAGAGTTTTATTTTTGACAAAAATTGTTTCTGTAAGAATGGCTAGCCAAGGTTGATTATACTGTTTAGCCTAGTTTAAACAAACATTTTGTTTGTGAGGCTGCATCTTTAACTTATTGTTTCGTGGCGCTTATTACGACTGATTGACTTCCCTAGACTACCCTTCGGGTTTTCAATCTAAGATGTTGTGTTTTGTCCCAACTTTTGTCTAGGTTTACTCTTTTTCTTGTTTTGGGAATCCTAGCGGACTTTATTTTGTAACCCTAATTTTTGCCTAGGCTACCCTTTATTGTTGTTCGGGTTTCCTAGCGGGTTTACCCTAACTTTTGCGTAACCCGTAATCTTGCCTTTTCCTTTTTGGCCTTTGGCTACTATGGACATGCTCTTTTTGTTTTCTTCTTTTTGGTACAACATTGGCGAAACATGACTTTATTATGATGAGGTAAAACCTTATTTTATGTTTCTAGTCAATCAATGAAGATGGTTTTGACCTTTATTTTTGACAATGGCACGATTTGATTACTTTGACGTGTTTTGAAAAAAAATTGCTTAACACATGGTTATTAATGAGATTTAGATATGAGTAGCAAGAAAAGAAGTAAATGGTAAGAATGATTCTTTATAATTAATAGGGAAATATGTGACCTAAAATGCTCGGGGGTCAGACTAGCCTCGAGGAGTAATCTTTTAATAGTCATTGAATTTATAACCCCTAAAATTGGAAGAAGAACACCTATTGAATAAGGTCACTCTAGACACTTGGACCTTTTATTATTTTCTTCGGTCTTTTTATTTTTTCCTTTATTTTTAGAAGCATTGTCTTGTAGCTCCTTGGGGGAGTAAATTCTTTCATTTCTTGTTATGCCCCCCAATGTTGGCTATGTTGGAAATATCTTCGTTGATAGACGATGATTCTGCATATCTCCACAGTATACCTTTATTTGATGTATAGGGGAAATGACGAGGCATGAATAAATATAATGGCGTCCTTGCCCCCTGTCCTTTATTTACTTGGTTGACCAACGATTGAGGCTTATTATCCTCCTTAGGCAGATCAACCGTTGGGGAGAGCTTGACGACGAAATGTTTGTTGTTCATCTTATTCCGATTTGTGGAAAACACATCAATTAATCATTTCTTTTTATTATCTTATTATTATTAAAGTGAGAATGAATAAATGCAATTTATGAATACAACAGATAGTTGAAGGGATGATGATACAAACAATTTTATTTATTTCATCCAGAAAGTACACATTCCTCAATGCAATGATTCGAAGCACTCTTTTAAAAGCAGAAAGCCTAAAGGAAACCATAGGCATTTTAAAATTTCTATGTATTTTCTTTTTTACTTCCCTTGCATGGCATGCAAATGCTCTATCACCTTTACACGGTATTGAGGAATGTCCACTTTCTTCAATTGCCTATTACTAGATGCATGTCATAAGGGTAAAGTTTGATGGATGCATGTATGCAAGTGTTTGTTTTTTCCTAAACATTATCATGTTTTATTTTCTAACATGATGTATGATAGTGTTTGGGATTTTTTTGTATGCAGATGAAGGTATGAAAAAGACCCATCACTTTCTAGAATGTAAAATGCATTAGGGTTTTTATTATTTTTTATTCTATGAAATGAATGATTAGTGTGGGATATATATGCCTGAAGACAATGATTTTGGTTTAATCCTTGAGACTTATGCTTTGTGGAGTACCGTACCCACTTTGGTGTAATGGTTCCTTCCCTATCATAGATTGACAAGTTATACGAAGGTTACCATATACCTCAACATACTTATCCCTTCCTTGTGGAAGATTACTAACACATTGGAGTCTCTTCCGCATTTGTCTTAGGGATATCTAATGCCCCCTAGCATGAATATATTTATGCATGAAAGGTTTTATTAGGATGATGTGTATGCATTCTTTCCTTATGCATTTATTTTTTCTTTTGGTTTTATCACTTATGAGATGATGTGGGTATGAATGGTTGACTTTGTCAAAACTCTTTTTACAAATAATTTTTATTGTTTTTATATTATTTTTATTTATTATTATTATTTTTTATTTTAACCCTTTATCTCTTTTGTAGGTACACATTGCTACTTAACTTCCAAAGAACCTAAAATCAGGCTAGCTAAAATGTAAATTGTCTGAGATAAAGTTGGTTTATTATGAAAAATTGGTTTTATATCCCCTTATCTCTTCTGTCGATCCACATAACTACTTAACTTGCAAAGAAACTGAAACCAGGCTAGCTAAAATGTAGACTGTCCAAGATAAGGTTATTTATTATGAAAAGGTTTTTGAGATTTTTTTTTGGTATTTTATTTTTATTTTACTGTTGTATGATTATGCTATGCAAATGTTACAAACAAAATGCAACAAACAAATGCACAAACAATTCACTCATCCACAAGCAGAGCGATGACGTTTTAATCACGAGGTAGGGTTTTCTTGCAGAAAAGTGCATTGACAAAGGTAGGTTCTAACTGTCCTCACCAAGGTCCCGGTGCCCAAGGTGCCCCCATTATAGGGACCCTTCAATCTCTCAGTCTTTGAACCATGCATGGCAAAAATGCCTTGTCGACATTCTTAGACCAAGAGAAGAAGGTTATCACCTTGAGTGGTGGTTTCCGACAACGACCTGCTGACACTAAGGCCATTACCATGGTCGACCGTAGATTGCCCCCAGGTATAGAGGGACTGTTGTGTGCAAGAGTTTGCGTACAGTTTGTTATTTCAAACAATTGCGGAAAGTAAATATACAACATTTATTAAAGTCATGGAATAAAGCATGTTATAAAAGCAAGGAAGGGTAAAAGCATAATTTCAAGTTTTTATTTATTAAACTAGTCCATCACTAAATGTGATCAACTTTCTAGCTTCCCCAACGGAGTCGCCATCTGTCATCAGCGCGGGGATTTCAATATTTGTGAATGGTTGCGATGGATGACTAAACTCTTTTATTTTTGTAAAATTATGTGGTCAAAATTCTTAAGATATCCGATAACCGGATTGACCTTAAGAATTAGGTTTTCGTAAAGGGTTTTATGGAGTCACCACCGATGTTTTTACCATAAACATCAGAAAAGGAAGAAAAGAAGGCGTTGATTTAGAAAAACCAACTTTAGCCGTTACAACCAGAGTTGGGTAAGGGAGTTAGTTACGTGTGGGGAAGGTGTTAGTACCCTACAACGCACCTTTCGGGTTCCCTATGATGGACTAATTCATAAAATAAAGACTGAAAGAAACTATATTTTTACCCTATTTATTTATCTACTAGCATAATTTAAATGTCTACATGATCGTAATATCTAATGCATATAAGGAAAGCAGTAAAAGAAAAGAGATATAAAAGAGAACCTCTAAAGTGAGCTTTTATAAATCTTGAACTTGATGACACTTTTTGACAGTTCACGCACTCTACAGGGACACTCCTCCCTCAAAAAAAATATAAAATACCACACTATCGAGCGTCAGATGTCTCAAAAGGAGACTTTCTTAATCGATTTCTACCTTAAACGGAATTCAGAAAGCTCACTCGGACTCTGGAATAATGCCCAGAGTCACTCTCAAGTGCCAAAAGGCTTCCTAGAGAGTGTAGGAGTGGAAAGGGGGTGTGAAAAACGAGAAATGGGGCTCCTATTATAGGGAACCGAGCCAAGAAAAGTGGACGACCTCTGGGCTTAGTGGATGGTCATCCATGGCCAAAAGTAAGCATGGACGACCGTTTATGTAAAGTGGACAGCCATCCATGTCTAAAAGTTACCATGGACGACCGTCTGGGCTAAGTGGATGGTCGTCCATTGCCACAAAATAGGAATGGATGGTCGTCTGGCTAACCTGGACAACCATCCGCTGTTCCTGACAAAATTTCTGAATTTTATTTCCTCATAAAACCCTTCCTATCTTAAATGAAACATAGAAAAAGCTACTAGGGACTTAACTAAGTCTTGACCATCTTCAAAACGCATGATTTTCTGGATTTATTAGGAAGCCGAACAAGATTTGGGGTCTATAATTATCAATTATGGTATATAATAGGTCAATTAATGAATTTGATTGCAATAATAATATCCCTTATTATATCCTAATAAAACCATGATTTTTATATTGAGAAAATGGGTAGGCACATAAGTCCCCGGGTTTAGAGACCGAAAGATTGAATGAGTTCCTAGGTCCCTGTGGTTGAGCTATTATAATTGAGCTACAATGACTAAGATTTGATAAACCTTCTGTGTTCCCACGCGCATCATGATAACTCTGACACGTGCTTGAATGAGGGGATTTTGCCATATTAAACACACCGTCAGGGGTTTTTCCTTCTTGACATTATCGATCAAGTGTTTAAACACTTTATCCATCAGCCTATGATATGTGGCCTCGACATTCTTGAGGCCAAAGGACATGACTTTATAACAGTAATTACCTTCTTCAATATGAATGTTGTTTTTACCTCATCGGGGAAAAACATGGGTATTTGATTATACCTAGAATATGTATCTAAGAAACTTAGTACTTGATACCTGTAAGTAATATTTATTAACTGGTCAATGCTCGACAATAGATATGAATATTTTGGATAGGCTTTATTAAGACCAATATAGTCTTCACACATACGTCATTTACCACTAGATTTTTTTACAAGTACAACATTTTCCAGTCAGGTTGTATAAGTTATCTCCCAAATGAAATTGACTTTTATTAATTTTTTTACCTCGACGTTAACAATTTTACGCCTTTCCATTCCTAACTTGCGTTTCTTTTGCACTATAAGTTTAGCTCCATGTAGAATGGAAAGTTTATGGCGCATAAAGTTAGGATCAATACTTGACATGTTAGCCGAATTCCAGACAAAGGGATCGGCGTTTTTCTTGAGCACACTTGTTGGTTGTGTAAATTGACTTCCTCTCATAGCATTCCTTACGTGAGTAACGTGGTCAGGCTCCACTCCGAGTTTGACTTCATTTAATGGCTCATCAAATTTGGGTTTTTGTTCATCTTCCTCATGGTGAGGATTTACATAAATTTTCTCTACATTATTCTGACTATGAACCCAAAGCTTATTAGTGTCCTTTATGGCTTCTTTTGGATATACTTTTATTGTGGTAATATGCCCACCATCTACAGGGAATTTTATGGCCAAGTGTGGAGTAGAGACAATAGCTCTGAGTTGGTTGAGTGTTTTTTTCTCCTACCAAGACATTGTAAGATGTGTCTGCTTCTATAAATATGTACCTTACTAAGATGCTCTTGCCTTCTTGTCCAACTCTAAAGGTTGTTAGCAAATCAATAAATCCACAAGTATGAATCCTCTCACCAACAAATCCGACTAGAGGATCCAAATATGGTTGAATCAAATTGTAAGTGCTAAGAACAATGGCCAATATCAAAACGGAGGGGGGGGGGGTGAATTGATATATTAAAATTTTTCTTTAAAATTTTCTAAATCATACCAATTTTCAAAGAACATAATCAATTATTTTTAAGAATTAATTGATAATGCAAGATACAAAAGATAAATGCAAGAATGTAAGAGACAGAGAGAAAGAAGACACAAGATTACTGGTTCACCTAACTACCTTGGCTACATCCAATTTTCAACATAAACTAGTTGAGTCTTTTTAATTCAATAGTCAAGTACAATTACAAACCAGTAGACACCAGGTACCATAAAAATACCAAAAGAACCAATGAACAAAGATAGAAAATGCAAAATGCCTGGAAAGATTATATTGCAAAGAACTCAAAGTGTAGAACCATAAACTCTAAGTAATCTCTCTAAGAAAGTAAAAGATATGCCTCAAACAACTTTGAATTATCTCACAGTGAAAAACACACGTTAATCTCTTCAAAATATCTCAAAGACTGCTAAGAGTTTTTTTCAAAATCATGTGTTGAAAGGAGAGATAAAAGTTGTTTATATAGAAAAAACAGACAACTTTAATCGATAAAATCGACCATTTAATCAATTATTTTTACTAAAATGCCCAATGAATCGATTAATTCGTGGTTGTAATCGATTAAAACGTAGAGATAGAGCTTTCTAAAAAATTTCATAAGTTGTTTTAACTATTAAAAACACTTTTAATCGAGAGTTATATTTTCAAAAGATTGAAAGTGATCCTAGCAAAGATCTCATTGATTTGATGAAGTCAAAAATAAAGTCAAGGGTCAACTCTGCAGCAGTCAAACAAGTCACTCGAACAAAGGAGTCGAAGACTTAGTGTGTCTAAACGAAAGCTTAGGTAAAACCACTTTACCTTTTCCACCGCATAAAGCTTCTTCACTCAATTTGCAAAATGCCTCAAAAATAGTTTTAAACAAATAAAAAAAACAAAAGCATTTTGGCAAAGAATTTTCTTAAACAAGTTATTAACTCGATAAAGGTTTGAAAGAATCAATTTAAAACACTTAGAATGTTTTAAAAAGTGTTTTTACAATATTTTAATCGATACAAACTTCTTTTAATCGATTAAAACTCTTTATGACCGATTAGAATTCGAATGTAATAGGTCGAATGCAATATAATCGATCAGATCTTAAATATGAGCGATTAGAATTATTTTAATCGATTAAAACACGTTTCAATCGATTAAAATCACTTTGGATGTCAAGTATGATCGATCAGAATGAGATTATGACCGATCAGAGTTGGTTATGATCGATCAAATTGAATTATGACCGATCAGACTTATTTCAATCGATTAAAACGCATTTCAATCGATTAAAATAACTTAGAAAATCTTTTCAATCGATTAAAACGAACTTTCAATCGATTAAAATGACTTGAAAATATATGTGCAGTTTTTCAATCGATTGAAACGACTTTATATCAGCTAAAATAACTTAGAAAGTTTTATAAGAAGGTTTTTAAACATATCAATCGATTAATACGCGATTCAATCGATTGTTTTATACTTAGAAAATGTTTGTAAAACGTTTTAACTGATAAAAACGTGGTCAGTATCAACTAAAACATTTTCTCGTTAAAGATCATGAACGCATTAATGGGTTGAAAGGACTTTTAACAGATTGTAACGGCTATTTCAACAGATTAAAACAAACTTTCAACAGATTAATTAATGCAGCAGATTTGAAAATACTCTTTTATAAACAGATTTGCTTGAAACTTTGAGATAGAGATCACATATCAGCTTTTACACAATTCAAGCAATCAATACAAACAACTATTAGCATTTTTCAAGAAAGATACACAACTGTTTTTGTGAACTTCTTTTGAAATCTTTCTTGAGGCACTTTGCATTTCTTTGAAGAAGATACTCGACTGTGGATTGGTGTAATCCGGTTTGAGCTTTCTTTGTTTCTTCTTTTAAATTTCTATTCATTCATTTGTACTGTTTTGTACCTGGAATTTGGGTACAAGTTTTCTGCAATTGTTGTAGAAAGTTGCCAAGAACTGGAATTTGGTTCTTGGTGGAAAGGTTAAAGCAAGAGCTGGAATTTGGTTCTTGTGTGTGGTGCCTGGAATTTGGGCACTCGGTTTCTCTCGCTAGCTGGAATTTGGTTGCAGAGGTTTCCAAGAGCTGGAATTTGGTTCTTGGTGGAGAGTTAGAATAGGTGTAAGAGGGTGAGTCTGTAAAACATCTATTCTAGTGGAACCCAGCTGGAATTTGGCTCGAGTCCGGACGTAGCCCTGGTATTGGGTGAACCAAGATAAAATTACCTAGTGAAATCTTTCCTAACCTTTCTCTCTTTAATTTCACGCTGCACTTAAACTGTTTGATTGCTTTGTGATTTGTGAATTGATAAGTAATCTTAATTTTCGAATTAGATAATCTGTGTATTGCGAAAAACTTTCAAAAATCAATTCACCCCCCTCTTGATTTAAAACTACTTTTCTAACAATTGGCATCGGAGCGAGGTGCTTGAAAGTTAATCAAGTTACTTCGATCCATGGAATTTTCCGAGGAGCGTGCATTGATAGACCTCCACTGTTGAGTGGAACAGATTACCTATATTGGAAAATAAGGATGAAAATCTTCATTGAATCTGTTAGTATAAATGCTTGGAATGTTATTGAACAGGAAACCGATATTGCTAACGGAATCCAAGATGATTGTATTGCCAAGAATATCATCTTATCCGCCCTTAACGAGAGATGATCTTTTCGAGATTGCACACTGCCAAACTGCTGCACAAATGTGGAAGATCCTTGAAAAGACCTATGAAGAAGCACCGTAAATATGCTTGATGGTCAACTCTGAATCATCAAATACCAGTGTAAGTTCTGAATCTATAAACTATAGCTCATTACAAGATGCTTTCTTTGAAATACATGAAGTAGCAAAGAAATTAGAAACTGAAAACAGAAAATTGAAAAGCATGAATAGGTTACTAGAAAACAAGATCATTATTCTTGAAAAGAAAATAATTGATGAAGAAAAGTTAGAATTAGAAAATAATACTGATTGCATGTGTAATGTTGAAGATTGCAAAAACTGTCCCGAAGTTACGTAAACAAGTATCATACCTAGTAAAAACTTCATCTAAATTAGCACAAGGAAAGAATAATCTTGATAAGATACTTGATTCCCAAAAGTTAGTTATTGAACGTGGTGGTATAGGTTATACACCAGCCATTGGAAAGAAAACCAGAGCATTCAAAAATTATTTTGCATATAGTAAAACAGTTTCATCTCCATTTATCAAATGTTTTTACTGCATGAAGAAAGGGCATTCTGTTAAATATTGCAGAATCAAAAAGTATGCCATTCCTAAAGGAAGAATGAAATGGGTTCCAAAGATTAATTCTTTTCAAATAACATGATCAGGACCCAATAATTATAAAGGGTACCGTAAAAATACTTAATTGTTTTGCAGGAACAAGTCTCGGGAATCCCTTGAAGATCGAGAGCTGCGAAACCAGGTTCTGTGTATTTAAATTAATTGTTTTAATTGATATAAATCAATATTAATCGATTAAAATAACTTACTCGATATCTCGTCCGCATCGATTTTAATCGATTGAAATATCGAAATAATCGATTGAACTGATCTCAGGATGTTGGTTTAGTCGCTTTAATCGATTAGAATAAATTTATATCAACTAAAAACACTTAGGTATCAAAATTAATCGATTCATTTACGTTTTAATCGATTTAAATTCTGGTGTCATGTTATTGATTTCATTCTCGTATTAAACTAATCGATCCTTTTATAAAACAAATCGATTAATTCACTCGTAGATGTTTTCAACTCTAATGACAAGAATCAAATTAATAGATAATGAGTTGATTAATCAATTGATTAGGATCTGTAAACAAGACTTATAACATCTAATTGAAGTTTGACAGGGAAATTCAAAACAAAAACTCGATTGTCTATTATCTCGCAATAAATCTTTAAAGATTTCTTTGACCAAATCAACATTATTCCCAAGAACAAATTAACTGATTCACCCACCGTCCCGTAAATTGTGTCGCACATGCCGAACAGATCTTTAATTAGAAACTAAGACTAGTGGAATAAATGTGGGAAAGTTATTGCCGATTGAAATACTCGCAAACTTTACATGTAGGAAAGTTATCCATAGATGAAAATGTTATTTTAACATAGTCATGATTCAAGTCGTAGATGTCCTTACATGGAATGCCGCATGGTAATACACCGAAAATCAAAGAAATTATCAAAGAATAGACTCGTAACTTTTCTTATAGACACTAGTTACAAACAGTGTCAAACTATTAGGACTGAAAACATAGTTTATCAAAGATTTTTTCAGATGATAGTTGATTCTGGTAATAAATTGTTGATGACTAGGAAGTTCAATGAACAAATGTTTACATTAGATTTCTTGATATTACCTAGCAATATTTCGAAATAATCTTGAGCATGCATTGGTTCAAAACTCTTGGTGAAATTCATTGAACCGTGCAACCCCGATAATTTGCTTTAATCATCAATGTCACGAGGTGACACCGCAAGGGAACCAATCTGGGACGTAAATTCAAAAATTGAATAACGTGGTACAGGGATAAATTTTATATTGTTTTAGAATTCTGGATTGATTGTCATCACCTGTCCTCATTACTAATCATTGCCCACTCTACCGTAATAAGTTTTTTGTTAATCACTTGTGCATATGATACCACTGGAAACAACAAAGTTAAAAATGACTCATTCCTCAAAAGATAATGATGACTGGTTCACTATAAGTGAGAATAACACCCATCATACTACATTAATAAAAATACAGTTATTTGCTTGGATAATGATAACTGCATGGTTCAAAATGGGTTGGCTATTTTGAAAGGAAATTCCTATCTCAAGTACATCATTAATCTGTGATTCATGCAATTTATGGTATCATGCATTCTCGTGTGGGATTTGACATCGAAAGTAAGTCAGTCAGTACATGATTATGCCTCAAATGTGTAATAGTTGATGTTCCTATAGAAACATTTAATTCCATTGAGTGTCAACCATGGACCGTAATGCAGTCAATAGTAACAAGAACTGCTAAAAGATTTCTTTTCGTGAAAAGTTTCTGTGTCTCATTGTCGATACGGAGTGACAAGCAGCTTGTTGACTCAAATAGTTGATAGAGCAAAATTGGTTCCAAGCAAAAGGAAAGCCTATTATCTTTTGATATTGGTGGGGATCAAATGAATGATCACCAAGTCTGGTGGATAAGCAGCTTCAATCAGGGAAATTGGGATGACTAGTTCCCCTCATCATCTTTATCTTCTCGCTTATTTCTATCTTTATATTTTTTGCATGGACTGTAATATTAACTCGGTGTTATACCAGGGACTCTTGATCTAGCTTTGGTTAAATATGATTTAGGATCTAAATCTAGATTGAACTGGCTTAGATAGAAGTAGATGATAGATCCCTGAATCTCTTTTAAAACTGGGCATTGATCGATTAAAACCTTTTAAAACTGTCTTATAACAGAGAAATTAGCCAAACTTAAAATTAAATCTGATAGTGGTAGATTATCGCTGAAAAATAGTTGATATTGATCTAGACAATCAGTTCACTACATATCCAATAGATTAGATACTGAGATATTCACATCAGATATATCATGATTTTCAAAATCTGGTTGTTTTAGTTAATAAAAACACTTTTTAATCGGTTAAATAAACTTAAACAAGAAATTTCAACATGTTTTAATCAATACAACATCTTGTTAATCGATTAAATGAACTTATTCAACATGTTTTAATCGATTTAAAATCGAAATAATCGATTATTTTTACTAAAGTTTCATGTTTTCAAAATCTTAAATGTTTTAATCGATTAAACTTTTCTTTCAATCGATTAAAATCATTTACCAAGAACATTTTAACCGATTATGCTCTGTTTTTAATCGATTTTTATTCTGGGAAGAAAGATTAAAGGCTTTAGTTAATGGTCAGTTTCGTAAACATGCTACTAAAGCGTGATTCCCTTATCTTTACACGTGTTAATTGTATTCATTACAAACGTGTTAATGGAGATAAGTTTGAATCAACTTTAATTGATTATTTTCATGAGTGAAATATTGATTCACTTTGTATTTTCAAAAACTTGAGCATATTTTTCGAAACCTTACATTTTATTCTTTTCTCTTCTATTCCCTATTTTTGATGAAGTCAAAAGGGGGAGAAATAGTTGCATCACTTTAAGATAAATTTAAGAACAACATTTTAGGGGGAGAAATAAGTTTTAGGGGAGAAACAAAACTTTATTACATTCTTATATTTCTCACCTAACTGCATTATCAAGTGACTTATTTTGCAGAGATTGTTTTTTTCAAAATGGTGTTTGTCTTCATCAAATAGGGGAGACTCGAAAGTGATCCTAGCAAAGATCTCATTGATTTGATGAAGTCAAAAATAAAGTCAAGGGTCAACTCTGCAGCTAGTCAAACAAGTCACTCGTAACAAAGGAGTCGAAGACTTAGTGTGTCTAAACGTAAAGCTTAGGTAAAACCACTTTACCTTTTCCACTGCATAAAGCTTCTTCACTCAATTTGCAAAATGCCTCAAAAATAGTTTTAAACAAATAAAAAAAAAACAAAAGCATTTTGGCAAAGAATTTTCTTAAACAAGTTATTAACCGATAAAGGTTTGAAAGAATCAATTTAAAACACTTAGAATGTTTTAAAAAGTGTTTTTACAATATTTTAATCGATACAAACTTCTTTTAATCGATTAAAACTCTTTATGACCGATTAGAATTCGAATGTAATAGGTCGAATGCAATATAATCGATCAGATCTTAAATATGAGCGATTAGAATTATTTTAATCGATTAAAACACGTTTCAATCGATTAAAATCACTTTGATGTCAAGTATGATCGATCAGAATGAGATTATGACCGATCGTAGTTGGTTATGATCGATCGAATTGAATTATGACCGATCAGACTTATTTCAATCGATTAAAACGCATTTCAATCGATTAAAATAACTTAGAAAATCTTTTCAATCGATTAAAACGAACTTTCAATCGATTAAAATGACTTGAAAATATATGTGCAGTTTTTCAATCGATTGAAACGACTTTATATCAGCCTAAAATAACTTAGAAAGTTTTATAAGAAGGTTTTTAAACATATCAATCGATTAATACGCGATTCAATCGATTGTTTTATACTTAGAAAATGTTTGTAAAACGTTTTAACTGATAAAAACGTGGTCAGTATCAACTAAAACATTTTCTCGTTAAAGATCATGAACGCATTAATGGGTTGAAAGGACTTTTAACAGATTGTAACGGCTATTTCAACAGATTAAAACAAACTTTCAACAGATTAATTAATGCAGCAGATTTGAAAATACTCTTTTATAAACAGATTTGCTTGAAACTTTGAGATAGAGATCACATATCAGTTTTTACACAATTCAAGCAATCAATACAAACAACTATTAGCATTTTTCAAGAAAGATACACAACTGTTTTTGTGAACTTCTTTTGAAATCTTTCTTGAGGCACTTTGCATTTCTTTGAAGAAGATACTCGACTGTGGATTGGTGTAATCCGGTTTGAGCTTTCTTTGTTTCTTCTTTTAAATTTCTATTCATTCATTTGTACTTGTTTTGTACCTGGAATTTGGGTACAAGTTTTCTCAGTACTGTTGTAGAAAGTTGCCAAGAACTGGAATTTGGTTCTTGGTGGAAAGGTTAAAGCAAGAGCTGGAATT
This sequence comes from Sphenostylis stenocarpa, assembly GCA_963425845.1. Lineage (NCBI taxonomy): Eukaryota > Viridiplantae > Streptophyta > Magnoliopsida > Fabales > Fabaceae > Sphenostylis > Sphenostylis stenocarpa. The sequence continues at coordinate 34,949,123 of OY731401.1, forward strand.
TGGTTCTTGTGTGTGGTGCCTGGAATTTGGGCACTCGGTTTCTCTGCTAGCTGGAATTTGGTTGCGAGAGGTTTCCAAGAGCTGGAATTTGGTTCTTGGTGGAGAGTTAGAATAGGTGTAAGAGGGTGAGTCTGTAAAACATCTATTCTAGTGGAACCCACTGGAATTTGGCTAGAGTCCGGACGTAGCCCTGGTATTGGGTGAACCAAGTATAAAATTACCGGTGAAATCTTTCCTAACCTTTCTCTCTTTAATTTCTGCTGCTGCACTTAAACTGTTTGATTGCTTTGTGATTTGTGAATTGATAAGTAATCTTAATTTTCGAATTAGATAATCTGTGTATTGCGAAAAACTTTCAAAAATCAATTCACCCCCCCTCTTGATTTAAAACTACTTTTCTAACAAAGATGTCATTGAAACTAAAAGAACAATTTCAAAATCAAGGGTCATATTTTCAAGAATGTCATCGATTAATTATAATCGAGAGACGCATAAAATGTCATCGAGACTAAAAAAAACTGAGAGCCACATTTTATTGATTGATTGAAATTCATAGCCAGAAGAAACATCATCGAGATTGATAAAATTGTGGTTTCATCAAAACAAAATGTTATTCAAGTGTTGAATAAAAATGTCATCAAGACTGATAAAATAGTGGTTTCATCGATTTAAACCATAAAAAATGATTTAAATGAAATTAAAAATAGTTTTAACAAATTAAAACAATGTTAAAACAAATTTTAGCAAAGATTGAGACATTCTTGCTAGCTTAGATTATGATTAGTTTAAAGGATGGATTAAAACACACGTACCTATATACACTAGACTCTTTCTTTCTCTCTCTCTCTCTCTCTCACACACACACATAAAAAATAAACTATAACACTTATGACTTAATCAAATCCTGTCACTTAACTCAGATTGACTTCATCAAATTCAACATGTTCATATTTTTCAATCTCTCTTTATTTGATAAAGACAAAAGACTCCTATAAAAACAGTTGCACAATAGTGAAGATAATGTTTGTGTGTCGTGTACCAAATATATCAAGCATATTTTTACATGTTAATTTTCTTTAGTGAGATATCCATCCTCAGAAAATTGGACCAATACAGAATGTCAAGGAGCTACCTTGATCAATTAGTGTTTTTCGAACCCCCCAATTTTCTATATAAACTGTGATCACCATGGGGTCATTCTATTTAGGGTCATGGGAGCTAAAGTTGTTATAAGTGAAAGTAAATGGGGGCATCATTTTTAGTTGAAATGACTCAACAATATTGATATTGTTGATTGATCTTAAGTGTCTTTTCCTAGTCGAGGTTGTGCTACCAACTTCAATAAATCCCCTACATATTGTATTTATGATTTTTGTTACATCCTTTATTAGGACGTTGTGTGTACGAGTGCTCGACTGGGAGTCTGACCTGGGAGGTCCTCATCCTCTTCCTCATCCTAGAAAGTGTGGTCTCCCCCGACCTCTGTAACTCTAAGAGCCCTCTAATCCAAAGCTTTTATCCTTATAAATTTAAATGAATCTAACCAGTCCACGAACTCGAATGAGATCTTCAATTATGTCTCTCAATTTTTTGCAATTTTCAGTCGTATGCCTGAAGTTTTGATGCCATGCACATTACTTTGACCGATTTGCATATGGTGGGGAGTCTAGGTTGTATGCCTTCTATAAAATTGTATGTTGACATTTAAAGGGGTGAACCTCCTATCCTTTCTATCTCGTCTAAATTTCTTCTTCGGGTTATATCTACTTGAGGGGTCTTCCTTCTCCTACAATCATCTCCTTTTTTCTTATCTTGATGTTATCTTCTAATTGTATGAAGTTATAAGCTCTAGTTCTAAGCTCCTCCAACGATTACGGATAGTCCATGTAAATACTATCCAAGAACGGTCCACGTTTGAGTCCATATATCATGGAGTGAATAATCAGATCCAGGAACAAATTGTGTGCTGTGAGGTTGACCTGATTGAAACTTTCTATTAAATTCCTTAAAGATTCAATATTTTCTTGCCTCAACCCTTGAAAGGTAAGAGAAGTTGGTCGATGAGGTTTTGTAACTGTAAAGTTAGCTCTAAACTTCTATGTTAGTGTTTCAAAAAATTCTATAGATTTAAGAGGTAAATCACAAAACCATTTAAGCATGACTCCCTTCAAAGTAATTGGAAAAATCCTATAAAGGAAGGTGTCACTCTCCCCAAATATGTTGACCCGAGTCAGGTAAAATTGCCCATACTCGTCCAGATTTGTACCCCGACCAAAATTTTCAATTGAAGGTGTCTTCCAAACAGACGATAGTGCTTCCTCCAAAATTTCATGAGTGAAGGGACTTCCAAGCTTAAGAGTTGGTTGTCCCCTCACTCCTAAAGTGCCATGTTTATCTACTCCTCTTGATCCTCTCAAGCAACCTTATGACCAGAATCCCCCTCAAAATGGGTGTTCATTCTGAGGTGTGTTGAATGCATAGTACCAAAGTTGTTTATCTATTTCTTCACTCTTATTCATGAAAGTCTATATGCTTTCTTTCGATCCTGACAATCTCTTTTTCGTTCCTCTGTGCATCTCTTCAATATGTAGTTTCAAACTATTGATAATCTCCTCATGATTCATGGTGATAGTGGTGAATGTGGGATATGCTATTTCAACTCCATGGTGGACGTCAAATGTAATTGCCGAAAAGAGAATGTCAACTATTATAATCAATGAAAATGTGATATTGGAATACAAATAATTATTCTTTTATTTTACTACAAAAATATGACTTGAATTTATGCAGTCAGGTTGTTAGATTCTGGAGTCAATGTGACCGAGTTGTAGGATTTTGGAATCAATGTGACCTTGTAGGATTCTAGGATCAATAGAAATGTGATAGATCCTATAAAGACATTTCAATGCTTAAGTTAATTTTTTAAGTGAAAAAATATATTCTCAAGTTATCACAATCAGACATCTATAAAGATTACATAAGAATTTGAAAAGATCCATTAATGTGTTTAATTGCAATCGTAATATCTTTAACTATATATGATAAATGGTGGTTTTTTATAATGAGAAAATGGACTTTTTGACTAAAATAATATTATTATATTATATATATACGTAATGAGAACCTATGATGAAATTATTTACTTAATCGAACCTCTCATGAAATTATTTACTTAACTGAACCTCTTTTATCTGTTGTACTTGGAATTTGGTTTCTCGTAAACCAAATTCCAACTTTACACTTACCACTTTTTTTAAATAAAAAATTAAATAAAATATATAATTAAAAATAATAAAATTAATATTAAAAATAAAATTTTAATTTTAAAATTTAAATAATATTTATATAAAAAATAATAAAAATAATATATTATTTAAATATATATTAAAATATTAAAATATATTTAAATAATTATTAAAAATATTAAATACTAATTTTTTATTATATTTTTTTATATATTTTTTTATTTTTGAATAGGAAATTTAAAATTTTTGATTTATTATTATATGAATTATTTAACTTATATTTTTAGAAAAAATTGATAAATTTAATATATAAAATATTAAAAGTAAAATTAAAAATAAGTTATTAGTAGCAAAATAAAAATTATAGAACATGATATTAAATAAAAATAATTAAGGTAGAAAGATTTGTATAGAGTGAAAATAATAGAGGTTTATGAAGAAGAAAACCCTCCACAAATTTCTCTTGAAATTCAAGAACGACCACACAGACAAAATCCAAAACGTAATAGACGTCGTCCTCGTTGTGGAACTAGACACTACTTTTGAGATTTAAATTTTCTTAACATTATTGTCAATAATTTTATTTTTCAATTTTTATTATCAATGATTATGTTATTTTTAATATTATACATTAAATTCTGTCAATTTTTATTATTTATTATTTTTAAGTTTATTTTATATTAATAATAATAATTTTTAACTAATTAAATAATTTTTTTACTTTATTATTTTAAAAAAAAATTAGCATGAATTTTTTAATATAATATTTATAATTTATCAAATAAAAACTATTACATAAATTTTTATAATATAATATTTAATTTTTTAATATATTACCTAAATTAAATTTTTATTTATTCTATTTTTTTCTAAAATTATAACTTCAATAATTCATATAATAAAAAAAATATAAATTTTAAATTTCCTATTCAAAAATAAAAAAATATATAAGAAATATAATAAAAAATTATTATTTAATATATTTAATAATTATTTAAATATATTTAGATAATTTAATATATATTTAAATAATATATTATTTTTATTATTTTTTATATAAATATTATTTAAATTTTAAAATTAAAATTTTATTTTTAATATTAATTTTATTATTTTTAATTATATATTTTATTTAATTTTTTATTTAAAATAAGTGGTAAGTTTAAAGTTGGAATTCGGTTTACTGAAAACCTAATTTCAGTGTACGATTAAGTAAATAATTTTATGAGAGGTACAATTAAGTAAATAATTTCATCAGATGTTCTATTACGTATATATATAATATAATAATATTATTTTAATAAAAAAGTTGAGAAAATGGATATATAATATTAATAAATATAAAATTTGAAAAGAAAAACGTATTTTATTATTTTTTAATTGTTTTTTCAAAAACTATCTTTAGAGAAACAATTATCATATAAGATTTTTAGATGTTAAAAATTTAAAAATTATTTTTTAAGAATAAACTAATAAGTTCTAAATTTCTCTATACTCATTCTTATCTTTTATTTTATTTAATTTCCCTTCCACCAAATGTAGTGTAGACTTTTTTTATTTCATATTGTTGGCAAAATTTGGGTCATGTATATATATGATACATAATTTAAATGTGTTAGGGCCATTATTTATTAAGCCAAATAATAAAGTGATCTGACTAAATTAAAGTTTTGGCTAAATGCATATGTCATGAAAATAAAAATTGTGTAGAGACCATTGAACAATTTCTAATTTGATGAGGGGCCAAATTGGAAATATTAAAACTTAAGTAATTAACCTAATTCTGGTTATCTAAAGGGTCATGGTCCCCTTCTGGGAGCACGTACACATAACGTAAGTATCAGTCTCGTTCCTTTCTTTCTATCCCCATCAAGAGAGAAAATCAAGAGGAAAATACTGTTGAACATTCAAGGACTTGATGTTGCACTTGATGAACATGAAGATTGATGATTTTGATGATGATTCAAGAACTCAAAGACTTAGAGTATTGAAGACTTGTTTTGTAGTGTAATAACTCTGTTTTAATTAGATTGAGTCTGTAATTTTAGAGTTTGAGATAGTCGGTACATAGTCTGCAACTTAGAAGCTTCAAAAAGCCCAAATATATCATCCAGGCTCGGCTTTAATCGATTATATAGGGAAATAATCGATTAAAACAGTGAGAAAACCATTTTCTGTATAAACTCACTGCTTTAATCGATTAAAATTCAAAATAATCGATTATTACGTCTGATAATCGATTAAAACGTCTAATAATCGATTAAAACAGAGAGGTTTTGGGTTCTGTTGTTTTTGGCTCTATTTTAATCGATTATAACTCCATTTAATCGATTATTTCAGTCTGTTTTTGTTTTTAAATTTCAAATCAACCCTATTTTCGAAAATCCAATTACCAAGAACCCTAATTTCAAAATCCCCAATTTCTAAACCCTAATTTCCCTACTTAAACTCTCCTTTGGCACTCAGAAAAGCAGAACAACCTTTTCCATACAAAAGTTAAGTGCTGTGAGTGTCAGAGAACTGTTTGTTGCAAGGAAAGGGGGCTTTTGGAACCTGGTGTGGGCTAGAACCGATAAGAATCACTAAGTGGAGTTCTTAGTGGATTGTGTGTTGTGCCGTCTCTAGGGAAAGCTGTTCATCATCTCTTGTGGATTTCAAGAGAGGTGTTATCTTTATCTTTATCTTTTCAACTGTAATTTGTTGTAACAAACTTGATTATAGTGACAGCGTTAATCCTCTGTTTGAGTGATTAGCAACTGGACGTAGGGTCTTTTGATCTGAACCAGTATAAATCTCCTGTGTAAGATTCTCTTCTCTTCTCTATTTACATTTACACAGTTTTTAATCGGTAAAATTTGGGGAAAATTTTGAAAACCTAATTTTTATTAAGAAACCAATTCACCCCCCTCTTGGTTTTTGTCCGACCACGCGATCATTCCGCTGCGCGATTCTAATAAGTGGTATCAGAGCTTGCTTTGATAGTCATTCAAATTTTTGAAAATGGCCGGACAAAATCAAACTTTTGCCGAAGGTGCGTCTATCAACAGACCCCCACTTTTTGCGGGTCAAAATTATCCTTTCTGGAAGGTACGTATGCAAATATTTTTAGAGTCTGTTGATAGAGGCATATGGGACGCTATTTTAAACGGTCCTTTTATTCCTAAATTTTTTGAAAATGGAGTAGAAGTACCAAAACAATTTTCTAGATGGTCGGATGAAGAAAATAGGAAAGCTCAATATGATGTTAGGGCTAGAAATATAATTTCATCTGCTTTAACCCTTGATGAGTTTTACAGGATATCAGTTTGTACGAGTGCTCAAGAAATGTGGGAAAAACTAAGAGTAACTTATGAAGGAACCGATGATAGTGACTCAATTTCGGAATCAAGTGACTCAGAAATAGAAGCTAACATTTGCTTGTTGGCAAATGACATCATTTCTTCCGACTTTGAGGTAAGTGATTCCGACTCATCTTCAAGTGATGATGAAAATGATCATGATGAACTGCAAAATGCTTACAATGAATTATTTAGTGCCTTTAAGAATTTGAAAAATGAATATAAAGTTGTAAAGAAGAATTTAAGTAGATCCGAAAAGGAAATAGACTCCTTAAAAATGAAAATCACATGTCTAGAAGAAAAGGAGTCATTAGAAACGAAAATTGTATGTTTAGATGAGGAAAATGATAAGGACCTAGCATGTGCAAATTGTAAAGAGCATGAATATGACATAGATATTCTTAATCATTTGCTAGACAAAGCCGAAAAGGAAATAGATGATCTTAAGAAGCATAAAACTGTTTTTGCTCAAAATAATGTAAATCATCAAGTTTCTATGAAAAAGTCTAAAACTAAAAAGAAAAGAGTATGGGTAGAAAAAGGAACTAGAACATCTATGGTTAAAGATTCATCATATTCAAAAGTTACATCAAATGCATGCTTTTATTGTATGAAACATGGTCATACTTCAAATAGATGTAAAATTAAGCATTTTGGTGTTCCTAAAGGAAAATATATTTGGGTTCCTATAGTTAAATGAATTGTTTGTCTCTTGTATTTATTGAAAGAAAATTGATCATTTAGTATGTTTTGAATAGGATGCTCATTAGGCCAAGTATAAAATCAACTCCCTATGAATTGTTAAATAGTAGAAAGCCTAATGTTGCTCATTTGAAAATCTTTGGATGTAAGTGTTTTGTGTTAAATAATGGAAAGGATAACTTAGGAAAATTTGACTCTAAAGCTGATGAGGGCATTTTCCTAGGTTATTCGTTAACTAGCAAGGCTTAAAGGGTATTTAATAGAAGAACTTTAAATATAGAAGAATCTATACATGTTACCTTTGATGAGATTGTAGACCTTGGGGGAAATCCTCTTGAGTCAAATAAAGAAATTGCAGGTGATGATGAGTATATAAGAGAGGCTCTTGATGAATTATATTTGGAAGAAAATGAGCCTTCTCAAACGCCTGAATTAGCAAAAGAATGGCAATCACCTAGAGGACTCTCAATGGACAATATCATAGGTGACATCTCAAAAGGGGTAAGAACTAGAAATATGACTAATTTCTGTATGTCTGTAGCTTTTGTGTCACAGATTGAACCCAAAAACGTTGAGGAAGCACTTAAAGATGATCAATGGTGCATAGCCATGTAAGAAGAACTTAACCAATTTGAAAGAAATCAAGTCTGGGAATTAATCCCAAGAGAAGAGTCACATCAAGTTATTGGAACTAAATGGGTATTCAGAAATAAGCTTGATGAAGATGGAAACATAACAAAGAATAAAGCCAGACTTGTTGCAAAAGGCTATTGTCAGGAGGAAGATATAGGTTATGATGAAACTTATGCTCCTGTTTCCAGGTTAGAGGCTATACGCCTACTTCTTGCTTATGCATCTATGATGAAATTTAAATTATATCAAATGGATGTAAAGAGTGCATTTTTAAATGGTTTTATTAAAGAATAAGTGTATGTAGAGCAACCCCCTGGATTTGAGGATTTTAATTATCCTAATCATATTTTCAAATTAAAGAAAACATTATATGGGTTGAAACAAGCTCCTAGATCTTGGTATGAAGGATTAAGTAGTTTCCTAACTGCAAATGATTTTTCAAGAGGAAAAATTGATTCTACACTATTCATTAAGAAAGTTAAAGAACATATCTTATTGGTCCAGATATATGTTGATGATATAATTTTTGGATCAACTGATAATTCGTTATGTGTAGAATTTGCTAAGATAATGCAGGGAGAGTTTGAAATGTCAATGATGGTAGAATTGACATTCTTCTTTGGACTACAAATCAAGCAACTTAAAGATGACATTTTCATCTCTCAAACCAAATACTGCAAAGAGATACTCAAAAAGTTTGGTATGGACACCTCAAAGGAAGCTAACACACCCATGGGAACTTCATGCTATCTAGACAAGGATGAATCAGGTTTGGAAGTTAATCAAACTATGTATAGAGGTATGATAGGATCACTATTATACTTAACCGCAAGTAGACCCGATATTATGCATTATGTCTCGTGTGTGTGCTAGATTTCAGGCTTGTCCTAAAGAATCTCATCTAATTGCAGTAAAACATATTTTAAAATATTTAAAAGGAACTACTGATTTTGGTTTGTGGTATCCTTCTGATGCTTGTATGAGTTTAATAGGATATTCTGATGCTGATTATGGTGGATGTAAAATTGATAGAAAAAGCACTAGTGGGACATGTCATTTGCTAGGTTCATCCTTAATATCTTGGCATTCTAAGAAACAGGCATGTGTTGCTTTGTCTACCACTAAAGCTGAATATATTGCAGCTGGTAGTTGTTGTGCTCAAATTCTGTGGATGAAACAACAGTTAGAAGATTATAGTATCTTTTTAAATGACATACCTTTGATGTGTGATAATACGAGTGCAATAAATCTAACTAAGAATCCAGTAATGCACTCTAGGACTAAACATATAGAAATAAGACATCACTTTTTAAGAGATCATATCAGCAAAGAAAACTGTAAAATAGAGTATGTAGATACCAAACGTCAATTAGCAGATATATTTACTAAGCTTCTACCCAAGGATAGATTCTATGATCTTAGAAGAGACTTAGGGATATTAGAAATAACTTAAATTCTGCTTAATTTGACTGTTTTTGGATGATTGTAATGTTATAATTCGTGATATAGGATTGTCGCCGCCATCCCTTTTCGACGTCGGAGGACGTCTGGAAACGTTTATGCGAGCGGTCGCGAAAAGATGGTTTAGACTCGCGTATTTGTTTTAAAAGGTTTTCGAAAAGGGGTTCTTATGGAGTCGCCACCAATGTTTTGACCATAAACATTGGAAAAGGATAAAAGGTATTGATTTTAATGAAAAACCAAACTTGGCCATTATAACCAGAGTTGGGTAAGGGAGTTAGTTACGTGTGGGGAAGGTGTTAGCACCCCACAACGCCCCTTTCGGGTTCCCTATGACAGATCAATTCATTTTAAGAGAAGACTTCGAGAAATTACGCGATTACCCTATTTTATAATATTAAAATGGCTATCTACATGATAAAGCTAAATAAAGCAATAAAAGAGATATAAAAATGGCTATCTACATGATTTTATTCTACATGGCACAAACAAGTAAATAAAGCTAAATAAAACAATAAATAAAGCAATAAAAGAGAAGAGAATTGAAAAGAACCTCCGTAGCAAGCTTTGTATTGAGAATCTCGAACCGTGAGGATGCGTTTTGGCAACCCTCTCTCTACACGTACTCTCCTCACCAATACAAGATCGACTCCACTAAAAATTTAAAGAAGAATCAAATGCCGGAATATAATTCCTTAACCGATTGTTACCTATTTAAGGCAATCGGAAAGATCATTCGAGAAAGGGGAGAAGTAGACAAGTGCTCTGAGTTTTTGAAAGTGTTTCGAGCTCTCTGGAGTGTCTCGTGCTTCGAAAAAGTGGCAAATGAGCCTCCTATTTATAGTTTTCGCAGTGGCGCACTTTGGGACCACCGTCCGGGTTGGGACGGCCGTCCGGACTCGGGATGGCCGTCCCAAATGTCATTTTTACACGGGCGAGACCACCAGGGGACCTGGGACGGCCGTCCCACTTGAAATTGGCCTTGGGACGGCCGTCCCAACTTCGGGACGCGCGTCCCAACCGAATCCGGAGGGTTGGGACGACCGTCCCAACTTGGGACGGCCGTCCCAACCTCGTTCTGCCGGTTCGCGTTTCGGGACCACCTGTTGTGTTTGGGACCACCTGTTGTGTTTGGGACCACCTGTTGTGTTTGGGACCACCTGTTGCGTTTGGGACCACCGTTGCGTTTGGGACCACCTGCTGCGTTTGGGACCACCTGTTGTGTTTGGGACCACCTGTTGCGTTTGGGACCACCTGTTGCGTTTGGGACCACCTGTTGTGTTTGGGACCACCTGTTGTGTTTGGGACGGCTGTTGAAGCTTTATCTTCGTGTAGGAAGTCTCCTTTGTTCGTTATCGTGTAGACGAGCGATCTCGTATTGGTTGCGGGAGGTTTCCTCGTTTTGGGAAGCCGGATGGACTCCATCTTCGGGTGAAGTTCCTCTAGCTTTTTCTTTTGAGAGGCCGGGCAAAATTAGGGGTCTACAGCTGCCCCCTTCACCCGCCTAACTAATTCGTTGGTTTTAATATGCCGACAAAATTAGTTGGTAGGGGAAGGAGTTAACCCTTTGCTCGGTCATCCTTCGGATGCTCGCTCCTTGTCGATCCTCCAGATGATAAATATTTTGATAGGTACTAACCCCTATCTGGTTTGAGCCTCCTTTTGTTAAGACTTTGGTGAGTACTTACCCTCACCGGGTATAAGTCTGTATTTTTACTAGACTTTTGTGGGTACCTACCCCCACTAGGTATGAACCTTATTCTGCAAGGTTTTGGTGAGTACTTACCCTCACCTGGTATGAGTTTACGTTTTGCTTAAACTCTTATGGGTACTTACTTCCGAGGTGCTCAATCACCAAACTATCCTTTAATAGAAGTAAGGTCTTTGTACCCATTTTTTTACAATGCTCCCGATGAGTATTTTTACTCCACCTGATGCATTTTTGATAAGCCTCGTTCTACAAGGCCTAGGTGAGTACGCACCCCACCCGGTGTGAATGATAAGCCTCATTCTTTAAGGCTTAGGTGAGTACGCACCCCCACCTGGTGTGAATGATAAGCCTCATTCTTTAAGGCTTAGGTGAGTACGCACCCCCACCTGGTGTGAATGATAAGCCACATTCTGCAAGGCTTAGGTGAGTATGCACCCCCACCCGGTGTGAATGATAAGCCTCATTCTTCAAGGCTTAGGTGAGTATGCACCCTCACCCGGTGTGAATGATAAACCTTTTTCACAAGGTTTAGGTGAGTACACACCCCCACCCGGTGTGAATGATAAACCTTTTTCACAAGGTTTAGGTGAGTACACACCCCCACCTGGTGTGAATGATAAGCCCTTTTCACAAGGCTTAGGTGAGTACACACCCCCACCCGGTGTGAATGATAAACCTTTTTCACAAGGTTTAGGTGAGTACACACCCCCACCTGGTGTGAATGATAAGCCTTTTTCACAAGGCTTAGGTGAGTACACACCCCCACCCGGTGTGAATGATAAACCTTTTTCACAAGGCTTAGGTGAGTACATACCCCCACCCGGTGTGAATGATAAGCCTTTTTCACAAGGCTTAGGTGAGTACGCACCCCCACCTGGTGTGAATGATAAACCTTTTTCACAAGGTTTAGGTGAGTACACACCCCCACCCGGTGTGAATGATAAACCTTTTTCACAAGGTTTAGGTGAGTACACACCCCCACCTGGTGTGAATGATAAGCCTTTTTCACAAGGCTTTATAGGATGAATTTTTTTTGTAGTCAATCCTATGATCATCTATTTTGGAGATGAGTTAACGGCTTACTGTTTTTGGTCATGCGTCTCTGGGGAGTAATTTTTTCTTTTTGACTTTTCTATTTTAGTCATCTGGTTTTACCAGGGATTTCTGTATTTTGGCTTTTCTTATTTTAGCCATCCGGCTTTTGCCGGGGATTCTTTGATTTTGGCTTTTCTGTTTAGCCATGGGGATTTCATTGTTTTGGCTTCTTCTTTTAGCCATCCGGTCTTTGCCGAGGATTTTTGATTGCCTCTTTTTTAGACAGGAATCCTCTGGGGATTTGTTTTCTATTAGTTGCGCCTCTTGATTAGGCAGAAATTCACTTGGGGAGATTCTTGTTTGGTTGCGCCTCTTGATCAGGCGGAAATCCTCTGGGGATTTGAGCTTTTTGTTGATTGTGTCTTTTGTTTAGGCAAGAACCCACTTGGGGATGTGATTTCAAGTGGCAAATGAGCCTCTTATTTATAGTTTTCGCAGCTGGCGCACTTTGGGACCACCGTCTGGGTTGGGACGGCCGTCTGGACTGGGATGACCATCCCAAATGTCATTTTTACACAGGGCGAGACCACCAGGGGACCTGGGACGGCCGTCCCACTTGAAATTGGCCTTGGGACGGCCGTCCCAACTTCAGGACGCGCGTCCCAACTGAATCTGGAGGGTTGGGACGGCCGTCCCAACCTGTTCTGGCCAGTTTTCGCGTTTCGGGACCACCTGTTGTGTTTGGGACCACCTGTTGTGTTTGGGACCAGGTTTGGGACCACCTGTTGTGTTTGGGACCACCTGTTGCGTTTGGGACCACCTGTTGCGTTTGGGACCACCTGTTGCGTTTGGGACCACCTGTTGTGTTTGGGACCACCTGTTGTGTTTGGGACCACTTGTTGTGTTTGGGACGGCCTGTTGAAGCTTTATCTTCGTGTAGGAAGTCTCCTTTGTTCGTTATCGTGTAGACGAGCGATCTCTGTATTGGTTGCGGGAGGTTTCCTCGATTTTGGGAAGCCAGATGGACTCCATCTTCGGGTGAAGTTCCTCTAGCTTTTTCTTTTGAGAGGCCGGGCAAAATTAGGGGTCTACAAGGATGTTCATAGGTTATCATGTGTTAAAACACTCAAAACAGGACTTTCCTCTCTGGAATAATCGATTACTTGGAATTATAATCGATTATTTGCCCTCAAAACAGAGTATTTGTCTCTGGAATAATCGATTATTTCGCAAAATAATCGATTAAAAGCAGCTGATAATCGATTATCAGCTGAAAATAATCGATTAAATGTACCTGATACTGGTTTAATCGATTATTCTGAATTTTAATCGATTAAACCCGACCAGTTTTGCCATCTAGCCGTTGCCAATGGTTCTTTGGTCTCCATTCTCTTCTATATGAACGTTGGACATGATTTTGCTATATATAGAGACCTCTAGTTCACTTCTACTCACTACTAACTCTTGAAATCAAGCTTTCTTGCCTTATTATCCTCTCTTTCACCTTATTCCATCACTTGTCCTTCTAGATTTTCTTGATATTCATCTACTATTTCAAAAAGCCTCATCTTCTCGCCCTAAGATCCCAACTAGAAGAAGATCTGCACCCTCCTCTCATCCCCGTCCTAATTCTGTAGAAGGATGGATCTCTGATGCAGATGACCAACAAGAATTTCTAACCTACTGGAAGGAAAAGGCTATTATTTCTCCCAAATTTCTTATAGGAGAGCAATTCATTCATAGGGGATTCAATTTTTCTAATCTTCTTGAAATTCAAGGAGTTCTCCCATTTATCCAAATGCAAGGTACGTACTATCCTGACTTGGTTAGGGTATTCTACTCTAGATTCAAATTTAGAGATCAAATTGCTACATCCCGTGTAAAAGGGGTTACAATAATTCTTGATGATGATATTGGGAGAATGTTGCTCACTTGCCAATTAGAGAAGATGCTATTAACGTATATGGTGAGCTAGATGACTTTGACAGGTTCCTAGCTTATCGCTCTTTTCTGCGGAATCCCTCAATGGAAATTGGACGTATCCTTCATGCTGGACCTTTAAAGAAGGAAGAACGCATGCTTCTACATTTACTTGTATGGATCTTATGTCCCCGGGCTACGAATCATGCCCAATGCTCTTCCATTGATCTTCGAATTATTCATGCCATAATGAATAATGAACCTTTAGATTGGGGTGTTCTTGTCACAATGACCATGCTTAAAGCAAAACGTCATCCCACCTTCAAAATTCCATATGCCCTCCTTGTCTCCCGTATTCTTGAATATAAAGGAGTGAATGTTGAAGGTGAGCAAGCAGTTAGAACAAACAACTTAAATTGCATGCTAGACAGCACATTGACTCAACTTCAAATGGTGCGAGTCAATGATATTTATGTTCACAAAGATGACGTTCCTAATCAAGGGGATGCTAATGACGATTCTGATGAAGATATGCCTCTAGCTGCTGAGTTTCCCTCTGACCAAATCCAAGATGTTGGAACTTCCTCTACTCATCATGAACCAAGACAATCCATGGAAGATATGTTATCTGACATGAATCAGAGGATGCAATCATTCTTCAATCTTTCTGGTGTACGACATGAGGAATTAATTCGCCGTATATCTGATGTAGATGAAAAAGTGTGCCGTTTAGAAAATAGATTTAATGCACACTTTAATGATGATGATAGTGAAGAATTTTAAATTTGTTGATTTTCTTCTTTTATGATGTACTGTATTGACATTTTTGAAATAAAATATGATGTTTCTTTAATGCTTTGATTGAGGGGGAGTCTTCTCCAACTTATGCATATTTTGAGGGGGAGCTCTTATGATTGTTATTGCAGAGTTCTTTTTTATTATAATCAAAATAGGGGGAGAAAAATTTAAAGCCTCTTATGAATTGCATTTAAATTTTATCTGGTATGTTTGATGTGTTTGTTAGTATGACAGATAAAACAGGTTATTACAAGGGCTTTAAAAGATAATTTTGATCATCATAAAAAAGGGGGAGATTGTTGAACATTAAAGGACTTGATGTTGCACTTGATGAACATGAAGATTGATGATTTTGATGATGATTCAAGAACTCAAAGACTTAGAGTATTGAAGACTTGTTTTGTAGTGTAATAACTCTGTTTTAATTAGATTGAGTCTGTAATTTTAGAGTTTGAGATAGCCGGTACATAGTCTGCAACTTAGAAGCTTCAAAAAGCCCAAATATATCATCCAGGCTCGGCTTTAATCGATTATATAGGGAAATAATCGATTAAAACAGTGAGAAAACCATTTTCTGTATAAACTCACTACTTTAATCGATTAAAATTCAAAATAATCGATTATTACGTCTGATAATCGATTAAAACGTCTAATAATCGATTAAAACAGAGAGGTTTTGGTTTCTGTTGTTTTTGGCTCTGTTTTAATCGATTATAACTCCATTTAATCGATTATTTCAGTCGTTTTTGTTTTTAAATTTCAAATCAACCCTATTTTCGAAAATCCAATTACCAAGAACCCTAATTTCGAAATCCCCAATTTCTAAACCCTAATTTCCCTACTTAAACTCTCCTTTGGCACTCGAGAAAGCGAGAACAACCTTTTCCATACAAAAGTTAAGTGTTGTGAGTGCCAGAGAACTGTTTGTTGCAAGGAAAGGGGGCTTTTGGAACCTGGTGTGGGCTAGAAGCGATAAGAATCACTAAGTGGAGTTCTTAGTGGATTGTGTGTTGTGCCGTCTCTAGGGAAAGTTGTTCATCATCTCTTGTGGATTTCAAGAGAGGTGTTATCTTTATCTTTATATTTTCAATTGTAATTTGTTGTAACAAACTTGATTATAGTGACAGCGTTAATCCTCTGTTTGAGTGATTAGCAACTGGACGTAGGGTCTTTTGATCTGAACCAGTATAAATCTCCTGTGTAAGATTCTCTTCTCTTCTCTATTTACATTTACACAGTTTTTAATCGGTAAAATTTGGGGAAAATTTTGAAAACCTAATTTTTATTAAGAAACCAATTCACCCCCGTCTTGGTTTTTGTCCGACCACGCGATCATTCCACTGCGCAATTCTAACAAATACAGGTGCTCTTCAGGTGGAAGACCATAAGATCAATATAGTGCTCTACAAAGACATCATCATTATGGCTAATTCAGGTACGCTTTCACATTCAGTTTACAACATGTTTATCAGTATGGGATTACATTTATGTTTGACCGTTAGAATCAAAATCAGGAATATTATTATTATTATTATTATTATTATTATTATTAATTTTTCAACAATTGGTATCCGAGCCAAGGTCACGAATTCGATTCCTGGTGGGCAATTGTTAAGGGGAGATTGTTGCGGGTTGCACAATTGTCCCGTGGCGCGAGCTAGGTGGGCCAAGTCACAATCGGTGGCGCAGGCTAGATGGGCCAAGTCACAATCCAAGTGGGATTCCTCGTAGGACAATTGTTGAGGGGGAGATTGTTGCAGGTAGCATCAATTATCCTGTGGCGAAGGCCGAGTGGGCCGAGTCACAATCGAATCGTGGCGCTTGGGCTGTTACTCTTAAGTAAAAAGAGTTGCGCTCTGACTAATAGCTATAGCTTTCGGCCTAGTGGTAAGCACTCGATCCTAACAATTGGTATCAGAGTCGCCCATATTTGATTCATGTCTGTTTAATTTATAGAACCCTAATTATGAAAATTAGGATTATTTTTGTTTTAAATAATTCAAATTACCCAATTTTACGAACCCTAAGTGGAGAATAATCTCTAATTTTCGTGAACCCTAAAATTTAAATTTGGGGGTAACATCCCCAATCTGATTCTGCTTGTTGATGGAACCGTGGAGGAAACTATGGATTCTTCTTCTTCGTTTTTCCCTTTTATTTCGGTTTAAGTTTCAGGTTTTATTGAGAAAGAAACATTGTTTCAAATATCAATCTTTCTTGTATTGAGTTCTCTATTCTTTTTTGAATCTTTTGTTTTTATTTAATTTTATGAGTTTGGAATTGGGGGTGGTGTTTGTGGAGTTCCCAACACAGAGAATCTTAGGTAAATGGTGAATGTTTCCACAGGTGTGACTGTTCTTATTTTTAGGAAAATTTGATGTTAAATTCCCTGTTTAGAGTTTGAGTGATTACTGTTTAATCCCCTTTTAGGGTTTAGAGCAGTATGCTAAAGAGACTCGAGAGACTCGGAACTATCTCTCGTTTCATCCCTAGTGTGATTTTAGGGAGATGTTCATCCTTTATGTATTGGTGGAAAATGAGGCCTTTTTTCATCCTTTGATTTGTTGAAATGAGGTGTTCATCCCTAATGAGATTCTAGGGAGGTGTTCATCCTTAGTAAAATTCTAATGAGGTGATTCTCTTTTGAATTAGTTTGCAAATATTAAATATTTGGTATTGTTATATAAATAAAATATTCAATTTTTTGGTAGTTTAATATTTTTTGTAAGCAAATTGAGTCAAGAAGTCACCAAAGTAATCTCTCTTGAATTGGGCAGTTCATGAAAAATATTGAATGTTAGTGTTTGTGTATATTCATGCGAGTATTAGTCGGCCCAAAGGAAGATTAATATTTGGCCGAATTGCATACACACTTGTAATGATAAACATGTGATAATTATAAGGATTTGCTTTGTCGATGATAAATCAATCCAAAGACTGGTTTGTCGTTGGACGTGTTTTATTGTCAATGTTTGATTATTACAACAAGATACCTCTAGCAGTTAATATTACTGTCAAAAGACTTGATATTGATGGTGCATTGGGTGTCTTGAGATGGGTTAAACCACTATTTGAATATATATTATTTATTTTTTATATAATGTGAGCATAATTAGTTTATTTCTCGTGTTCTAAATTCAGCTACAATTGTTTCTGTATCTACCACTTTAAATTCAGTTCCGGTCCTCAATGGAACAAATTTTAAGGACTGGAAAGAGAACATTGATATTGTTCTTGGTTGCATGGATATGGATCTTGTGTTAAGGACTAAGCAACCCCCTACTCCTACGGATTCAAGTACCTCTGAACAGAAAAGAGATTATGAGAAGTGGGATCGCTCAAATCGCATGAGTTTAATGATCATTAAGCGCGACATCCCGGAGGTGTTTAGGGGCACTGTTTTTGAAAACATCACAAGTGTCAAAGAATTCCTTGCTGAAATTGAGCAGCGCTTTGCAAAAAGCGATAAGGCGGAGGCAAGCACTCTTCTTCAGAACTTGATCTCCATGAAATATCAGGGCATAGGAAATATCAGGGAGTACATTATGAGCATGTCTAATATTGTTTTTAAACTCAAGGCACTAAAGCTTGAACTCTCAGAAGACTTTCTCATTCATTTGGTGTTGATTTCTCTTCCTGCAACGTTTAATCAATTTAAGGCATCTTACAACTGTTAGAAGGATAAATGGTCTCTTAATGAACTCATTTCACATTGCGTACAAGAAGAGGAAAGACTAAAGCAAGACAAGACAGAAAGTGCTCATTTTGCAAGCACCTCCAAGGCTAAGGGCAAAAGAAAGAGATTAGAGGATCTCGAGAAAGAAGGTGCTAAGGGTCCAGAACAAAAGAAACAAACTCAAGAAAATAAATGTTTCTTTTGCAATAAGACTGGACACGTAAAGAAGAAATGTGTTAAATATCATGCTTGGCATGAAAAGAAAGGGTTGCCTAAACTACCGGAAGCCAATTGATTCTGAAAGATGAATTTATGTTGGAGATGGCAAATCGGTAGAGGTGGAAGCTATAGGGCATTTTAAATTGTTATTGAGTACTGGTTTTTTATTTGGATTTGAAAGACACTTTTGTTGTGCCGTCATTTTGACAGAATTTGGTTTCAGTTTCTTATTTGGACAAATTAGGTTATTTGTGTTCATTTGGAAACAATAAGTTCAGTTTGTCTTTTAATTCAGATATTGTTGGAACTGCTTCACTTTTGACTTATGATAATCAGTATTTACTTGATATTGTGGCCACCTATAATGAAACCCTTAATATAGAATCACGTGGTATTAAACGTAAAATTGAAAATACTCACTCAGGTGCATTATGGCACAAGTGCTCAGGTAACAATCAAATCGTGACGTTTGGGCTTGTGTTACACTCTTAAAGATATGGTAGAGAGTATGATTTGTCATTCCACCTTACTAGAATCACTTTGGGGAGAGACACTAAATTGTTAGAATCGTACAGCGGAATGTTCGCATGGTCGGACAAAAACCAAGAGGGGGGGGGGGGTGAATTGGTTTCTTAACAAAAATTAGGTTTTCAAAATTTTCCCCAAATTTTACCGATTAAAAAAACTGTGTAAATGTAAATAGAGTAGAGATAGAATCTTACACAGGAGATTTATACTGGTTCGGATCAAAAGACCCTACGTCCAGTTGCTAATCACTCAAACAGAGGATTAACACTGTCACTATAATCACAGTTATTACAAACAGATTACAATGGAAAAGATAAAGTAAAGAAAACACCTCTCTTGAAATCCACAAGAGATGAAGAACAGCTTTCCCCAGAGACGGCACATCACACAATCCACTAAGAACTCCACTTAGTGATTCTTATCGCTTCTAGCCCACACCAGGTTCCAAAAGCCCCTTTTTCTTGCAACAATCAGTTCTCTGGCACTACAACACTTAACTTTTGTATGAAAAAGGTTGTTCTACTTTTCTGAGTGCCATAGAGAAGCTTAAGTAGAGAAATTAGGGTTTAGGAATTGGGATTTTTGAAACTAGGGTTCTTGGAAATAGGGTTTTCGAAAATAGGGTTGCTTTGAAGTTAAAAATCAAAATTTGACTGAAATAATCGATTAAATGAAGTGTTAATCGATTATTACAGAGCCAAAATAAACAGAACCCAAAAACTCTCTGTTTTAATCAATTAAAAGACCTGTTAATCGATTAACAGGCATGTTAATCGATTAACAGGTGTGTTAATCGATTAAACCAGTGAGCAGATATAGAAAATGGTTTTTCTCACTGTTTTAATTGATTAATTCACCATTTAATTGATTAAAGCCGAGACACTTTGATAAATTTGAGCTTTTTGAAGCTTCTAAGGTGCAGACTATGTACAGGCTATCTCAAGTTCTAATATTACAGACTCAATCTAATCAAAACAGAGTTATTACACTACAAAACAAGTCTTCAACTCTCTAAGTCTTGTGTTCTTGAATCATCATCAAAATCAACAAGCTTCATGTCCATGTACTTTCAACATCAAGTCCTTGAATGTTCAACAATCTCCCCCTTTTTGATGATGATCAAAATTTTCTTTTAAAGCCTTGTAATAACCTGTTTTATCTGTCATTCTAACAAATACATTAAACATACCAGATAATATTTAAAATCAATCATAGTAGGCTTTAAATATTTCTCCCCCTATTTTGATTATAATGAAAAAGAATTCTCCAATACATTACAATAACAATCATAAGGGCTCCCCCTCAAAATATGCATAATTTTGAGATAACTCCCCCTCAATCAAAGCATTAAAAGAACACCACATTTTATTTCAGAAATAAGCATTCATTACAATATAAGAAGAATAAAAATAACAACAAATTTAAAATTCTTCACTATCATCACTATGAAAGTGTGCATCAAATCGATTTTCTAAATGGCACACTTTATCATCTACATCAGATATACGGCGAATTATTTCCTCATGTCGTACTCTAGAAAGAGTAAAGAATGACTGCATCCTCTTATTCATGTCAGATAACATGTCTTCCATGGATTGTCGGGTTTCATGATGAGTAGAGGAAGTTCCAGTACTTTGGATTGGATCAGAGGGAAACTCAGCAGCAGGAGGCATATCTTCATCAGAATCTTCATTATTGTCTCCTTCATTTGGAACGTCATCCTTGTGAACATATATATCGTTGACACGCACCATTTGGAGTTGGATTAATGTGTTGTCCAGCATGCGATTTAAGTTATTCGTTCGAACTGTTTGTTCACCTTCGACATTTACTCCTTTGTATTCAAGAATGCAAGAAACAAGGAGGGCATATGGAATTTTGAAGGTGGGATGGCGTTTGACTTTTAACATAGTCATGGTGACAAGAACGCCCCAATCTAAAGGCTCATTATTCATTATGGCATGAATAATATGAAGATCAATTGAAGAACATTGAGCATGATTCGTAGCCCGGGGACATAGGATCCAGACAAGTAGATGTAAAATCATACGTTCCTCCTTCTTCAAAGGTCCAGCAAGAAGGAAACGCCCAATCTCCATGGAGGGATTACGCAAAAAAGAACGGTAAGCTAAGAACCTGTCAAAATCATCTAACTCACCATACACATTAATAACATCTTCTCTAATTGGAAAGTGGGCAACGTTTTCCCAAATATCATCATCAAGAATAATTATTACCCCATTTACACGAGAGGTAGTAATTTGATCTCTAAATTTGAACCTAGAGTAAAATACCCCAACTAAGTCAGGATAATACGTACCTTGCATTTGGATGAAAGGGAGAACTCCTTGAATTTCAAGAAGATTAGGAAAGTTGAATCCCCTATTGATGAACTGCTCACCAATAAGGAACTTAGGAGAAATAATAGCACGTTCCTTCCAATAGGACAGAAATTCCTGTCGGCCATCTGCATCAGAGATCCATCCTTCTACAGAATTAGGACGGGGATTAGATGAGGGTGCAAATCTTCTTCTAGTGGGGATTTTTGCACGAGAAGATGAAGTCATTGAAGGATTAGAAGAGTAACAAGAAGATTTAAGAGGACAAGTTAAGTGAGAAGAAGGCAAGATTGATAAAATGAAACAAGAAAGCTTGATTTCAAGAGATAGAAGTGAGTAGAAGTGAAATGGAGGTCCCTATTTATAACCATGCATCTCCAACAGTCATATGAAAGTGAATAAGGGTCAAAAGAGTCGTTGGCAACGGCTAGGAATCCAAACTTGCCAGGTTTAATCGATTAAAACTCAAATTAATCGATTAAACCACTTCCAGACCCATTTAATCGATTAATTTGAGCTGTTAATCGATTAACACTGGTTTTAATCGATTAATGGACGAATTAATCGATTATTCCAGAGAGGAATGTCATGTTTTGGGTGTTTTGGATGCAAATAATCGATTATAACTCTAATTAATCGATTATTCCAGAGAGTACATCAAATTTTTGAGGTTTTTACACATGATA
The DNA here is from genome assembly GCA_963425845.1 of Sphenostylis stenocarpa. Lineage (NCBI taxonomy): Eukaryota > Viridiplantae > Streptophyta > Magnoliopsida > Fabales > Fabaceae > Sphenostylis > Sphenostylis stenocarpa. Next base: position 34,971,414 of record OY731401.1, read on the forward strand.
ATTTATGAACATCCTACATAATGAATTATAACATTATAATCATCCAAAAACTGTCTAATTAAGCAGAATTTAGGTTATTTCTAATATCCCTAAGTCTCTTCTAAGATCATAGAATCTATCCTTGGGTAGAGGCTTAGTAAAAATATCTGCTAATTGATGCTTTGTATCAACGTACTCTATTTTACAGTTTCCTTTGCTGATACGATCTCTCAAAAAATGATGTTTAATCTCTATATGCTTAGTCCTAGAGTGCATTACTGGATTCTTAGTGAGATTGATTGCACTCGTATTATCACACATCAAAGGTATGTCATTCAGAAATATACTATAATCTTCTAACTGTTGTTTCATCCACAGAATTTGAGCACAACAATTACCAGCTGCAATATATTCAGCTTCAGTGGTAGATAAAGCAACACATGCCTGTTTCTTAGAATGCCAAGATACTAAGGATGAACCTAACAAATGACATGTCCCACTAGTACTCTTTCTATCAATTTTGCATCCACCATAATCAGCATCAGAATATCCTATTAAACTAGTACAAGCATTAGATGGATACCATAAACCAAAACCAGTAGTTCCTTTTAAATATTTTAAAATATGTTTTACTGCAATTAGGTGAGATTCTTTTGGACAAGCCTGAAATCTAGCACACACACAGACAGAATGCATAATATCATGTCTACTTGCAGTTAAGTATAACAGTGAACCTATCATACCTCTATACATAGATTGATTAACTTCCAAACCTGATTCATCCTTGTCTAGATAGCATGAAGTTCCCATGGGTGTGTTAGCTTCCTTTGAGGTGTCCATTCCAAATTTTTTAAGGATCTCTTTGCAGTATTTGGTTTGAGAGATGAAAATGCCATGTTTAAGTTGCTTGATTTGAAGTCCAAGGAAGAATGTCAATTCTCCCATCATAGACATTTCAAACTCTCCCTGCATTATCTTAGCAAATTCTACACATAACGAATTATTAGTTGATCCAAAAATAATATCATCAACATATACCTGGACCAATAAGATATGTTCTTTTACTTTCTTTATAAACAGTGTAGAATCAATTTTTCCTCTAGAAAAATCATTTGAAGTTAGGAAACTACTTAGCCTTTCATACCAAGATCTAGGAGCTTGTTTCAACCCATATAATGCTTTCTTTAATTTAAAAATATGATTAGGATAACTAAAATCTCCAAATCCAGGGGGTTGCTCCACATAAACTTCTTCTTTAATAAAACCATTCAAAAATGCACTCTTAACATCCATTTGATATAATTTAAATTTCATCAAAGATGCATAAGCAAGAAGTAGGTGTATAGCCTCTAACCTGGCAACAGGAGCATAAGTTTCATCATAATCTATACCTTCCTCCTGACAATAGCCTTTGGCAACAAGTCTGGCTTTATTCTTTGTTATGTTTCCATCTTCATCAAGTTTATTTCTAAACACCCATTTGGTTCCAATAACTTGATGTGACTATTCTCTTGGGATTAATTCCCATACTTGATTCCTTTCAAATTGGTTAAGTTCTTCTTGCATTGCTATGAACCATTGGTCATCTTTAAGCGCTTCCTCAACATTTTTGGGTTCTATCTGTGACACAAAAGCTACAGACATGCAAAAATTAGTCATATTTCTAGTTCTTACCCCTTTTGAGATATCACCAATGATATTGTCCATTGGGAATCCTCTAGGTGATTGCCATTCTTTTGCTAATTCAGGTGTTTGAGAAGACTTATTTTCTTCCAAATACAATTCATCAAGAGCCTCTCTTATATACTCATCATCACCTGCAAGATCTTTATTTGACTCAAGAGGATTTCCCCCAAGGTCTACAATTTCATCAAAAGTAACATGAATAGATTCTTCAATATTTAAGGTTCTTCTATTAAACACCCTGTAAGCCTTGCTAGTTAATGAATAACCTAGGAAAATGCCCTCATCGGCTTTTGAGTCAAATTTTCCTAAGTTGTCCTTTCCATTATTTAACACAAAGCACTTACATCCAAATATTTTTAAATGAGCAACATTAGGCTTTCTACCATTTAACAATTCATAGGGAGTTGATTTTATAATTGACCTAATGAGCATTCTATTCATAACATAACAAGCAGTACTAACCGCATCAGCTCAAAAATATTTAGGAACATTAGATTCATTTAACATTGTTCTAGCAAGTTCCTCTAATGACCTATTTTTCCTTTCAACTACAGCATTTTGTTGGGGAGTCCTAGGAGTAGAAAAGTTATGTAATATTCCATTTTCTTCACAATAATTTTCAAATTTTTCATTTTGAAACTCACCACCATGGTCATTTCTTAAAATTTTAATTCTCAAGTCTTTCTCATTTTGAATTTGTTTTGCAAATTTTCTAAAGACCTTAAAGGCTTCACTTTTCGTAGTTAGAAAAAATGTCCAAGTATATCTAGAGTAATCATCAACAATTACAAGGCCATAATAATTTCCACCAAATCTTTTTATCCTAGAAGGTCCAAATAAATCTAAATGTAATAATTCTAGGGGGTTTGAAGTGGAAATAACATTCTTTGATTTAAATGATGATTTTACTTGTTTACCTTTTTGACATGCATCACACAATCTATCTTTTTCAAATTTTAACTTAGGCAAACCAACAACTAAGTCTTTTGATATGAATTTATTCAAATGATGCATACTTATATGAGTTGCTCTCTTATGCCATAACCAAGGGTTCTCTTCCTTAGCAACTAAACATGTTATGCTAGAATCATGTAAACAATCCAAATCAATCAAGTGTATGTTGTTATGCCTAACGCCTTTTAACTCTACATTTTCGGAATCTATCAAATGTATGGTGAAAAATTTACTTTCAAATATTACCTTAAAACCTTTGTCACATAGTTGACTTATGATAAGGAGATTATGCTTTAGTCCATCAACAAGAAGCACATCCTTAATCTCCAAGGTGTTTGCACCACCTATATTTCCAATTCCAAGAATTTTCCCTTTGTTGTTGTCCTCATAAGTTACATATCCTTGTTTTTTAGCTTTGAAACTCACAAATTTCGATTTATCACTGGTCATATGCTTTGAGCATCCACTATCAAGATACCACATAGACTTCTTTGATTTGGAAGTTTCCTACAAAACAAGAACATAGTAAACTTAGGTCCCCATAACTTTTGGGTCCTTGGGGTTAGAGACAAATAAATTATTTAACAATAGGAACCCAAATGTATTTACCTTTAGGAACACCAAAATGTTTAATTTTACATTTATTTGAAGTGTGACCTTGTTTCATACAATAAAAACATGCTTTTGATGTAGCTTTAAAATAAGATGCATTACTAACAAAACATGCTCTAGTTCCTTTTTCTACCCATACCCTTTTGTTTTTCCTTTTAGGCTTTTTCAAAGGAACTTGATAATTTACACTATTTTGAGCAAAAACAGTTTTATCCTTCTTAAGATCACTTATCTCCTTTTCGGCTTTATCAAGTAGATGATTAAGAATATCTGTCATATTCATGCTCTTTACAAGTTGCACATGCTAAGTTTTTATCATCATTCTCATCTAAACATACAATTTTCGTTTCTAAGGATTCCTTTTCCTCTAAACATGCAATTTTCATTTTTAATGAGTTAATTTCCTTTTCGGATCTACTTAAACTTTTCTTCACAACTTTATATTCATCTTTCAAGTTCTTAAAGGCACTAAATAGTTCATTATATGCATTTTGCAGTTCATCATAGTTATTATCATCATCACTAGAAGATGAGTCGGAATCACTTACCTCAAAATTGGAAGATATGTTGTCATTTGCCATTAAGCAAATATTTGCTTCTACTTCCGAGTCACTTGATTCCGAACTTGAATCATTGTTGTCCCAAGCAATATAAGCTTTCTTCTTGAAGACCTTTTTGCCTTTGTTTTCATCGTTTTTCTTGTTTGGGCATTCGGTCTTTACATGCCCTGCTTCACCACAACCATAACATTTTATATTTACGGGAAGTACTTTCTCTTACCTTTCCCTTACCTTTGAATGGATCCCTTCCTTTTGCTTTCATGAATTTGGTGAACTTCTTTATCATAAGACTCAATTCTTCTTCTTCGTTTTCTGAGTCTTCTTCTTCCTTTTTATTTTTACCTTTGGAAATTTCGGCTTTGAAGGCTAAGTTCTTCTTTTGATATTGTCCTTCTTCTTCATTTAGCCTTCCAAGCTCTAGCTCATGCTCTCTTAGCTTTCCAAATAGCGCCGCCATAGACATTATGGCAAGGTTTTGTGACTCCGAGATGGTCGTCACCTTAGGTTGTCATTTCCTATCCAAAGGTTTTAAAATTTTAACATTTAATTCATCAACGTCAAAGATTTTACCTAATCCGGTGAGATGGTTCACAATATGAGTGAAACGCTTTTGTACGTCAAATATCGTTTCGCCTTGTTGCATCCGAAACATCTCGTATTCTTGGATTAGAGAATTTTTTTGTGCTCGCTTAACATCGTCAGTACCTTCGTGGGTCACTCTTAACATTTCCCACAACTCCTGAGCACTTTTACAAACAGAAATCCTGTAAAACTCGTCAAGGGTTAAAGCAGATGAAATTTTTCTATTTTCCTCTGTTGTCCATCTAGAAAAAGGTTTGGGAACGTCAACACCGTTCTCAGTAACTTTAGGAACATAGGGACCGTTTAAAATAGCGTCTCAAACGCCTCTATCAACAGACTCAAAAGATTTGCATTCTTACTTTCCAGAAAGGATAATTTTGACCCGCAAAAAGTGGGGGTCTGTTGATAGACGCACCTTCGGCAAAAGTTTGATTTTGTCCGACCATTTTTGAAAAGTTTGAATGACTATCAAAGCAAACTCTGATATCACTTGTTAGAATCGCGCAGCGGAATGTTCGTGTGGTCAGACAAAAACCAAGAGGGGGGTGAATTGGTTTCTTAACAAAAATTAGGTTTTCAAAATTTTCCCCAAATTTTACCGATTAAAAAAACTCTGTAAATGTAAATAGAGTAGAGATAGAATCTTACACAGGAGATTTATACTAGTTCGGATCAAAAGACCCTACGTCCAGTTGCTAATCACTCAAACAGAGGATTAACGTTGTCACTATAATCACAGTTATTACAAACAGATTACAATGGAAAAGATAAAGTAAAGAAAACACCTCTCTTGAAATCCACAAGAGATGAAGAACAGCTTTCCCCAGAGATGGCACAACACACAATCCACTAAGAACTCCACTTAGTGATTCTTATTGCTTCTAGCCCACACCAGGTTCCAAAAGCCCCTTTTTCTTGCAACAAACAGTTCTCTGACATTACAGCACTTAACTTTTGTATGAAAAAGGTTGTTCTACTTTTCTGAGTGCCATAGAGAAGCTTAAGTAGAGAAATTAGGGCTTAGGAATTGGGATTTTCAAAACTAGGGTTCTTGGAAATAGGGTTTTCGAAAATAAGGTTGCTTTGAAGTTAAAAATCAAAATCTGACTGAAATAATTGATTAAAGTGTTAATCGATTATTACAGAGTCAAAATCAACAGAACCCAAAAACTCTCTGTTTTAATCGATTAAAAGACCTGTTAATCGATTAACAGGTGTGTTAATCGATTAAACCAATGAGTAGATACAGAAAATGATTTTTCTCACTGTTTTAATCGATTAATTCACCATTTAATCGATTAAAGCCGAGACACTTTGATAAATTTGAGCTTTTTGAAGTTTTTAAGGTGCAGACTATGTACCGACTATCTCAAGTTATAATATTACAGACTCAATCTAATCAAACAGAGTTATTACACTACAAAACAAGTCTTCAACTCTCTAAGTCTTGTGTTCTTGAATCATCATCAAAATCAACAAGCTTCATGTCCATGTACTTTCAACATCAAGTCCTTGAATGTTCAACAAAATACGACAACTTATATTCTAAACAAAGTACCAACTAAAGCAGCTACCAAAACACCTTATGAGCTTTGGATTGAGCGACAACTTAGTCTGAAGCATTTCCATGTGTGGGATTGTCCAGCTGAGGCAAGACCTTATAAGGCAAATGAAAAGAAATTGGACTCCCGAAAAGTAAGTAGTTATTTTATTGGTTATGCTGAAAGATCCAGATGATATAAATTTTATGATCCCACATTAAAGATAATTTTTGAGACGGGAATTGCTACGTTCTTTGAGGATATTGAGTTTGGGGGGAAGAATAAGATTAAGAACTTCATCTTGGAGGAAGAATCGGTAATAATTTCAGAACTGATTCAAATAGTTACTTTTGATAAAGTAAGTTCGGAACATCCACAAGGCATTGTTGATGAACCTCTTACTCAATATGATTTGGTTGTTCATGAAGAACAAACTCAAGATCCTCAAGAACCTGTGCATCATGAGCTAATAACTTTGCAGAGATTCACTAGAGAAAGAAGAAGAGCTATTTCGGATGATTATATGGTATTTCTTCAGGAACATGAGGAAAATAATGATATAATTGAAGATGACCCAGTTAACTTCCGTTAAGCTATACAAGGTTCTAACTCTCAAAAGTGGATTGAAGCAATAGGATAAATATAAGTCCATGCAAGACAATAAGGTTTGGGAACTTGTCCCATTACCAGAAGGTATGAAACTCATTTGGCTTCAAGATGAATATTGTTGATGATTGTGTGTATCATAAGTTTAAAGGGAGACAAGTTTAGTCTCAATCAGTGCCCAAAGGGGAATTTGGAAATTGAGAAAATGCAAAAGATTCCCTATGCATCAGCTGTAGGGAGTTTGATCTATGCCCAAGTATGTACGCATCCAGACATAACATATATAAGCAGATATAGCAATCCAGGAATAGACCATTGAAAAGCAGCAAAAAGAGTCATAAGATATTTAAAGAGAACAAAAGATTATATGCTCACATATAGGAGGTCAGACCAGTTGGAGATCGCTGGGTTTTTTGACTCAGATTTTGCAGGATGTCAAGAATTTGTAGCATGCTATGAGGCATCAAATCATGGAATATGACTGAGAAATTTTGTCACAGGGCTGCAAATTGTGAAAGGCATTGAAATACCACTTAAGTTATATTGTGACAATAAATCAGTTTTATTGTTAAGGAAAGAGTACAAAGTGTACATATTTTCATAGAACACTTAAGGACAAACTCCATGATAGCATATCCTCTAACTAAAGGACTTCTGCCCAAGGTCTTTCATGAGCATTTTGCTCACATGGGTGTTTTACAGTTTGAGGAATTTGTGGTTTAGTGGGAGTTAGTCACTTTCATATATTTTATGTTCTATGTTTAATTTCATATATGTATACATTGTTTTTTTTGGACATATTTGGTTATCTATAGATATGCGGTTTTTTTGTTCATTCATTACACTTTGTACATTAAGGATATTATATCGATCTCGATAAGTTAAAGTTTGGACCAGTTGAAAATAGACGTGTACATATCACCTTTACGTAATTTTTCATGCTACACATTTCATGATGAATCCATGTCATTTGGTTATGTTAGGATGAGTAATCATTGTTGGTTTTAATTGCGATGATGCAATGAAAAGCTGGTTTGGTTCTATATCCTGATATTATTAATGGACAGGACTTTTGGAGTATACTAAAGGAATATAACGACAATTTTGAGCTCATAAAGTCTAACACATTTGTAAGGTTGTAAGGACATATATATTTGTGACTAGTGGGAGATTGTTGGCAAAATTTGGGTCATGTATATATATGATACATAATTTAAATGTGTTAGGGTCATTATTTATTAAACCAAATAATAAAGTGATCTGACTAAATTAAAGTTTTGGCTAAATGCATATGTCATGAAAATAAAATTGTGTAGAGACCATAGAGCAATTTCTAATTTGATAAGAGGTCAAATTGGAAATACTAAAACTTAAGTAATTAACCTAATTCTGGTTATCTAAAGGGTCATTATCCCCTTCTTGGAGCACGTACACAGAACATAAGTATCAGTCTCGTTCCTTTCTTTCTATCCCCATCAAGAGAGAAAATCAAGAGGGAAATACAGGTGCTCTTCAGGTGGAAGACCATAAGATCAATATAGTGCTCTACAAAGACATCATCTTTATAGCTAATTCAGGTACGCTTTCGCATTCAGTTTACAACATGTTTATCAGTATGAATTACGTTTATATTTGATAGTTAGAATCAAAATCAGGAATATTATTATTATTATTATTATTATTATTATTATTATTAATTTTCCAACACATGACTTATATTTTTAGCAACTATCGAAGGCTAATTCATTTGAAGCACAGAAATTACAAAACCAGAAGTTGGATATTTGAACAAAGTCTTTTTCCAAATACTACCTGTTAAGGTTCCAACATAAAACCAATTGGCAATATGTGGAGTAGCCTAACATGTATTTAAACCATACCAAATGATATGAGGTAGGCGATGTGGGACTTTCAACACACCCCCTCCAACGAAGCCTGCCGGACCAGGCAAAGGGTACTTTTGACCCAACTAAAGGGCAACTTTTGGCCCATGACAATAACCGGAAAGATGTTAGGCTTTGGCTCTGATACCATGTTAAGGTTCCAACATAAAACCAATTGGCAATATGTGGAGTAGCCTAACATGTATTTAAACCATACCAAATGATATGAGGTAGGCGATGTAGGACTTTCAACACTACCTATCAAATCGTGATCAACAAGCTCGAAGTCCTAGTTGTTTGGCATGCTTGATATATGAGTAAATAATTCTAACCTATCCCATGTTTCATAGACCACCAATGCATAACTTTGTCTTTTTCCATTCCTACGTAAAGAAAGTAGATAACGACTGAATTGGTTGGTCAACATATAATAAACAAAACGTTCAAAGGGAAGGGTAATAATAGTAACTGGGAGAAACTATTTTGTATTTGAAATGTGAAACTTTGAAAGGAAAACAATGCACATATGATGACGATCTCCTAGACAACATCATTGCAAGACCTGATAAAGTTAAGGTTGCTGTAATTAATTAATTTAGTAACTGTGTTTGTAATGGAAAATGAAACCCAGAATACTGAATCATTCATCCTCCATTATGCAAACGTAATGGGTAATATTTAATTCCTTAATGACTCATGCATGACCCTCCCTTCTCTAGTCATGAGTGATATCATACCTCTCGAAGCTAAAGTAGCAAATATTATATCTATTCATTTTCATTGACTATGTAATCTAAACCCACCTTCCTGCCAACTATATACATCCATCATTTCATATTATAATAATAATAAACATACAAATTTAAAATTTTATTATTATTATTATTATTATTATTATTATTATTATTATTATTATTATTATTATTATTATTATTTCGGTAGGTTTGCTTAGTGTCATTTTACTTAAAAATCGAGATAAAAAATAATTTAAATATATTATTATTTCTTAATTGGCCCAATTAATCAAAATATCTCTTTAAAAACAAAATCATAATAAAGGTAATAATAATACTTAAATATTTTGTTTTTAGAAATAATAATAATAATAATTATTATTATTATTATTATTATTATATTATTATCGAACGAGTTGAGAGAATTGTTTTTATACGGGTGTTATTATATTATTGTTCACAGATCATAATGTTCGGGTGTTATATAACAAATAAGTATAGAAAATTAGAATATATATTTTAATTTAAAATTAGATGAAAATTAAAAAAGTTATCTAATAGATATATAAGTTATATTCCGAAAATTAAAACAAATAATATGAAATTCGAATAATTTCAAATTTTAATTTAGAATAAATCAAGGACCCACATTTTCGGTCTTAATTTTCTAGATATAATTTATATATAATTTAAAACAAAATTTGCCGTGAAATAAGAACTATTTTAGTTCTAAATTAAAGTTTGATTATATATATATATATATATATTTTTTTTTTCTTTTTGAATTTAATATACATTTATTTTTTATACCTTCAACCCTTTGTCACTTGAAAAACATTCAGATTTGTTTGAAAATATGGCTGGCATCACTCATTTATCTGAAAATCATCTATTTAACATAAAAATTGGCAACAGTTTAGATCTACAGCTTTTCACATTACACTGCTCTCAGAAAGATTAATATATTTCATGCATTGAAATGGTCTTTAGAGAGACACGACAAAAGGTGTTGAAAATTATTAATGGACTCATCACAACAAGTGGGAGTTTAAGAACATATCACGCGGGTCACGGAATAGAAAATGTAACATAGATCGATGGAGAGTAGTTGCACGTATAAATTAATCTCCCAAAGCTTTTGTAATGAAACAAGTTCAGACACATTAGCAGAGCGATTCAGGAAGAGAGTTTCGTCCATATCTGATTCTACCATTTTGAAAGAACGTGATTTTTTTGAACTCAGAGCCTTGAAACTGAATCTGCCAACACTTTCCATCACAGGTAATTACAAATTGAACATCCCATGTTTCACCTTGGTTAATTTAATTAACTGTCTATGGAAAAATGATTTTTTTGCTGTAACAAGCCATTTTGATTTCCTTTGTCACTGTTAAAATGTCTTAGCGTTGATTAGGAATATGATCATAGTATTCTTTACAAGAAATACAAAATCTTTTAGAGCTACCATCTTATTTTGTAAAATAAGATCAAAGTTTTTGAAATATCATTTACCATGAGATCCTCTTGATAATTTCTCCTGTGACTTTGGTTAAAAACCATGCAAAATAGAATAACTGTTTTTGTTTTCGCAAAAAGAAAAAAAAATATGGAAGTGCTTTGGCACAAGGTTGTGTCAGTAACTAGTAATTTTGTCATAGGTTGACTAGTTGGTCTTTATTGAATTGTTATAGGAAAAAGGGAGTTGTTTCAATGGATTCTTCTGCTGCTGCTACATACACTGCAGTACCTGAAACAGAACCCCAGATTGAACACATAATTTACATTCCTAAAGACATTAAACCTGCATTCCATGAACTGTGCTGCATTTACAAGGTTCCTCCCAATCTCAGAAAGTTGAATGAAGGGGAAGCCTATGAACCGGTTTTGATCTCAATAGGCCCTTTTCACCACAATAAAAAACCAGAACTGGAACCAATGCACATACAGAAGCAAAGGTATTTTCTTGCATTCTGGGAACGTGTGATAAGCAAAAAGGCTTTGGCCAACTACAAAGCCTTCCTCAATGAAAAAATTAAAACCATAGGCCACTGGTATTCAGAGCCAACTAACCTCAGTAAAGATGAGTTTGTGGACCTGATACTGTTAGACTCAGTCTTCATCATGGAGCTCTTTCTGAGAAATTCCAAAAAATCTGAGCAGACAGATGATTACATGTTCACCACATCATGGATTTACAAGAGCATCCAGAGAGACCTCTTACTACTTGAAAACCAACTTCCTATTTTTGTCTTGGAAGAGTTATACAGAAGGGTTGACAAGCTAAGTGATCTCAGCTTTCTTGAGCTTGCATTTAACTACTTTGAAGATTACTATCCACTTAAGTCAACACTTGATCAAAATCAAGACATTGTCAAGAACTTCAAATCTTGCAACCACTTCACTGACTTGGTAAGAAGTTTCTACCTTCCAGGAAAGGTTTACGACAAGGACTGGATGCCATCAAAGTATTTCACCCCCTGTGCTAAAAACGAATGTGTCCTTAAGACTGCAACAAAGTTGAATGAAGCAGGAGTTAGCTTTGAGAAAGGGAACGACAGAAGTTTGTTAGACGTAAAATTCAAGAAGATTCGAGTTTTGAGCTGGTTTCTTTGCCTAGGTTGCATACCATGTTTCACATGTGTGAAAGCACGTTTCCAAATCCCTCAACTAAAAGTGCTCCAAACAACAGAATGTGTTCTAAGGAACCTCATTGCCTTGGAGCAGTGCCACTACTCAGACCAACCTTTCATATGCAACTATGTTTATCTGATTGACTCTCTGATCCACACTGAAGATGATGTGGAGTTGTTGGTGGACAAAGAGATCATTGTCCATGAACTTGGCTGCCACAAGGAATTGGCAACCATGATAAATGATATTTGCAAGCACGTGGTGGTGAACTGCAACTACTATGGCAAAACCTCAAAGAAACTCAATGATCACTACAATTGTTGGTGGAAGCATTATATGGGTATGTTAAGGTCAGTGTATTTCCGTGACCCTTGGAGACTAAGCTCAACTGTTGTAGGAGTCGTTATCTTCTTATTTGCTATTGTCAACTTCCTTCGTATTACTGGTTTGTATCATGCAAAATAATGAACTGTTTTTGTTGTTGTAACTTTCTTTTCATAAAATATATTAACTTAATAAACACTGAAAATATATCTACATAGAGTGAAAGATAATTCATACTCCTTATTTTACTTCTTCCAATACAAGTTTGATCAAGCTAGAAAAAAAGTATATGAGAAAAAGACAACTTCAATATTTTTTCATTTACCATTGACCTAAGAAGTAAGGTCAAGTTTATAAGCAGCCAAAGGAATTTGTTTGTTTCTTTTTCTATTATTAATTCATTTCATTTTTTTATTGCTGCCATCAGTAGGTAGGTAGGCACTAGTTGATGTCACAACCTCTCTAACGTGTAAATATTTTAATATCTATTTGCAGGAAAATATGACCAAGAAATTGCTAGAATCTAATTGCTAATTTTTTATTGAATCTGCATATAATTTAGGAAATAAATATGATTAAAATATTTCACTAAAATCATCATAGGATTTTTTTTCAATCTCTTCGTGCAAAGGAGCCAGCTAGCAATATATACTTATTTTTTATAAAATAAATAAATAATTTTTTATTTATGTTTTGTCTAATATGTTTATTTTAAAAATAAGTATTTCTTTTTATATTTCTAGGAAGGAAAAATTATGTATTTTTTAAATAATTAGATTTTCCAAAATACTTGTGTTAATAAATTTAAAAGAATCAATGTGTGTGCAACTTCTTTCTTCCCTCCAATTTCTCTTTAAGTTGTTTATCGCTTGTCGTTAGTGTGGCAGAAAAAATGTGTACATTTAATAAGAAATTATAATAATTTTGAGACAAAATATTTATTTATTATTTTTTAGGTGAAATGTTTTAAATATATATAATATTATATTACATAATATTAAATTAAAGTTTATAAATCTCTTATAAATTCTCATTTAAAAAAAATGAATTTATTAGAAAAATGAGAGATATTTTGTTTCACTTCAATACACAAAATCATGTAAAATCTTATAATTATTCTTAAGGTTGCATTCATCATCAGTTACATATATTTTGTATAATAAAAGAAACATAAAAAAAGAGAATAATCATATTTAATTAAATTTTTATTAAAAAAAATTAGTCCATAAATCTTCTATAAATATTCCACCTAATCAAAATCTTAAATAATTGTAATTAATTAAAAGTATAAAGATTACAATCTGCATATTATAAAAAACATAATTTTACCCTAATATCCATAATATAAAAGTAATTACAATATATTTATATAAGTACATAATTTAAAATATTTTGTAGCATTATACAAATAATAATAACACAATTGAGGTACCAACTTTAAAAAGAATAGTAGTTTCTTGCTGATATGTTTTGTTAGGGTCAAAGAGAAAAGAAAGACTACAATCTGATATTGGCTTAATGAAAAAAAAAAAAAAAACCATTGATATTGTAGTGATAGGATCAAGATGAAAAAAAATTAACATTATAGGATAGATTAAATAATATATTATTTATAAATAATAAATAAATAAATATAAAAAAATAAATCATATAGAAATTTATAAATATATAAACATATATTTCGTCACTAAAAAAATAAGATTATTATACTATTTTATTATTTTAAATAATGTAAATCCAATAAATATAGTGATAAAAAGGAAATTAAAAACACACAAAAAATAAATGCAAAAACAATATATAACATGGAAAAACTCCAACATATTTTTACATATTATAGTATTATTAATTATCAACAGAGTCGTGAAAGAAAGAAACACTACCCAAACCTTTGAAAATGGAGACAAAATTGACAGGACATTCTTTTTCTCTAGAAGGGTCTATCTCAATTCTTTTTTTTAAGTACAATTTAACTTTTGATTTGAATAATTGATTATTAGATGATACGAAGGGTTCGGTATGATGGGTTTGTAGGTTAAGTTCTTTATAATTTTTATTTATAAGTGTTTAAAAAAAATATTTATATGTTAAAAGTAAAATAAAAAATTATAAGTAAAAAATATTTATATTCTAATTTAAATTATAAATATTAATTAACTAATATAATTAAAATTATATTTAGAGAATTATGTTTTTCTATAATTATTTCAAATTAGAATCCTATTTTTCTTTTCAATAAAATTAGTTTGATTTAATTTGAAAATTCAAAACTGATATTTGTAAGTAAATTCAGATGTAAGCACGGGAATAACGTCGGTAAAATTATTGATTATTTTAACAAACAAACATATTTAATAATAAGTGTGATTTGTAATTAATATTTATTTACTTATTTCATTTTTTGTAATTGAGCAAATTTTATGTTTTAGTTTTTATATTTAAAAACATCATTTTTAGTTTTTATAAATATTTATTTTTAATGTTGAATCTTACGAAGTTAATTAGAAAGAACTACAACGATTAAAAATAATGTATATAGGAATTACAAATATTTAAACGGTATACATAATGACTAAAATGAATGATTTATTTTAAAGAAAAAATAATGAATTTTAAGTGAAGGAAATAAAAGTAAAATTTATACAAATTAAATGAAAAATTAAACATGTAGTCTGAACTAATGTTTTTAATTTAATTATAATATTTTTTTTGGTGTTACTAAATACAGGGTTTCTGTTTAATATGCAATTAAATTAAATTCATTATGTCAGTCTATTTTAAAAAAGTGATATCTAAAGTCTTAATTTCAGGTTTAAGGTGGGACCAAACTCCATAACATTAATAATAACAATTAAATATTATAATTAAGTAGTATTAATCTAAATTACTATAATTAAGTATTCCCATCATGGAAGAATTCCTACCCTACAGAAAACAAATTCACTTGCATAAGGGCATAACAGACAAAAACAGCATCACTACACACATACCAAGGTAACACAGTCTGAAATTTACAGGAAGGTGTATTTCTAACTTTTAGACCTTGCTAGCTGTAACACATCAGTGAAACACTTTCTATTCTAGGTGGCCAGAACCACCCAGGTTTGTCTTTTATCTCTAGGACTCATTTGCCATGGTAAAAGATTTTTGTTTGGCATGCTTGTTTTGATTCCTCAAATGTGAAAAAGTGTTTGTAAGTGGTGTTACTTCTGTGTAAGTATGTACTCTTTTGTGGTGTCAAGTTCAAATTTCTTGTTACTTTTCTCACCAAGTTACAGTTTTCCATCTTTTCTCATTTCTATGCAGGTCATTTTGAAAACTGAGAGCATCCTAGTAATTTAGACCAACATCAAGGTTATGAAGGTTTCTACAACTACAACCTCAGTTTTCTCTGTTTCTCAGGAAAGAGAAAGTTGTGTTTCAATGACTTCTACTACTAGTTTTTCTGCTTTACCTGATAATAAACCTCAGATACGGCACATAGTGAACATTCCCGAACAGATTGAGTCTGAGGTTCATGATCAATGTTGCATCTACAAGGTTCCTCCCCATCTCCTGAAACTGAATGTGGAAGCCTATACACCATATTTCATCTCAATAGGCCCTCTTCACAATGACAAGCCTGAGCTAAAACAGGATAAACAGAAGCAAAGGTATTTTCATGCCTTCTGGAAACGTCTATCTCACAAGCAGTGTTTAGCTTTGTCACAATATAGAGTCTACCTTGAACAGAACAGAGAAAAGATAGGTAACTCTTACTCCAAGCCAGAACTCCACAAGGATGAAAACTTCATTGACATGATTCTATTAGACTCAGTCTTCATCATGGAGCTGTTTTTGAGAAAAGCAAACAAATCTGAGCAGAATAATGATTTAATGTTCACCACGTCATGGATTTGCAAGATGACTCAACGTGACTTGTCACTGCTTGAAAATCAGCTTCCCATGTTTGTGTTGGAGGAATTGCACACAAGGGTCATCCTTGGAGATAACGGCACCAAGGAAAACTGTCTCATGTTCATTGAGCTTGCCTTTAACTACTTTGAAGACTATTATCCACACAAGTCAAGTCAAAAGGTGGAGATGATCAACAATTTTAAATCTTGCGTAAACTTCACTGATTTGATCAGATACACCTACCTGCCTAGACAGATCCAGGCTAATGTGAATCCATCACAACAGTTCACCCCTTGTGCTGTGGAATGTGTTCTGAGGACTGCAACAAAGTTGAATGAGGCTGGTATAAGCTTTGAGAAAGTTCAAGGTAGGAGCTATTTGGACATAAAGTTTGAGAAATCTCGTATCCTCAGTTGGTTCTTGTGTTTTGGTTGCTTACCATTCTCCAGATGTTTCAAATCTCGTTTGCAAATACCCCATTTGAAAGTAGACCAAGTGACAGAATGTGTTCTAAGGAACCTCATTGCCTTGGAGCAGTGCCACTATTCAGATCAACCTTTCATATGCAACTATGTGACTCTAATTGACTCTTTAATTCACACTCAAGATGATGTGGAGCTTTTGGTGGACAAAGAAATCATTGTGCATGAACTTGGCAGCCACAATGAGTTGGCAACTATGATAAATGGTCTTTGCAGGCATGTTGTGGTGTCTTCAAATTATTATGGCAAAATCACAAGGGAACTCAATGAACACTACAACTGCTGTTGGAAACACTACATGGGTGTGCTTAGATCTGTGTACTTCCGTGACCCTTGGAGATTCAGTTCAACTATAGTGGGAATTGCTGTGTTCTTGTTCACTGTTGTAAACTTTCTAAGGGTTATTGGTGTGTTTCAACCAAAATATTAACACTAATATTATGTGATCTTAAAATTTTGCCACGCAAATGCTAAGTTTGAAAGGTTTGCTTACTTTTATCACTAGCAATGAAGTGTGCCAAATTATGAGATTAATTTCTTTTTCCACCAATAATCCGATTAGATTTCTGCAGTTTATCATTAATTCCATGATTTTCTTTTGTAAACATTAACAAAATCTGACCCTTGAATCTCATATATCCTCATTGTGTTGAATAAGCTGAAAAAGACACGAACAAGATTCATATAATTATTTCCCTTATAGACTTATACAAACTTAATAGACTTATTTGTGGTGTATGAAACAAGTTTCTTAGATATAACAGGACCTTCTAAAAAACTAATAAGAGTAAATAAACTTTCCTTAGAATATAATAGGAAATTCTCCCAATTTCTAAGAAACTATTAATTAAAAACCTAGTAAATAATTTTTAAAAGAGTGAATAAATCCAAAATAAAAGGGAATGTAAAAGGAGAGAAGTGAGGATGAGTGAAATGTGTTCTATGATTTTGAAAGGGGAGTAAATACATCTATTTATACATGTACATACTCTTAAAATCCTAATAGATAAAGTCAATTATCTATCAACATTCATGTCTCTCCAACACCTACGAAAGTGTCATAATGCAATGGTTAGAGTCCACGTTAATCAATTTATGTGCAATGTGCCATTCGCGGATCTTAGGGTTTTTCTTTTTGTAATACTCACGTCTCATAACACAATGTCCCTACTAATTCAGAATCTTTCGGTCTTGTATCTGTTATAATAATATCGTTAGGGTTAGTTTTCATGTTCGTCTCATGTCCCTATGATAACATCGTTAAGATCAATTCTCATGCTCGAGATATTGATTGTTTTGGAGCTCTCGTTATCACGCTTTTGTCTTTAAAAAATGTTTTGGTGGGTTAAGGGAGGAAAGCATATATAAACTATCATTGACCTTAATTACGTGATGTAGGATTCAAGAGTGTACCGAACATAATCACTTCGAGGACTAAGAGATATTTATGGATGGAGCGAAACTCTTCTCTCGATCACACGATGAGATCAATGTTTCGTTTAGAAATGAGAGTGTCCTGACCTTATGTCTGTTATAATAATATTGTTAGGATCAATTTCAATATTCGAGATATTATCCGCTTTAAAACTTTTGTCCGTTACGATTTTATTCTTAAAAAATATATGGGTAGATTAAGAGAGAAAAATATATATAAATTATCTTTGACATTGACTCCTAAACGATAAAAATTCATAATAGTACCAAAGAAAGATAAACTTAATACCCATATAATTTACTCAAATTCCTACCACTTGGTTGATTTTATAGAAATAAGAACTTTGGCCAAATAAAAAGGTTAGACACATAGTCTTAACATGTGCTTATTATGTGAGATTCGCAAATGTGGATAACATCAAGCAAATGGAAAGAAATCTAGACGGTATTTGGATCGGTTCTACAAAGATGCATGTCAACATACCAAAATACAGGAGACATGAACAACAACTGTTTCAGGCGAATTAAGAACCAACAGTTAAGCAGGAATGGAGGAGGAAAGGTGGTCAACGGTCTTTTGCAAACGTGGTGAAAGGGAAAGAGGAAATTACAACGACCGATGAAATGTGGAGGGGAAGAATTTTGAAGGTGGAAGAGAATGTGCAGAAATGGATGGAAGACAGCTTCATAGTGGAAGCGACAAGAGGCATAAGAAAGTCAGAAATCGAAAGCAACCTGTATCTAAAAGGATTATTCAATGTCTACGTCAAGGGAATGTGAGACAACTTTTTTCTCCTCAGTGGAAACTCGGTAGAGGAATTAACATGAATCATGGAAGAAAACTCTGCGTGTTTCTATAAGCTCTTCACTTCTATAATCAGATGGGACAAAAATTTGGTGAGCGGGCACAAACAGGTGTGGGCTAGATGTAGGGGTATCCCGATAGCTCTATGGTCCGAAAAAACCTTCGAGGATGTTGTGTCTGTGCTGGGAACGTTGTTAGAGGTGGATGAGAAAACCTTAAAGTGGACACTCTTGGATTATGCAAGGCTAAAAATCAGACTTCCAATTTCATCCCAAGCTACCATGGCTCAGAGTATTAAAATTAATGGACGAGTGTTCAGGTATCGTTAGAGGAAGAATGGATGGAAGAGGGGTTTAAGTGTGCTGTGTGCGAAGGTATTAATGATGAGAGGAGGAAGAGTCAGAGGAGGCGATGGAGTTCGTATCATCAAATTCGGAATATTTTGCGGATGAAGACAAGATTGGTAAGCGAACTTCTCTAGCCTTGGATGGTCAAAAATCCGGTGGAGGTAGCTCAGATCCAAGCGAGCCGATAAAACTCAACGGTAAGAAATCAAGTGTGGATCAATGCTCAGAGGTAGGTGTGTCAAAAAGAGTCAGCAAAAGCAGATACGCTGAGGAAGAAGATTTGGGAGCAGACGTAAGCGGGGTCGCTGATCGAACAAACTAGCAGTTTAGACTTGGCTAGATGTGAACAGTTCGAAAAAAGGCCTGAGGCATTGCGAAACCTCGCGAAGGACCAAAATCGGGAGGTCTTTTCGCTAGGCAAGGGTGGCTTGGTTCCCCTGCTTGGTGTCTCATCTGTATCCGTCATCAATCGTGTGCCGGAGGAGCAAGGGTTGAATCAAGCAGATGCTAGCTTCGTCGCAGAGGGAAGGGAGTGAAATCACGATGGCAAATAGAAGCAAAGGGAAACGACAATCGGAATTTAAATCAAGGCTAGCTCTCAGTCTCATTGCTCAAAATTCGAAGCAAGACGTTACGACCAAGAGACGATTAGTAACTCAACCGTCAAGGACGCTAAGGAGACGCTGGGAAACCAGGGCATCGAAGGAAAGAGATTGGGCACAAAACGTCTATCAACTTATGTAGAAGGAACTGTTTGTAAGCCAGCGGATTGCGAAATGGTGGAACCAAATCAAGTAGTGGCTCGGAAAGGCATCGGGTTACAAAAGGAAGCCTTGATGATTAATGGAGGAGGGGAAACAAGCAACGACAACCGATCCAGTCCAGGTGTTTCAGCCAAAATTCTGCGCAAGGAGAAGAGGTTAGATTTCTTTTCTAGTAACTCCATAAATGACAGTAATATAGTAAACTGCAATAGGTTGTTCTGGTTAAATAAAGAGTATTAGGAGGCAGTTAGATTATGGGAGATAGGGAGAGAGTTGGGGTTCTCGTACGAAGGGGATAACAACTTGATGGTAATGAAACTGAAGGAGATAGATGAAGAGGGGAGAGACAGTGACACATGAGGATATTAAGCTTAAATGTCAGAGGTATTAGGAGCCCTGGGAAAATCAAATATATTAGGGAAGTAATAAATAAGGAAGGGGTAGAAATGGTGTGTATACAAGAGACGAAACTAGCTAGACAGGATGAGAGTGTATGTTATAAAATATGGAACCATAATAATATTCAATGGGCTTTCAAACAGGCAGAAAATGGGTCAGGAGGGATTTTAAGCACCTGGGATACGAATAAGTTCGAGTGCATAAACATGATTATAGGAGAAGGATTAATAGCAGTAGCGGTATCTATAAGAAAAAGAATATAAAACTGGTAGTGGTAAATGTTTACTCCTCTTGCGTAGTGAAGGAAAAATACAAGTTGTGGAAAGACATACATATGGGTGTCCAAAATCTGTCGTGTAAGGTGTTTTGTGTAATAGGAGATTTCAACACCGTCAAATTACTTGAAGAGAGAAAAGGAAGTAGTATAAGAGGCAGAGTAACGGAAGAAATGCGAAGATTTAATGATTTTATCCAGAACCTAGAGGCTCGGGAACTACTAGCTATTGGAAGAAAATTCACATGGTATAGAACAGATGGATCTTCAATGAGTAGGCTAGATAGAACCCTGGTATCTATGGAGTGGATCCATGAATGGAAGGGAGCAAACAGTACGTAATGGATAGAAACATCTCAGATCATTGTGCGCTAGTAATAAAAGAAAATAATATAGATTGGGGACCCAAGCCCTTTAGATCTTTGGATGTATGGCAAGAAGAAAAGAGGTTTAGGGAGGAGGTAAAAGGGGCTTGGGAAGGAATGGAATTCATAGGCTGGGGAATTAAAATTTGGGCCAAGAAGCTTCAAATGCTTAAAAATCATTTGAAAAGATGGAATAGAGAATCATTTGGGGACTTGAATTTGGAAAAACAAAGCTTGATAAACAAGATAAGTGAGTTGGACCATAAAGATGAAATAGACCAGTTCGATGAAGAAGGTAAGAAGGAAAGATGGTTATACCAAATAGAATTGAGAAAAATAATGTTGAAGAGTGCATCTATGGAGAAACAGAAGATAAGAGACAAGTGGATAAAGGAAGGGGATATAAACTCAAAATATTTCCATTCTTTGATTAGTTGGAAAAGAAGCAACGTGGAACTACCAAGGATGATTATTAGAGGGGCTTGGTGTTAGGACCCATTAAGAGTAAAAGATGAGGTTATGGAACATTTTAAAAGAAGATTCAACCGAGAAACAAGTTTGGGAGTCAAATTAGAAGGGATCTCGTTTGAAGGAATAACAGATGTACAAAATGAGGCTCTGGTTAGAGAAATATCAGAGGAAGAGATAAGGGAGACAGTTTGGAGTTGTGAAGGCAGTAAAATTCCTGGACCTGATGGTTTTAATTTCTGCTTTATAAAACATAACTGGTCTACACTGAAGGTGGACATACTAAAAGCTATTGAAGAATTTCAGAGGGAGGGTAATATTCCAAAAGGATGTAATGTCTCGTTCATTGCACTAATTCCAAAAGTAGAAATCCTTGTGGACTTGGATGAATATAGACCAATATCTCTAATAGGCAGCCTGTATAAGATACTAGCAAAGGTGTTAGCAGGTCGATTAAAAGGCGTGCTAAATAAGGTAATTAGTGCTTCCCAGTCCGCTTTCCTAGAAGGAAGGGGTCTCTTGGATAGCGTTGTGGTAGCAAACAAAGTCATACATGAGTACAAGACCAAAAGGAAGAAAGGTCTGGTACTCAAGATAGACTATGAAAAAGCCTATGACTCCGTGGATTGGGAATTTCTCTTCTATATGTTAGAGAAACTAGGGTTCTGCAGGAAATGGGTGAGGTGGATTAAAGGTTGTTTAAAATCTGCCTCCATATCAGTTCTGGTGAATGGCAGCCCGACAAAAGAGTTTCTCCCCCAAAAAGGATTAAGACAGGGAGACCCTTTGACCTCGTTCCTTTTCTTAGTGGTAGTTGAAGGGCTAGCTGGGGTGGTTAGGTAAGCAGTAGCAAAAGGGATGCTACAAGGAGCCAGGGTGAGGGGAAAGGAGCTTCAGGTCAGTCTTCTACAGTTTGCAGACGACACTTTGTTTTTCAGTGATACAAATTCCAATAACATTATGGTAATTAAGGCGATATTGAGATGCTTCCAGTTAGCATCGGGATTGAAGGTCAATATGAGAAAGACAAAATTAGGAGGAATAGGGGTGGAGTCTGTATTACTGGAAAGCTTTGCATGGGAATTAGGATGTAAGATAATGTTATTGCCATTTAGATATCTGGGGTTGAAAGTTGGAGGGAACCACAAAAGGCATGAGTTTTGGGACAACGTCATAAGTAAAGTAAAAAAAAGACTCTCTAGGTAGAGAGGGTGTATGCTCTCCTTTGCTGGGAGGGTATATTTGGTGAATTCGGTTCTTTCGGCGGTACCACTGTTTTATGTATCCATGTTCAAAATGCCTGTTAGAGTGATAAAGGAGATAACAAAAATTCAAAGGGAGTTTGTGTGGGGCTGGGGCAGAGAAGGGAAAAAGATAGCGTGGGTAAAATGGCAAAAAATATGTAGAAGAAAGGAAGAGGGTGGGTTAGGGGTGAAGAACATTCAAAAGATGAACGGGTCCTTGCTAGCAAAATGAAAATGGAGGTTAGGTGTCGAATCAAAAGGATTATGGAAGGAAGTAATAGAAGCCAAATACGGGTCCTGGAGAGCCTTAGACGAACCGAAAAACATTAATAAGGATTCAAAATGGTGGCTAGATATAAAAGGAATATGTAAAGATAATGTTGGTAGAGCTTGTTTTGATAAACATGTAACATGGAAAATAGGAAATGGGGAGAAAATCAGGTTTTGGGATGATGTGTGAACTGGGGAACAGAGTTTAGGTTGCTTGTATCCAAGGTTAAAGGACTGAACAAAAATGGGGTGCTATCAGAACATGATGTGTGGATGGAAAATAGATGGGAATGGAGAGTAAGCTGGAAAAGACAACGTTTTGAATGGGAGAAGGAAATGGAGGAGGAAATGCTAAGTAAGATTCAGGGCGTAATACTTAATAGGGATACAGAAGATACGTGGTTGTGGGGATCGAATAAAAATGGAAGGTATATTGTAAAAGAAGCGTATGAGATTCTAAACGAATAAATTTGCATTGAGAACAAATTGATCTTAAAATGGTACTGGAAAATTAAAGCGATACCAAAAACCATGGTTTTAGGGTGGAGAATTCTTCAGGATAGGATCCCTACTAAGGTGAATTTAGCTAGGAGAGGGGTTGATATAGGTAACCCAACATGCGCTTTGTGTGGAAGTGAGGATGAAACATCTAATCATCTATTTTTCACGTGCAAGATGACCAGTGAGATCTGGGAAAAGTGTTTTAGATGGGTGGGAATCAGCTTTGTAGCCACTGTGAGGCGAAAGCAAGCCTGGAAAGCTTTGCATTAGGTGGATTGGGAGCGAAGGGAAACATGTTGTGGAAAAGACTATGGGTAGTAGTGGTATATGAAATTTGGTCTCAAAGGAATAAATATATTTTTAAAAATGATAAATTTGATGTGGAAGTAGGATTTAGTAATGCGAGTGCAAATTTCACTGCTTGTTGCGCTAAAGACTGGGATGAAGTGAGTCTAGCAAACTCCGATTGGTTCTATGAACCGGTAAGGTGTATGAGACTAATTGTCTTTTAACTTCTCTTTTATCTGTGTTGGATGATATATGTCTTTTCAGGTTAAAGTGTGTAATCATGCCACAATAATGAGAACTCATATAAGAAGACGGTGAGCGGGAGTATCCGAGAGCTATAAGGTCTTTTTCTTAACCTTATTGTAAGCTTTGTCAATGTTAACATTTTACCCGAAGCTAGTTTCTTTAGGCACCACTGGGGTAATTGAACTTGTATTCTTGAGCTATCATCCTTGTGATCCAGCAGGGTGTGTTTTATTTTCGTTTATCTAGCTTTTTTTTAGTTATATTTGGGTTGAAGTACCCCTTTGTACTTCTATTAATTTTATTCTTTGTTGCTGATGAAAAAAAATATGCTTAATATGTATTGAAAATCATTTTTTTTTCTCATATATTACTCTTATTTAGTTATTAAATATACAATTATTAATAAATTTAATTAAAATAATGTATGTGAGTGCGTTCTTGCAATTGCAACTTAATATATCTGTCAATGCAAACTATACATGAGAGAAGGTACTTGGAAAGAACATATTTGCAAGAAGTGTATTGAGAAACAACCACAGTTTTACTTTTACTTCCTGCTGTGAAGTGTGAAAAGGGGAATGGCGAGGAACGCGATTTTGGTTTTTAATTATATTAACATGATTTTTAAAATATTCATCAAACCCTATGAACAGATTCATACTTGTCAAATATAATTATTGTAAAAGCCGTACTTGTAAGATTAAACTTGTAAGTTAAACTATGTTACATTAATTACATTCTTCAAAGGAGTAAACTATGAGTTTGATGCTATCTGGGGTTGAAGGTGCTCTATTTTACAATTATTTCTCTTAGTAAAAACAAGTCCTATTAAAATAAATGTGGGATATTTTGGTTGAGTGATTGTGACTTGTTTTCTTTTACACAATTTTAAAATAATAGTTTTTAATACTATAACACACTGATTGATGAATACTATAAATTTAGTCAGAAATGCTTTCAATTTTTAACTATATATTTTAATGTAAATGAAGTATTTTATTGTATATAAATTATTTTTGGGAAGATTAGTTTAAAAAGAGAAGTTAAACAGACTATTATTTTGACAAAAAAAAAAAAAAAAAAAGATATGAGCGTATAGGATCTAGAAGGTTCCTCTCCGTGTGAAGGAAGAAACTTGCAACCCTCATGTCAATGATTAGGAACTTTTTTAATTAATATATCAAAACTTAATAGCAAGATCACGAATCCTAATCCCGTGTTAATACCTATAGCTGATGTGTTGACCCATCTACATCGTCTTTGAAGACATAAAATCCTTGTATAATTCTTCTTATTTCTTATTATCATTAAAGTTTTAATTTTATTAAAAATAGTAAAATATGTTCGTTTATTTTTTTATTTGACGGTTAAAATATAATAATTATTAATAGTTTTATAATTATATCATATTTATTTTTATATTATTACGAATCTCATATAGTCAATGATATATATTCTCTTTCAGTTTACCAATATATTTTTTAAGGTCAAAGTGTACTGAAATTATGTAATATTTAATAATAATTATTAATTCAATTTAAATTTGCAATTCAAAAAGAAATTTAGATATGTTTAATAAAGAAATTATAAAAACTATATTAAATCATGAAATAACTTTTAAAAACTATAGAGTTAATTAAATGTATCAAGAATGAATTTTACTTATTTTTTTCTTTTGTATTCTTCCTAATTACACATCTATTTTTCGATTTTATCAATTTTATTAAATCCTAAAATTTTCTCTAAATAATTCCTTATTTTGGAGTTTCTAAAGATCATAATGTAACAATCAATTCTTGAAATCATTAAAAAAAAATTTCATTAATTTTAAGACTATATAAACTAATAATATCACATATAGTTCTAACATATAACATTATTAAATAATTTGATTTAAACATATACAAGTTCAGTTTTTTAACATAAACTCAAATAAAAAATCAAAAGATGGTTGATCAAATCATCTTAACTCTAAGCATAAAATCAAATCATTAATAATGAATTACAAAATTTTATATATATGTAATAAATCAAGAAAAATATAAAAGAAGTTGATAAGTTAACATTTTTTACTCAAGTAAAAAAGAAAACGTCATGCTAAAGAAACCTACTTTCACTTAAGTGAAAGTTTTCTCGCTCAAGCAAAATTGAGCTTGAAAGTCTCAATTATAGCTTTTCTTACTCGGGTAAGACATGTCTTGCATGAACGAAAATGGTCCAATTGGTCTTCCTCTCTTGTAGTTGTTCTTGATTAAGCAAGTTGAGCGAGACAAGTCTCCCTTGAGCTAGAGTTTCTCTACATCGTTGGCCCCTACTTGATTAATAACTCAACTTTTTCTACTTTTCTTATTTTCTTCCTCTAATTAATTAGTTTATTTCCAATTTATGTATTTAATCCCGTAGAAAAAGATATACAAATTATTCTAAATTGAAAAAATTCCTAGCAAGAATTAAAGCAAAATAAGTTAAGTATTCATTAAAAGCTTATATTTTTACTAAATTTTGTCACTTAACAGGACTTTAATGATATTATCATAATAAATATAAAATTAAGATACTTTTATTCTAAGATAGACTATTGACGTCCGCCATAAAATTTGATCAACTCTTACCTCTTAATTCTTAATTGAGACTATATTTCAAGTATATACACATGAATCTCGTATATAGTTAAGAAGTAAAATAATCTTATTTATACTATATTTCACAATATACATGAATCTTATATATAATTAAGAAGTCAAATAATCTTATTTATAGACCTCTTATTAAAATATTTTAGATAATAAATTATATATTATTTTAATATTTAAATAATATGATATTCTAATTAGATACACTATTTTATACGTGATTATTGAATTAAGATGTATTTAATAAATTTTATAGGAGAGAATTATATAAATGTTGCATTTAATATGTAAATCATTAGTTGTTCTTCGATAAATTTTAAATTATTGAAATGATTAGTTATTATTAAATAAATTTATAAATCTTTGGATAGTTGTTGATGATGTTTGTTATATATACAATTTTTCATATATTCTATTTTTCTTTTTTACTTGTTGATAGTCTAAATACTATATAGTTTTTTAGAAAACAATATAATAAGATTTTTATAATTTAAATGCTTAAATCTCTTGTGTTATAGATAAGAGTCGTTTTTTTTTCTTAACTACCATATTGAGTTTCTCTTGTAATTAATAGAAAGTGATTTTTTTTGTTAACAATTTCCTTTTACATAAAATATTTTGGATTCACGATTCTTCAATTAAAAAAAAATAAAAAATAATTAACATGTTATAATAATAATTTTAAATTATTATTATTTTATTAAATTTTTTTAATATTATTATATTAATAAAAATGAATTGAGGGAAAATAGTTTATCTTGGAGGTGTGAATATATCACCCCTCAAAACTTCATCGACCATGATATATAACACCTTCATGCAAAAACCACCTCCAAAACAACTCTAATATATTAATATAATAATAGTAAAAATATAAGATAAAATAAAAATAATTTAAAATTATTATTATAATATTATTGTGGATTGTTTTTAAAGTTATATATTTTAGGTGGTAACAATATCATTTTTCAAACTTTATTAATATTTATCAATATTATATTATTAAAGGTGGTTGGAAAATATATATGTTTATAAAAACTGTGGTATCCATTTATAATTTTCCGGCTAAATATTTAATAAGAAAAGTTATATTTTGACAGATTTATAAATAAACAACCTCAACACAATCCACTTTTATTAATATAATAGTTATAAAATAATTTAATAAAAATGAAAATAAATGAAAATAATTATTATAATATTAATAAAAATAATTTAAAAATATTATTATTATATCAAAGGTTGATTTGGAAAGTTGTTTCATTTAGGAGTGTAAAAATATATTTTTGATTTAATAAACATTGCTTCTTCACACTAAATACCTTATACTGGCACATTATTCAATGGTATTATAACAAACATATGCTTATATAACATTAGCACTTATTAAAGGTAACATGAAGCATTAAAGTCAAACACACTAATCCAAACCTACATTTTGGACACTCCAGAAAACACACACGTTTATATCATCAGTACTTATTATATGTAACATCAAGCACTAAAGTCGCACATTTTTGGACAATCTAGAAGAGAACACGCAGAGCTCGCAGGAATTGAAACACAACAAAAACAAGCACAGCAATCCCCACCACAGTGGAACTTGCTCTCCAAAGGTCTCTGAAGTACACCAACCTCAATGATGCCATGGTGTGGTACCATTTATTCTTGTAATGCTTGCTGAGATAATTTATAGTCTCATAGTAACACGTTTTGTTTGTCACCACATGTTTGCATAAACCATTAATAAGAGATGTCTCTAATTAATACATAATTAGTGGCAAGGTTATCAGAATCGAGAGTCAACGTTGACTCGCGAGAGCTTCGTAGACTCGACTCGTAAACCCGACTCGTAGACTCGTAAGAGTCTACTTCATATGAAAAATTCTATATAATAATATAAATTCAGAATTTCATCATCAAAATTAATGAAAATAAAAAACAATAGTTCAATAATTCTAAAATAACTTGGTTCAACACACATGATTGTTATATAAGTTCAAATTACACCAAATACATAAGTTAATACAAATCACCAAAACATAAATAACTTCAACTTTCTAGCTCCAATCCTCTAATTATATCATCTCCAACATCATCATCTTTTTCATCTTCATCATCATCTTCTCCATCACCATCAACCTCTTCCTCGGATGATAAGAGTGCATCATCAACATTGGCATCAAACACTATATTATCAAGATCAATTGGTTCTAAAGTAGGATCAATTGAACTTATTTCAGCTATGTCAACATTTTCCTCATCACCTTCACCTTGAACTGGCTCAATCCCAACATTATCACCATCTTCCGTTATCCATTCATCATCGGACTCAATATCATCAAATGGGAGAGCAAGCTGTTTTCCTATTTTGTTTATTTTTGAGCTTCAAGTTGTACATGACATAAACCAAGTCATTCATCTTTTTCTCGGTGCAAACGGTTTCTTCTTTTTGTGTGAACCTATAAATAAATATGAATGTTTAAATACAAAAAATTAAAAACAAATAACTTAACAAATTTGACTTACCATTTCAAATGAGCTCCAATTACGCTCACACCCGTAAGAACTACAAGTTAAGTTCAAAACTCGAATAGCAAATCGCTTCAACTCCGGAGTTCCATCTCCAAACATTTCCCACCATTCTCCAGGAAGCATAACTTTCCTACAATCTTTTGCATTTTCCATTGAGAAAAGTCCTTTTGCAAAATGAAACTCTAGAAGTTGTAAATTAATTTTTTTCCTTTCGCAACATCCTTGACCAATCTTTTCATGCATTCATACAACCCTTCTTTTACCTCCACATCATCATTTCTAAAATTAGGTTCATAGTGCATGTGAGGGTTAAGGTAATATGCAGCCGCATGCAAAGGTCTATGAAGTTGATTATTCCACCTCTCATCAATTATGTTCCAAACAGGTTCATAACTACAATGATGCAATCATGCAATGTTAGAAATAATTACACAAAATAAAGAATGAAAATCGAAAAAGAGAAAGTTTATAAATTTTACCTTTTCTTAATATTATTAAAGTTAAATTTGATCTTCTCTTTGGCGGAATCCATTTCTTCATAAATGAAACCCATTGCGGGTTTTATATCTCGAATCCACTAATCGAAGGACCACCATCAAAGGGGCAGCAACTTTGAGACAAGTGGTTACATTCTTCCGGAACCGACTATCTAATACCACATGCTCAATTTTTCTCCCTTCCATTGAAGTTCCAAATTTGCTTGATTTTCACTCATTAGAGCTAAAGAAGCTCATCAATGATGCTTTCAATTCATGAAGACATGCAAGAGTTAGATAAGATGTGGCAAATCTAGTCATACCTGGCCTTATCAAGTCTCTACCTTTGGTAAACTTCTTTAACATGCTAATTAGCATTGCTCTACCATAAATGTAGGTAGTGATTCTTCTTCCCTTCTTGATAGTAGTTTGATGGACCTTCAAATGTTTTTCAAAATCTTCAAAAATCAAATCAATGCAATGGGCAGCACATGGGGTCCAATACAAATGCTCTCATTTTTGCATCAATAACTCTCCAGCTGCCTTGAAATTTGCAGCATTATCGGTAACCACTTGAACCACATTCTCCTCTCCAACAAATTCCACTACATCATCCAACATCTTAAACACTTTATCTGCAGTTTTTGAGATATTTGATGTATCCAATGAGTAAAGAAACACAGTCCCTTTAGGACTATTGACTAGAAAGTTACAAATAGAACATCTTTTTTTGTCAGTCCATCCATCAGACATGATTGTGCAACCTGTTCTTTTCCACTCCTCCTTATATTCTTCAAGGATTACATCAGTTTTTTGCACTGCTTGTTTCAAAAGTTTTTCTCTAATATCATGATATGATGGGGGTTTGTAACCAACTCCATATCTTCCAATCATCTCACACATTTTTGCAAAAGCAGGATTTCTAATAACATTGAATGGAATGACACTTGTGTAAAAAAATTCCGCCACTTGAGCATCAACTTTTTCTTTATCCCCTTTCTTATACAATTGATTTAAAGTAGATTGAACACCTTGACTGAATTTGTCCTTTCCTTTATTTTTGAACATCATACTACTACTACTTTGAGTGGTATCCACCTCTTGAATGTGCTCATCATCATACTCATCAATTATATTCCGTCTCCTTTTCTTTTCTGAAACATCTTTAGCCTCTGCCACAACTTTCATCATTACAACTTTCACTTCTTCTGGAACTGAGGCACATGGTTCAGAATCATATCTAGTACCAGCAAGATGATGTTTGAATCTGAAAACTCCTCCATTGATTATTTTTGAGCAATAATTACATTTAACTTTTTTTCCATTACCCGAAACATCTGTTCCATGTTTCCATCCAATGTCGGTCCGGTTTCCTAAAGCATTTTTACTTCTAGGTCTAGGAGGTCTAGGTAGTGAAGATACATTAACATTGGAATCACAAGAATTTGAAGCAGTCCCACTTCCAGACATTGCAAATCAGTCTCAATTAACTAAAAATAAAATAATTTATTTTTTTAGAACAACTATAAAAAACAACTAAAATAAAAGATAAAATATGCAACAAAAAATAAATTCAATAAATAAAACAGAGAATAAATTATATAAATACTACCTATTCAATAAATAAATAAATAAATAAATAATATAAAAAAATTTAACAGACTAATGAATAAAAAAAAAGTTTCAGTTAAAAAAATGCATTGCATTTTACGTAAATGTAACGCACACACATCCTCCTCACACTCACTTACGCAATACCTGCGACGCGACGCGACCGGAGCCTGCACAGGAGGCGACCGGAGCTGCGACCGCGACACGAGACGACGACGCGTGGGGGAACGCGACGCGAGCTGCTGGGGGCGAAACGCGACGCGAGCCGCGGGGAGGGGGGCGAAACGCGACGCGAGCCGCAAGCGCTGAGCTGCAGGGCTACGCGACCAAAACTCAACGCGCGACACCACTGCGGGGACGAGGGAGGTAAGATCTGTTCGATTTTCTCTTCTTCTTTTGGGTTTCAATCGTTTAGGTTTTCGATTTGGGTGGTTAGGGCTTTTGTTTGGATTTAAAATCGAAATGGTAACGACATTTTTGTTTGTCGTTTCGTCATCCCTACGAACTCGGTGACTCACTCTCAAACTCGCGAGTCTATTCCGAGTCAGCGAGTCTATTCCGAGTTTACTCCGAGTCAAACAAAAAACGAGTTTACATGCGAGTTCACCCGTAAACAACAGCTTGACTCGCTGACTCGTACGGTGTACGAAGTCAACCCGCGAGTACGATAACCATGATTAGTGGCATATCTATACTATTAATCTTGAAGGATCAAATAACATATTATTAATAAATAATAAATAAATATAAAAAAAATGAAAAGGTGAAGGAATAAAATTATAAATATATATTTAAATATATTAAATCATCATTAAGTTTAAGAAAGATAAAATCATAAATTTTATGAGAGTTATAAAATTGAAGAGAGATTAAGAAGATAAAATTATAAATATATAAATTAATATATTAAATATTTATTAAATTTAGGACCAAAATAATAAATTACAACAAGAATTATAAACCACATCCATCATTGTGGATAATCACTTCCTTCTCAACCAGCAACTCTACGTCAAGCTGAGTGTGGATAAGAGAGTCAATAAGAGACACATATTTGCAAATGTAAGGATTCTCAGGATAGTGGCACTGCTCAAAGGCAATGAGGTTCCTGAACACACATTCAGTGTTGTGGTCCACCTTCAGTTGTGGTATCCTAAAACGTGCCTTGAAGTGGTTCAAGCATGGCAAACAACCAAAACAAAGACAAACTCAGAATTGGATTCTTCTCAAAGGTTATGTCTAGCAACCTTCTCTTCTCATCACCTTTCTCAAAGCACACTCCTGAGTCTTGCAACTTTGTTGCGGTTGTTAGAACATCAGAATAGCATGATCATATTTTTTCTCAGTGGGAAGGTAAAAACTCCTTAGCAGATCAGTGAAGTGTGCAGGATTCTCACTGCAGCTATCTTTTTGCTCTTTGGTTTACAAGGTTCCTTGCAGCTGCAGAGTAAGCAACATAAATTTTTTTTCTTGGTTATATTTTCATGAGAAGAAGCCATCTGACTGTCATAGAATGCAAAGTACTCGATGGCAAGATCAACAAAGCTAGCATGCTTCTTGTAGCGAGGAGGGACAACCTCATCATAGAGTTTCTCCCACTGCAAAAATATAATTTTTAGTGATAAAATTTCAATGACAAATATAAAATTTTTCACTATATATTATATTATTTATTATAAATTTTTAATTTATCATAAATACTATTATATTAGTGACTAAATTAAGAATTATCATAATAACAATATAGTTATTAATATATATATATATATATATATATATATATATATATATATATATTATTTATAACAAATTTTTAATTTATTTAAAAATCATTCCCGTAATCTTATTAAAATTGATAATAATAATAATATATTTGTCATCAATATTATTAATATAATATTAACATATTAATAATTAAATTAAAAATTATCATTGTAATTCATATATATATATATATATATATATATATATATATAATTTTAAAATTATGATTAAATTAAAAATTATTATTATAATTTTATTAAAAATATATCAAACATATATCATAAATAATTAGTTATAAAATCAATTATTTAAATAAATAAACTAAAAATTATTAATATTGTTATTTGAAACCTTAACAATTATAAAACTTAAAACTAATTATTAAAGTATACATATTATGATTTTGAGTTTAACTTAGTTTTATATCTTTAATAAATCATATTATTTATAATTCTTAAATTCAAAATTTATTTCAATAAATAAGAAAAAAATATCACTAGTGAAAAAAAGGGTTTTTACGTGTCATCGCATGTAAAAATATTCGACGTAAATAAAACGTGGTGGCAATTTAGTAAATAAAACGTGGTGGCAGCTAGGTGGTGCGACGTAAAAGAGGCTTTTTACGTCGCATGCTGGGGTGCGCGACGTAAAAAGTCTCTTTTATTTCCCTCCCAGCCCACTCCCTGGTCTCGCGCAGCAAGGGTTTTTGAGAACGACGACGAGAACGACGACAACAGCTACCTCTGCACACCATTTTCGATCAGTTTGACAGTGAAAAACATCACCATTGTGTGTCATTTTATGAACTTGATATTTCTCCCCGATTGGATTCGAGTTTGAAATCATTTTTCGTCTACACTCGAGGTTAGTGTTCTATGTCATTGCTATATGTTTAAATTGAATCCGTGATTGTTTTTGGGGATCTCAATCACGTTATTGTATGAATGTCTCCACTGGATTGTTATTGGAATGTAATTATTTGTTTGAGTGCATTTTCGGTTTACACACTCCATTTACGTGCTTTGTTGTTTGTATATTAATTTCTTTTTACATATAATTTTTAAATCTCTAGGAGTGACGAAACTTTATAACATAATATGAATCGAAGTTGGATGAATGCACATCGTATTAATGAAGAGTACGAAAAGAGAGTTGAAGAATTTTTGAAATTTGCTAGTGAAAATGGAAAAGCTATGAAAGGGACATATTATTGTCCATGTGTTTGTTGTTTGAATCAAATTCGTCATAAACTTGAGGATATATGTGATCACTTGTTTGTTTATGGTATTATTAAGAGTTATACAATATGGACATGGCATGGAGAAATATTAGACATCCCAACTGTGTCAACTACAGACAATTTTGATGAAGGGATGGATGATAATCTAGAGGATATGATACGTGATATTGGTGAAGAAAATTTTATGAAAGCACGTCTATATGATTCTTTGAAATATGATTTTGCGCAACAATTGTACATAGGATGTAGTTTTACAAGATTATCAACAACTTTAAAATTGTTTACTTTAAAAGCAAGAAATGGATGGACTGATAAAAGTTTCACCGAATTATTGGAGTTGTTGAAGGAGATGCTTCCTGAAGATAATACATTACATATTCGTAACTATGAGGCAAAGAAAATATTATGTCCAATGGGTTTAGAGCACAAGAAGATACATGCATGTCCTAATGATTGTATATTGTACAGAAACAATTTTGCTAAATTAAAGATGTGTCCGACATGTGGTTTGTCGAGGTTCAAAAACAAAGTTGAGGAAAGTAGTGGTGAGGAAGAACTAGATGGTCCCCCTGCTAAGGTGTTATGGTATTTGCCAATTATACCTAGGTTTAAAAGATTATTTGCCATAAAAGAAGATGCAAGAAACTTGACATGGCATGCAAATGGTAGAAAATGTGACAATCTTCTTCGACATCCAGCTGATTCTCCACAATGGAAAAGGATTGATGAAACCTTTCCAGAATTTGGTACAGAGCCAAGAAACTTGAGAATTGGATTAGCTATAGATGGGATGAATCCTTATGGAATTTTAAGTAGTAAACATAGTTCATGGCTAGTTTTGTTGATCATTTACAATTTGCCTCCTTGGTTATGCATGAAGAGAAAATATATGATGTTATCTATGATGATTTCAGGACCTCGACAACTAGGGAATGACATAGATGTATATCTTAGTCCTTTAATTGATGATTTGAAGATGTTGTGGGAAACAGGAGTGGATGTATTTGATTCATATCACGAAGTGAATTTCAGGTTACGTGCAATGTTATTTTGTACTATAAATGATTTTCCAGCATATGGTAATTTGAACGGTTATAGTGTGAAAGGTCATTTAGCGTGTCCTTTATGTCAAGAAGACACAAGTTATATCCAATTGAAACATGGACAACAAACTGCGTACAATAGGCATATAAAGTTTCTAGTTGCTAATCATCCATATCGTAAAATGAAAAAAGCATTTAATGGATGTCAGGAGAATGCAGTTGCATCAATACCACGCAATGGTGAACAAGTATATGAGCAAGTGAAAAATAATAATATTGTGTTTGGAAAGACCCAAAAGAAATCCAATGAGAAAAACATTTGGAAGAAACAGTCTATATTCTTCAATCTTCCTTATTGGTGTAAGTTGGAAGTTAGACATTGTATAGATGTGATGCATGTTGAAAAAAATGTTTGTGATAGTATAATTGGGACATTGCTTAACATAAAAGGAAAGATAAAAGATGGAATAAAAGCAAGACAAGATTTGGCAGACATGGGTATACGTTCTGAATTACATCCACAATCAGTTGGAAAACGCACTTACTTACCTCCAGCTTGTCATACTCTATCAAAGAAAGAAAAGAGAAGCTTTTGTGAGTGTTTACATGAGGTCAAAGTGCCATAAGGATACTCCTCAAATGTTAAAAGTCTTGTGTCTATGCAAGAGTTGAAATTAGTTGGTTTAAAGTCTCATGATTGTCATGTGTTGATGCAACAACTTTTACCAGTGGCTATTCGAAACATCTTACCAACTTCTGTTAGAATTGCTATTACTCGGTTATGTTTGTTTTTCAACGCCATTTGTAAAAAGGTAATTGATCCAAAAAAGTTAGATGAATTAGAAAATGAAGCAATTGTAATAGTGTGCCAGTTAGAAATGTATTTTCCCCCTTCATTTTTTGATATCATGGTGCATTTGATAGTCCATTTGGTAAGGGAAATTTGGTTATGTGGTCCAATTTTTCTTAGATGGATGTATCCCGTTGAGAGATACATGAAGATCTTAAAAGGATATGTGAAGAATCGAGACAGGCCGAAGCTTCTATTGTGGAAAGGTACATTGCAGTAAGAAGCCATTGAGTTTTGTTTAGGATACATGTCAAAATCGGAACCAATAGGTATTCCTAAGATGAGACATGATGGAAGATGTGAAGGTAAGGGTACTCGAAATTTAAAGATTAAAAATGTTAGTCGGAAAGAAGTTGACCAAGCACATTTATACATATTGAACAACACCGATGAAGTAATCCCTTACATATCACAACACATAACCGAAATAAAGGCAACACATCCACGAATGAATGAAAAATGGGTATTGAATGAACATAACAAAAATTTCCTTTCTTGGTTTAAAAAAGGGTATATGTTGAGATTAATGTTTCGAAACACTTTTGAGACTTGCTCGTGGGCCTAATAGTGATGTCATTACATTTGGTGGGTATGACATTAATAATTATTGTTTCTACTCAAAAATAGAAGATGATAAAGGTATAGTACAAAATAATGGGGTCACAATTCAAGTCGAATCTATGCATTTTTCTAGTTCTAAAGACAAAAATCCTATCACAAGCTTCTATGAGTTATTTTGGGGTCATACAAGAGATATGGGAAATTGATTATGTTACTTTTAGGGTGTCTGTCTTCAAGTGTAAATGGGTTGAAGGGAATACGGGTGTGCGAACAGATGACCTAGGATTTACTTTGGTTGATTTGAGTAAAGTTGGGTATAAGGATGAACCTTTTATTTTGGCATATCAAGCGAGACAAATATTTTATGTCAAGGATCCATGTAATGAGAGATGGTCAATTGTCCTTGAAGGAAGAAGCATGCACGGAATTCATGAAGATGAGTCTCTAGATATACATGAAACACCTTCATTTTCAAGTAGACCATTTGATGACATAGTTGACAATGAAGTTGATGACATACATGCAATTCGAAGTGATCATGATGAAGGGATATGGGAAAACATACCAACATAATAGGTGTTTATCTTCACATTTTCTAGTTCTTTTTATTCAAACTTATAAAGTATGTTGACTTCATATTGTTTTGTTTTTCAAGATATGTCGGATTCCACATTTGGTACTGGTAGTGGTAGTGGCAGTGGCAGGAGCGGAAGTGGAGGTAAATGTAGATCTGTCACTCGGTTAAAGGGGTTGGCAGCAAGGAGGGTAGCTAGAGAGAAAACTCAAGTTGAAGTTGATCCACGTTCGGTAAGGCATCTAGCCCAAATGTCGCTAAGTTTAAGAGCTATTTGGGACTACTAGCTCGACACCATGTTCCCATTACTACTCCATCTTGGGATGATGTAGAGGAAACCGAGAAGAACCTCATGTGGCGGGATGTTCAGGTATTTCTATATTTGTTGAATACTTTATATATCATTATTAATTGAATTTAACATTTATTGGTCATTTCATAGCAAAATTTTGATGTTCCTAACACTCGAGGTGATGAGGAAGAAGGTTTTATCCTCCATTGCCATTAGATGGAGGGACTTTAAGACTTTCTTGACACGGGAGTATGTATTTGGAAAGTTTCAAGATGAATCTCCCTGTCTAAAGTATCAAATTAGTGAGGAGGATTGGTTACGAGTTTGTGCCAGCCGAATGGACCCCTCTTGGCAGGATAAAAGACGTGTTGCCCAACAACGTCGGATGTTGAATGATGCACCCCATGTATTGTCACGAGGAGGGTATGCATTATTGGAGCAACGTCTCATGAAAGCCGAAGAACAATCGGCAGGAGTTGAGTCTATCGACCTTGCATCTCCACCCCTCGCTATGAGATGTGGAAGGCAGCCCGGACAAAATCTGATGGACAAATGACTTCTGAGTCTGCACGAATCATTGCTCAGAAAATTCTAAGTTATAATGTCAATTTGAATTGATTCTAATGTGAAAGTTAGTGTATGACTTAATTATTGTTAATATGTTGTAGGATGATTTAGTTGAGCAGAGCACCCAAGGATCATTTATTCCTCATGGTCGACAAGATATATTGGTGACAACCATAAGAAAACCAGATTACTCAGGACGTGTGCGTGGTGATGGTGGATCCTGGGGCCTTCGTGATTACTTTGGTCCAACATCACGAAGGACCACTACTAACTCTTGCAGTCAGGAGGCCTTGCATAAAATGGAGATGCAGTTTGAAGAAAAGTTGAATCAAATAAGGCAGTCCTTGCAGCAAGAGTTTGATGAGAAAATTGAATCTCTCGCCCGCTCTCAGCAACAGACTCAAGGAACACCTCAAACAATTGAACATGATGTTGTTCGAGTCAGCACTAAAGGGAGTTGTGTTGCTACTGCTGCTGATCCTTTAGGAGAATAGACTAAGGCTGATGCATCACACCAGTGTGAGTTATATGTTGAAGATGACCCCCCGCGTCTAGTGGCTATTGGTTGAGTTTTTGAGGGTGGTTTAACCATCCATGGTGTCCCTCTATAGGCAGACTGGACACGAGTAGTAGTTGATGAAGTTCATGATGCTAATGCTCCAGTTCCTTTTCCTAATGAAGAGATTCAATTAGTGGGGCAGGCAAGCGAGACATTCTTGGCTTGGCCAAGACGTTTGGTTATGTCACTATCAGCACAAACCAAGGTAATATATATATATATATATATATATATATATATATATATATTGTCTATTTTCTCTTTTATAGTATTATAATTATATGAATGTTTAATTAATTGTTATCTTTTGTTTAGGAGGACTTGCGTCGTGCTAAGCATAAAAAACAACCTATTATTGATGAGGATTTGACAGAATGTGATGATGATCCCATCTCTATGTTGTTGACCATATTACCACGGTTGAGGAAGAGACCGTGTCAGATACAATGGGATGTTAGAGTGTTTGGAATTGACAATTTCAGTGTTCCATTATACATTTCCTTGCCCGATGATTTAGAAATTGCTGGGAGAAATTGCATGTTAAACATTTCCATCATACAATTGTGGGCAATGTAAGTCATTCTCATTTATGTTTCTAAGATTATAATAATTATATTCAACTTATAATTAATTGTTTTAGGTACATTGACAAATTGAGTGTGGAACAAGAAAAATCTGAAGTATACGGATTTATTGAGCCTCAATCCATCCTAAAATCTGGAAATACAAAGGTTGGAATCCAACAATATATGCAAACATGGATGAGTGACTCAAAAAGACATATATATTTGGCTCCATACATTGGAGGGTTAGTATTTTAATTTGTATTTTAATTTATATTTTTGTAACTAATTTTTATGTCATACAATGTAGGTCCCATTGGCAGTTAATTGTAATCATACCACGGGATTACACTATGGTGTGGTTTTGTTCATTACATCGGAAACCGAGTCAAGAAATGAAAAGCTTATTACAAGGGTAACTTTATCTTTTATTCATTAATTATGTTTTTAAATTGTAAATACATATTGAATAATATATGACTTTTTTCACTTAGAATCGTGTCCGGAACTAATGTTCTAAGTGGAAAACCTAGAACAAAGACTTTGCAGTTCATTTATCCAAAGGTTAGAAACTTATTTATATAAGTGAATACCATAATTATTGTTTGTATTTAAATTTTGAAAATAACATTATGTTTTTTTGCATCATTTCAGTGTAATAAGCAAACAGACTCGTTTCAATGTGGTTACTATGTTATGTATTGGATGAGAGCCATTGTTTGTGCGAGTATAATTGATTCTTGGACTGGAGGTAATTGTTTGTAACATTAGTTAAGTTTATTTAACTTTATTCATGTTATATGTTTACAAGAGTCAAATTAATGTTTCAGGTATTTCAAGATCCATCTCAATTACCAGAATATGATATTACCCAAATTCGGGAACAATGGGCAAAATTTTTTGTTCAACAATTCTAGTACATAATTTTTTAAGTTCTTGTTCATATTATATTGTGTGTATTATGTAGTTTAGGTAGCTTAGTTTGTATTAACTTTTAGTTTGTAATAGATTTTTTAGTTTGTATGTTTGTATTATATTCTTTTATTATGTAGTTTGAATTATATAATATTATATTTTTAATTTACTAGCTAAAAAAAATTGAACCTCTGGACTGTCTGGTTGTAATATATATTTGCAGGTTTTAGTTGTAAAACAGAATCAACCCAATTAAAAAAAAAAGTAACAAATTTACGTCGTATATTGGTGTATGCGACGTAAATTTACGTTGCATATTGGTATATGTGACGTAAATTTACGTCGCGTATACCAATATGCGACATAAATTTGTCGTTTCTTTTTAATTTCGAAAGTTTTTACGTCTGTTTAGTGGTATATGCAACGCAAAATTACGTCGGGTCTTGATAACCGACGTAAATTTACGTCGGACTAAAGGTCCGATGTAAATTTACGTCTCCCGCTTTAACGTCAATCTTAAATACGACGTAAAAAGTCCTAAATACCTGACGTAAAAGCCCTTTTTTACACTAGTGAATTTACCTTATTTTTATATTTAACTAAGTTAACAATTTTAATATTAAAATTGAAAAAATTATTTAAATAATATAAAATAACAATATTTTGGATTCAACTTTTAACTATATAGGGACAAAATTAATTATTAATAATGTTATTTATTATTATTATTAAGTTAACTTATTTTTATTTTTAACGAATAAATAAGATGAAATATAGTAATATTTTAAATTAATTAGAATTATTTGAATTTTATATTTAATAAAAACATATTATTTAATTTGATCCAATTATTTTTAATTTTTATTGAATTATGTTATTTTTAAATAATTGGTTAAGAGTGCTATTAAAGGTTTTTATTATTTTTTCAAAGAATAATTAAGTAAAAAAATTAATGATGACTTTTTATATAATAATTTTTTATATTAGGTAAACTTAATTAGAATAAGAATAAAGAAATTTTTCTAATAATCTATAAAGTAGATAAATTTAATTGAAATATATTTTTTATTGACATATCTTATATCTCTATATTATTTTTTTAAAAAAATTTTAATTCATTTTTTAAAGTAGTGTCAATACTCATTCGTACTAATTAAATTAATTTAATTTTATATTTAACGTTTTATATTAAATATTTTTATATTATTTTTTAAATAAATCACAATAATTATTCACTTTTAAGATGATGTAAGTTATAACACAATAACTTGTTATTTTCTCCGAAAATTTCATATAACCTAATATTTTTTATCTTTCAAGTTTTTTATATGATTTTTGTAAATAAAAAATTACATTATTATTATATTGATTACATTAACAATGAAACAACTTAAAAAAACCTAATAAATATAAATTTAATATAGTTAAAAATTATTTGTTTATCATACAAAAATTATTTTAAATATATTTTTAAAATAAAATCTATATTTATCTTTTGATATACATTCTATATTATTAGGTTATTCAAAAAGAGAGAAAGGTTATATTCAATAAAAAGAAAAAAATTAAAATATATCTATATTATTATTCACTTCAATAAATAATAT
This sequence comes from Sphenostylis stenocarpa, assembly GCA_963425845.1. NCBI lineage: Eukaryota > Viridiplantae > Streptophyta > Magnoliopsida > Fabales > Fabaceae > Sphenostylis > Sphenostylis stenocarpa. The sequence continues at coordinate 35,013,080 of OY731401.1, forward strand.
TTAAATACAAAATATTTTTTATTATATATTTTTGTAACTAATATATTGAATATATATTTTTTCAACGTTTGTTTAACATATAAAAAAACGTGATAATTATATATATATATATATATATATATATATATATTAAATAAAATATAAAGAAATAATAAAAATGATATAAAATTATAATATTTTATATTTAAGTTTATTAATAATTTATTGTTTTTTTTTTCGTTTTTATTGTAATTATAAAAAAAATATTCACTTATTTTCTATTACTTTATTACTAAAAAACTATTTTGATACTAATTTAATATACCAATGTTTTATATTTAAAAAAAAGTTTAAATTTAATATTACTATTATTATTTAATTTTATTGTATTAAAAGGAATTATAAAATAATTATTTATTTTTATATAAAGAAAATATTTTTTTAATTATATTATAAAATTTTCATTAATAATAATATATAATTTATTATTAGAATTTTAATTTATTTATATCAATAATAATTTATCATAAATTTATATATATATATATATATATATATATATAATTCAATAAAAATATTGCATTCCTATATAATAATAATGTAAAAAATATAAGTCAGATCATAATTTTTTTTATCTAATATCTTCTTATTTTTTAACTAAAACAATATATATATATATATATATATATATATATATATATTTACATAATATAAAATCTTAATCAACTATCATCGTTGTCATTTTTAACAACATCGTCACTTTCTTCATTCTGTATTAAATTAATATTTTCAACATCTGTTTCTTCTTTTTCATCAATAACTTTCATACAAGTAATTGGATTTTCGTTAGTCGTTGATTAAGCTAAGTCATTTCTATCTAAAGATAACACATGTTTATTGTCTTATACATCATTAGATATAAAAGAGATACAATCAATATCATCATTTTCCTGACATACTTCATGTATAGCTTCCTATAAGTATCGAGACTTTGTTTTTACTACAACAAACCAATTAGGATCATGGATGTCTTTTACATAGTACACTTGTTGAGTCCGACTAGCTAGGACATATGGTTCATTAGTCTTCCCTCTTCAATTTCACACCTTTTTCACATATGATTATGTTCTTATTTGAACCCTAAATTTTATATTTAAAAATAAATTTAGTTTTATAAATAATATTGTTTTAATTTTTAAAATCATTAGTTGATATTTATGTTTAAAATCATGTTTAAATTTTTAAAATATTTAAAGAATTATATAAAATAGATAATATTCTTATTTTAATCCATAAATTTTATATTTAAGAAAAGTTAGTTTTATAAATAATTTTGTTTTAATTTTTAAAATCATTAGTTGATATTAAAATCATGTTTAAAATTTTAAAATATTTAAAGAATTATATAAAACAAATAATATTCTTACTTTAATCCATAAATTTTATATTTAAAAACAAAGTTAGTTTTATAAATAATTTTGTTTTATTTTTAAAATATTTACGTTGTTTAAATTTTTAAAATATTTAAAGAATTATATAAAATAGATAATATTCATATTTTAATATAGATTTTGTTATAAAGATAAAGTTAGTCCGAGCTATACCTATTTTTTTTTAAATATTTTTTTAATTTAACAATTTTTTGAATATTAATTAATTTAAATCACATCAAAATCTTAATTAATAAATTAGAAAAATATTTTTTATATTAAATAAAAAGTAATTTAAATAATGAAATAAGAATGTTAAGAAAATCTTAATTAAAAAATATCATTATTTATTAAGATATTTTATTTATTTTATGTGTGTAATTTATATAGTTTATATTTTGTTTAAAATTCTCTTGCAACTTCTTTAAAATATAATATTTTATTTATTTATAATACATATTATGATAATGGAATTATAGTACGGTTGTGGTTCCCAATGTAACGTTTATCTTTTCTTCCACTAGTTGATGATTATTCCCAACATAACTCACATTTTCACCTTTTCTCTGCACAATTTTACAGTTACATGAGAAAAATTTTGACGCTCACAAATTGCCTCCAAAACGTGTTAGACAAATGACATCTAGATGAGTGAATAGAAGCACAAATTAAAATAGATGTCAAATTAAAAAATTTATTTGTGAGTCAATAATTTGTTTGAACACAAATAAAGTGGAAGCGATAATATAATCAGGAAAAGAGAAAGAGATATGGGAAAGAGAAGAGCATACAGTGATTTATACTGGTTCGGGTATAGCCTACCCTACATCCAGTTCCCAGTCAACTCTTAACACAAGAGTGACTCCCCATTCACTATCTTTCAAATTCAGTTTACAAATTACAATCAACTCAGCAGAAGAACCAGTAAAAAGTAAACTAATTAAAAAGATAATCACCTCCTTAGAAACTCACTAAGGATGAATACCTCCCTAGAATCCCACTAGGGATGAACACCTCCTCTAAACAAATCAAAGGATGAAAACACCTCCTTAGAATCCTACTAAGGATGAACACCTCCCTAGAATCACACTAGGGATGAAAAACACCTCCTTTTCACCAATACAAAAAGGATGAAGGTAATAAAAATAAGAACAGACACACCTGGGTAATGGAGACAACAAATTTTAGAAGCCTGTAGAATGCCAATCTCCAAGAACAAGTGTGATTAACAATGAAAGCACAAAAGACAGTAGAGAAGAGGGTTTTCTCAAAAGGTGTAAAATATCTCTGTTGCCTTGCTCAGAATTCTTTTCTCAAAACTGATTGAATGTAAATTGTATTTTCGAATTCTGTAATTGTGTTTTTTTTTCATCAAAACTTATTTAAATAGAAAAATAACATCAGAAAATGGCCGTTGGACATTAATAATATCATAGAGAAAATCAGGATGTATTCAAAAATATTTATTCTTTAAAACGAATATATTTTTTAAATTTGAATTGCCATAATTGATTATATTACCAATATAATCAATTATGATAGAGAAAATCATTTTTCTATTTCTGATGCATCATAATTAATTATGAGAGTGAAAAATATCATGTTATGAATTTTATCACACTTGTGCTTTGGAGGCTTATGCATAATATTACTTCATCAACTTGTACATCCATATCCAGCATTCTAAGACTCTATCTAGTCTGCAGGAATCATCTTAGGCTTGCTTGAATCATCATCTTTATCAAAAATATATCTTGGGCATGTAGGGAAATGTTTCACATTTTCACCAACGTCATAAATTCAGCTTGTCCTTAATTCATCTTGAATGGTGTTGACTTGAATGTAGTTGACTTGAATCATCATCAAAATCATCTCTTAGGAATGTAGGGACATTTCCATCAATCTCCCCCTCATTGTTTTCAATCTCCCCCTTTTTTATGCTGATCAAGGAAACACCTGAAATGAATTAAAATGCTTGACTCTATATAGCCAGTTCAAGATTAGCACAAATTTGTATCAAGTGTCAGAGTCTCTTAATCTCCGCCTGGATATATTAATAACAAGACTCCCCTTAACTCATATGAGCAAAGACTTCTCTTAACTCCCCTTGTTTAATTTAGATAGAAAAGAATTTCACACAGATTTTAATTCATCAAAAAATCTCTCCCTGTTTCATTGATAATTATAAAAAAATATTATAAGAGAAAAAAATCTCCCCCTGTTTCACACATATTAATATCATCAAAATATCTCCCTGTTTCATTGATAATTATGAAAAATATTATAAGATAAAAAATTTCCCCCTGTTTCACACAGATTAATATCATCAAAATATCTCTCTGTTTCATTGATAATTATGAAAAATATTGCAATAGAAACTGAGAACAAATTTGCACATATTAGTACATAAATCAAGGTAGAGAAGATAATGCATTACAAAGTGTCATAGAGAAGAATATCATATTAAAGAGACAATATCTAGATACCCAAGACAAATGAAGAGAGAGAAAGATAGGGGAATAAAATGATTATAGAGATAATGGAATGAAATGTAGTAGTTTCCCCCAATTGCAGTCTTTTTATTTAGACAACTTTCAAATTCAAATGCACTCATATTCCAGATTTCAAAATTCAAATTCAAATTGCAACAAATTTCAAATTTCAAATTTAAATTCCAACAAATTCCAAATTTCAAATTCAAATTTCAAATTCCAATTCAAATTCAATTTCAAAAATCTCAAACTGCAAAAATTTCAAATTTCAAAATCTCAAACTACAAAATTTCAAATTTCAAAAATCTCAAATTGCAAAATTTCAAATTTCAAAAATCTCATACTGCAAATTAAAAAAAAAAATCTCAAACTGCAAAATTTCAAATTTCAAGAATCTTAAACTGCAAAATTTCAAACTTTAATAATTTCAAATTTTCATAAATTCAAACTTTCAACATAATTGTTTATGACAACAAGAAAAAAAATTCTAATTCTGATAATCAGTTAGATGCTCAAATTATCATTTAGACATGTATAAATGTTTTGTTCCTTTAAGCACCCATTCATATTTGCCATTAGATATGCCAAAATGTTTTATGTAACATTTATTTGATGTATGACCTAATTTCATGCAATAAAAACATGTTGGTTTTCTTTGAAAAGGTCTAAATGCGTTTCTTAAAGTTTTTTAAACTGGTTTCACATCTGTTTTCCTTGACTCTTTCACAAAAATAGTTTTATGAGGTTCTAGACTTTCTTTGGGTTTGTAACCAAGTTCAGTTTTGCTAGAATTTCCACTTTGATAACCTAATATCGAATCAAGATTTTCAAAATATTTTGAAAAATTGCTTATTATTTTCTCTAAATTGAAAATCTCATTTTCCAAAAGATTACAATTTTCACAAGGTTTAACAACTTCTTTATTTTTAGACAAAGTTTTAGATTTTTCAACATCTTTCTTTAAACACTTATTTTTTTTTTCAAGAATACCAACCGTATTTTCTAATGCATTAAACTTTTGTCTAAGTGCATTGTATTTCTTAGATAACTTGGTAAAATTTTCATACATATCTTGATATTCTTTAAATAATTTATCATATTCATGTAAGAAATTTGTACTACTTACCTGTGATGAAACTTCATCACTTTTTGTCAACTAGCAAAGATTTACTTCTTCTTCTCCATGAATACTTTCGGTTTGCTTCTGCTCTTTCTCGTGCTTGGAACTGTGTGATTTAAACTCAGTTTCTCAAGAAAAGCTCCATGATGAACACAGCATCCAACCACATCATGGCCACGAATTCCGCTTTGGACATTTGAGCGAACTTCTCTGAATAGCAATGTCGAATGTTTTGTTCATTATTCTCGAGGTAGTGTACGTTTAAGACACACTCGGAGAAGAATTTCAAGTATCTTAGCTTGTGTTCTCCCATTGTGTTTAGTTCTTTTTTGAAGTGAATTGGGCCTATTGAGATTTGTTGAGGAGTGTATGCATCAGGCTTCACTTCTCGGAGATTGCATGGAACCTTGTAGATTTTACGCTCAGACTACCTTAGCTCTTCTAGGACTCCAATGTGGATCTCGTGTTTCACCCTATCAATAAATTTGGGCTCAGATGATGAAGCATCAGCATGTGCCATTGTTACACCAACCCAACTTCAAATTCCTTTAATTCAACAAGCACATGACTTTAGTACACAGAAACAAAAATCAAAGTACTACATCGTACACAGTGAAACTTATTCATCAACAACTATACTCTGTTTCCAATTAAACTTTCAACCACACAAATCATATGTGGCAAGACACCTGACTTCTTAAATGACCAGAGTTTACAAAACGGGCAGCAGATATGATCTTATAGATTAAATAGAATTATTCATAAAACCTGACTTAAACTCATATACTAATTTAAATAGGATGATTAAATAATTCTGATTCAATTTAAATCATAAAATTTTTAATCTAATCTAATCTTTCATCATCATACAAATGACTCCACCTAATACAAAATATATTATCTCAGTTATCTTCATTAATTTATTATTTGAAAGAGAATGAGTATTTTTTTTATCTTTATTAGGAGTTTCTAGTACGTTTATCTTGATACATAAAAGTTACACGTTAACAATATTTTCTCTAACACCGTCAATAATGCAGAAGATTTTTTACTGAAAAAGAGGTTCAGATCTAACATATATAACTCTTCAAAACAAATTGTATTATATTCTTTTTAACGTAAGATTACCTGTGTATCCTTACTGAAAAATGATATTATATAATAAATAAATTTAATTTCATAAAATCGATAACATAATCTTATAAACCATTAAAAAACGATGAAATTTATTATTTATAATAATGTTATAATTTGATGTATAGGTTTGTTGGATAACTTGCATTATAAGAATAATGTAACGAAGAGTTGTAGGTCTTTTCAGAATATTTTCTAAGAAAGGATAAGTCTAACTTATACAAAGATATCATTTTATAACCAAAATTTCATCATCTAATATTTTAAGATTTTTTTATTAAAAACGGTGTCAATATCTTAAATCAATTAAACTCATTTCATTGATGTTATTTCTTTCTTAAATCCTCTTCATAGATAAAAAAAAGGAGATGAGAAGAAATTAATAGAGAACATGTTTAGAAAGCAAAGTAGAGAAATGTAAAAATAAAAGAACGGAGACAACATGTGAAATGGAGAATGGACAGAGAATCTGTTACAGTGGAGGGAAATTGGAGTTTCGGGGTTTGTCTTGAATAGTAGTTGCTGATTTTATGTTGGCCAAACTTATAGGGTGATCATATTGACGAAGACTTCATGCAACTTTATTGAATGTATGAGTGAGAGTTGGTATGTACATGTCACATCAAATTCAATTTCATTTATGGAAAGATGTCTCACATTGTACGCGGTGTTATTAATATACGAAAGACATAGTAAATTGGATTGGACCACTGCCATAAATTGCTTATGCTATATCCTTTTATTTACACCAAATTTATAATTTTAGATGCAAAGTTTTATTCGATTATTTTTTACTTTGTTTTTATTACCTCCAACAACCTTATCAATCATTGATTGTTTTTCGATTTATTAGATATTTCTTAGAGGACTAATAATAAAGATTTTTACAAATGAAACCATAAATAAATCACAAAAGAATTTATAAGTCTATTTCTAACCTAAAAACATTATAAACTTAGTTTGTTTATTTTTTAGTTTATAATTCTTTCATTTTTACTTAATATAATATTACACTGTATTATGATCTAATTCTTCAAGGTTTAAAAAAAGTTCAGAAAATCTTAATTGCTTGTTTAATTAATGTGGTTATAACCTTGTAGATGCCAATGGTGTGGTGCTCATGTTGGACCCTCAATGATCAATTTGTGATTTTAGTTTGGTATATAATTTTAAGTTAAATACCTTTTTATTTTTAATAGAATTATATAAAAATATATCAAATTAAGAAAAATAATTATGAAGCAATGCCAATTCAATTTAAGAAATTAAAGAAATAAAATAAAAAATAAATATAAAAGATTACATAAAAATAAAGATGCTTATAACATACGTAATAATAGCTTTTTAATCAAAATTTTCTTTCTCTATTATTTTTATCAAAATTTTCTTTCTTAATGGTTATTTAAGAGTTTTTATTTATTTATTTTCATTTTATTAATTTTAAAAATAAGTTGAAAAATATTATTTCATAATTTTAGATTTAGAAAATCACAAAGTCTATAATTTATATATAAGTCATATAAAGCCTCTACTTTATTTATTTGATGCCAAACTTTTATATTATTGTATTTAAATTTGATTAGTTTAAAAAAAATCTCTTGTAAATTTTATAGATTTTAGAAATATAAGTTAATTATTTTAATAGTTAAATAATTTAAATTAATATTGTAAGAAATATATGATGGGTTTACACAAGAGTTTATCTAATTTCTGATGAAACTCTGGGAATAAAAATGAGAACTAAAATTTTAAATCTACTTTTTATAAATTCAAATCTACTCAACTTTTTTTGTGAAGATACGTTTAGGGTTCTTGTATAATTTAAAATTATCATTTTTAAAATACCTAAGTTTACTATTCTAATCAAACATCAAATGTAAGGAAGAGAAACGGAGAAACAAAAGAAACGATGAAAGATGGTAGACAATTCATAGTGGAAGCAGAATTTCAGGTCCATGCACTCTTTTTTTTCAATATCCAACTTTACATTTGCTAGAATTCTTAAATCTATGACAAGAAAAAAATTTGATTAAATTGCACCTACAAAATGTACTTCGATTATCAAAATATTAACTTTGAAAAATAATAGTTACTAAAATTTCTTCGTATTCTGATAGTAGTAAAATAATGACATAAAAAATTAATTACTATTTAAATTTTTTAAAAGACTAAATTGGAATATCTTTAACACGTAACCTTTAAAATGATTAATTTAATTAAAATATTTTATTGTTTTTTTTTCCTTAAAAAAAATAAACACTTATACTTTTAGTTTTAATCTATTTGTTTTCAATAAAATTACATATATTAGTTTAAATGTTTATATTTTACTTTATTTATATGTTTGAAGTTTGGTCTGAATTAATTTTATATTTTTTCTACAAATTTTGTTTTAGAAATATACTATGTTACCTGCAAAACATATAAATACTTCCTAAAATAATTAACCAAAATAAATTTTTATGTACAAAAATGTGACGCATGTACAATAGATCAGCATCGACGCCATCTACAATAAAGTTGGAAATGTTTATCATTTTCCTGTTCAACGTATTAAACTATTTTTATTTTATTTTATACAAATTAATAATTCTATCTTTATGTAATACTTTTACTTTTAATTTTCCAATTACTGGTTGGTAAACACGAAACAGACAAAATAAGAAATATTTATTTTAATCCTACAAAATTAATTAAGAAAAGTGAGAATTATCTTAAAATACGAGAATTATCTTTAATATCATAACATTATGATATTTTTAATTGATATGAGATTTTATCGTATTTTTTTTATCATAATAAGATAATTTTTTTATTAAAAAATAAAAAATTAGAAAAATTAAATCATTATATTTTAATCTCAGATTTTTATATTAAAAGTAAAAAACTTTTTTCTCCATTTTCTTTCTATTTTTTATATATGAAAAAAAAATTATCAATATCATTTATGTTTCTCTCATACTGTAGGTGATTCCGACTTTAAAGTCTTCAATCATAGTTAGATAATTGTTTGAAGAAGCTGCCAAACAAAAGCATGGGTTCATAATTTAAATAAAGTGGCATGAAGTCTACGTCAATTCCTACTTTTGGCCAACATAAAAGCACACACTCAGACAATAACAAGCATAGGCATGTTGAAAGGTGGCAACTCAAGAAGAGAAACCTGAAACTCTTCAAATAATTTCTTCCCAGGAACAGGTTCGCAATTCTATCCATTATTATTCTCATCTTGTTTTCCAAAAAAAATAAATAAATTGTTTTTATCCTTTTGGTGTTTAATGCATATTCTCTTTGGTGATTTATTGCATGTTATTTACGTATTTGCAAGTTCTTTGAGATACATCATTTATTTGTAATTGGGTGTTTTTTTAGACGATGTGAAGAATTTACAGATTTCAGGGATGATTAATTTATATTAGACAGTCTGGTTAATAACTTTTTAGTAGATTTTTCGTTTTTAATATCACTTTTTTTATTCGATTTTTTTTTTTTAAATGGATCGAAACTCAGTTCATTATACTGGTTTTGGTAAGCTTTCTTTGATTCTAACTAGGGTTAAAAGCTTGCAACATGCTTTGTTTTCTACCTCTTTTCTAAGTACTGTTACCCCAAGTGGTTCTAGTTACTACTAGAGTTGTACATATTTCATGTGATTTTTTTTTTCAATTTTCTATAAAAAATTTATGATTTTTTTTATGTATTTTCTTGTAAATTTTGTAAGATCCACAAAAAATGTCATATGGTAAGTTCTACAAATTATAAAAAAGTTTTAATACCTTTAATTTGTTAGACTAATAACTGGGGTTAAGAACTATTAAGGTGCTATTTTTTTCAAGTTTTTCCTTACAAAAGTGTACTCTAAACACTTGCAAGTTTTTATATTTGTATATTTTTACTTTCCAACGTACTTTTGTCTCAAATAAAAACCAAACATGGCCTTATTTGATGATAAAGCATTTTTCTACAACATATTTTTCTTTCTTTTACCAAGTCTGTATTATTGTTGTATTATTGTTAAAAAGCCTAACAAATTTGCTTTTTGTGGGGTATGTGTCGACCACTTTCTTTAATATACTAAGTTGATGATGATAAATATCATACTCAATGTTTTAAATTGTGGTTATAGTCCAAGTTTTGCCATAATAATTGAAACTGTAGAAAATAACAAGCTTATAGAAAACTTGAAAACCTTAACTTTGTAGTTGAATAATTCAAAAATTTATTTAAAAAAAATCAAATAATTCAGTAGTTTAATCCTTTTAAAATAATGATTATAATGCACATAATAGTGGCTTAGTTTGATTTTGGTGTCTAACTATACATTAAATTAACTGTTTGTTCAATTAAAGGAAGTTGAAGTTTTTTTGTTTTTGGATAAAAGAAAGTTGGAGTTGGAGTTGGGTTTCTGCAGCAATGGCACATGATAACAACACTTTTGGTTCTTCACTATCTGTAACCGAATTTGAGATGGTGAAACATATCATTGACATGCCAGACTTAGAGGAGTTAAGGTTGTCTGAGTGCAGCATCTACAAGATTCCTTACAATCTCCGAAAGGTGAACGTAGATGCCTACACCCCTCAGTGGATCTCAATTGGTCCAATTCACCTCAACAAACATGAACTGAAGCCAATGCAGGAGCACAAGAAAAGGTACTTCCACTGCTTCTGGGAGCGTGTCTCAAACGAACAAGCCATGAAGAGCTACAAGAACTACCTCCAAGACAAGGAAGAAAACATTAGAGAATGCTATGCAGACAAATTCCCCGACATCCCCAGAGAGAAATTCGTGGACATGATGCTGCTGGATGCTGTGTTCATCATGGAACTCTTGCTGAGAAACTGTCACTGGAAATCTGACAGATCCAAGCACGAGCAAGAGTACAAGCAAACCAAATCGTTTAGGGTGAGGCACAGTGATGATCTCATCTTGACACAGTCCTGGCTCAGCAGGAGCATCACAAGGGACTTGATCTTGTTGGAGAATCAGATACCCTTTTTTGTGCTTCAGAGACTCTATGATACTGTTGTTCCTAGTGACAGCAAGAAGGAGGAACACACTGCAGGGTTTGTTGATCTTGCCATCGAGTACTTTGCGTTCTATGACACCCAAATGTCTTCTTCTGCTGAAACCAAACGTGTTCTTGACAAGAACCAGTCAAGGAAAAACTACTTCAGTGGCTCACTCCGAAGTTCCAATAAACATTCTAGTAAGTCTAAGAGGAAAGATACGTGCAATAAGAGTACAAAACACTTCACTGATCTGATAAGGTATAACTCAATTGGCATTATTTAGATACTTCTATCATGGTTTTAAATTTTGGATCACAAAGGTATTTCAACCAACCACTAGTAAGTTGTGGCAGCAATTGTGGTCACAATAGTCATATTTGTCCATAACTGTGACTGACCGTTATTTAAAACCATGTTTTACAAATCATACCCTTCGTCAACAGCTATTATTCTTCTTATTTTCTCTTTCTCTGGGTGCTATAACATCTGAAATCCACCAATTTGTTCAGGTACTTTTATCTTCCCACAGATTGGGTGCGCAATAATGGCTGTGCCCTTCATGTGCTAAGAACGGCAACAAAGTTGCAAGAGTCAGGAGTGAGCTTTGAGAAAGATGTAAACAGAAGGTTACTAGACATAACCTTCGAGAAGAAGCCAATTCTGAGTTCCTTGCTTTGCTTAGGTTGCTTGCCATACTTGAACCACTTCAAGGCACGTTTTAGGATCCCCCAGTTGAAGGTGGATCACACAACTGAATGTGTGTTGAGGAACCTCATTGCCTTTGAGCAGTGCCACTATCCTGACAAGCCTTACATTTGTAACTATGTTTCTCTCATTGACTCTCTCATACACACTCAGCTTGATGTGGAGTTGCTGGTTGAGAGGGAAGTGATTGTGCATGAGTTGGGGAGTGATAAGGAAGTGGCAACCCTCGTTAATAGTCTAAGCAAACATGTTGTAGCAAACTCAACATGTTACTCTGAGACTATCAATGAACTCAACAAGCATCACCAGAACGTTTGGAACCGCACCATGGCAGCTTTGTGGTTGGTCTATTTCAGAGACCCTTGGAGAGCAAGTTCCACCGTGGTAGGGATTGCTGTGCTTGTTTTCGCCGTTTTCCAATTCCTACGTGCCGTTCGTGCCGTGTTTGATGGTAAAACTTAGATGCAATTTCTCATGTGTTGTTTGTGTTGTTATTCAAACAGAATTGGAGTTTCACGTCCATAATCTGCAGATACATGAACTTCTGAACTGAAACTCAATTCTAATTGGAAAATAACACAACAAACACCTAAGAAAATGTGCTTATATAAATGGCTTTCATGGTTCATCATATTAATGATTTTGTGCATATCCACTGCATGAGGTAATGAATAAAAATAAGGGAATGTAATCTCATGATCAATGCAACAAATAATGCAATGAGTCCTGAATTGTTTGTTATGATGCTGCTAGTGGTTAATTGAAATCCATTTCTCCTTAACACGCAGAAAAAAGTTGTTCATACACACGACTAATAGTCCAAAATGCTGTTGCTTTTTATGCGTGGAAAAGTCACAAACTTTAAAATCGCAAGCTTTAACCTTTCTAGCTTTCTCTATTTTTCAAAGTTATTAATATGAGCACCTTCACCGGGTTATCCATTTCTAGCATGTTCTTTTACTCGTATTCTCGTATTCTTCTAATAAATGGTTAGACTCTAATATAATTCTTCTTATCAAAATGATATAAATCTCTTTGGGCATATTCTTCTTATCAAAATGATATAAATCTCTTTGGGCATAATAATGTTACCATGACTTAAAAGTTCACTCAAATTCATAAAAAAGAGCATGTTACCATGATACACAAAATTCTCATAATAGGTAAGTGTAGAACATACTATTTAAGCACGGAATGATAATAAAAACTATATACTACAGACTTTCATAGAAGAGAAAACTTAGAGAGAGAACATTTTAAGGAAGAGAACTAGATTTTATTTAGTTATGATTGATTCTGAGTTACAACATTACAAGCCTCCTATTTATAAACAAACCACATAAGCAGAATTCAAAACTTAAGCTAAACTAAAATGAAATTCGAACCCAAAATCATTATACATGGTGGAATCTGAAGATAAGATTGCGACACTACAAGAAAATCGCGTATTACCGACAGATATTTACCGATGAATTTGTAACCATCGGAAAATAAATATTACCGACGGATATAAAATATCCGTCGGTAAAATAATAATTAGTTACCGACGGATATATCCGTTGATAAATCAGTGGGTAATTTACAGATGAATTTACCGACGGATATATCCGTCGGAAATTCGTCGATAAATTAATAATTAATTACCGACGGATATATCCGTCGCTAAATTCATCTGTAAATTACCGACGGATATATCCGTTGGTAAATTCATCTGTAAATTACCCACGAGATATTTTCAGTCGATAAATTAACAATTAGTAAATATTCAACTAATTAAAAAATAAATATTTTTTATTTAATAATTTAATTTAATCATAATTAGATTAATTTATAATAATTTCTTCAATTAAATAATTTTAAAAAATAAATATTTAATTATATATAAATATATAAAAATATTTAATTATAGATAAATATATATATATATATATATATATATATATATAAAAATATAAAAATATATAAAATATAAATATATAAAAATATAAAAATATAAAATATAAATATATAAAAATATAAAAATATAAAAATATAAATATATAAATATATAAAAATATAAATATATAAATATATAAAAATATAAATATATAAATATATAAATATATAAATATATAAATATATAAATATATAAATATATAAATATATAAATATATAAATATATAAATATATAAATATATAAATATATAAATATATAAATATAATTTATTTGTAAATTATTATCAAAAAATTCTAGTAGCTTAGTGGTTGGAGTATCAACCTCTAACCCGATGAGGTACTGGGTTTGAATCCTGCTAATGACAATTCTCTTAATCTAATAATAATTGAAGCCTATAAAAATATAATAGGGAAAAATAATTAATAATAAAAATTTATGAAATAAATAAGTTTATATAAGTAAAATATTTAATAAATAATAAAAATATTACCGACGAATTTTTGGTCGTCGAAAATCCGTCGGTAATATTAAAATTTCTTGTAGTGCGACCTACTTGGGACACATTTTCTTGTGCATCATCATTTCTTTCATTAATTCTTCATTGTAATCATCCGCTAAGTCTTCAACCTTTCGGAATTCTTCTTCGAGTACATAGATCTCAGTCGTTGATTTAAAAAAAATCTTATTTATCGAGATCTGTCTTTTTTTGGGATGATCATATTCAGAGGATAAGAACTAAGCGACCTTTGGGATGAGTTGACAATATTGGGGTACATTGACTTGTAATGGTAGTTGTTGACTTCAGAGAGGTGTCAAGCCAATTGCGTTATGTAACTTTCATCTAGAGGATAAGTCTCAAAATTTCCCTAGATGTAAACTTCATTCTTTAACCATAGTTGTCCTACAAGATTTAGAAAATATGGTCGGTAGATGATGAAGATTGAAGTGAGATCTTTGAGAGAGTATTTAGTTACTCCCCTTTGTCTTTGACAGTCTAAGATCCTTTTGAGTTGTTGTCTCCACTAAGACAGTGGTGAGAACCATTCGAGAAGAGTCTAGAAGAAAAACTTGTATTTATAGGGATCCATCAAAATTCTATAAGTTGTCTGTGTTTTTAATGCAATGGGGATGGAGTATTGAACAGTGTCACACCATATAGTCCAAAGTGTTGGTTCACAGAGATCCCAAACCGAGTCACAGAATAATTAAATTTTTTTCCCAAAGGGAATGTCAGGGTTAAACATGGAGGCTGAGATGGTTTTGTATTTTATGGTTTCATGGAGAAAGTAAAAGTAGCGAGATTTTGCATACTGGAGTAATTTGCCGGTGAGATTGAGTTCAGTCCAGGAGGATAGATTCTGACAATTTTTGCTTTGTTGGATAGAGATTTGACCATAAAAATGAGAGGAAGACTATAGGTGTCAAAAGTCAATTGGACAATTTTCTTTGGTCTAGACAGAAATAAGAGATTGTGTTTTGGTTTCCTTTGATGTGCTTAAAAGAAAAATCATACCTTGAAAACCAGTCCATTAATTGGAGAATCTGAGGACTATGAAGCATTTTATTTTTGAACTCTAGGATCCTTGGAAAAGAGGAGTTGTCCATCTGTACTTCAAAATGATATCCTGTGAGATGAATCTAGAAAATTAGATTAAATGAAATATAATTTTTTATTATATTAATACAAAGAGATTATATAAGATATATACAGGAGACCTAAGCTATTTTAGAAAATATAATAACTCTATTTTATTTTAGGATCCCTTGATTTATGGGATTGTCCCTAATTATTCAAATTTGTATAGATTACAAGGAAATATACAAATTTACTGATTTATTCTTTCCTAAAATACTATTTGATTTCCCACACTCCCCCTTAAGCTGGCGAATAGATGTTTTCCATTCCCAACTTGGATACAATCTTCTCAAAATTATGGCAGCTCAGTCCCTTAGTAAGAATGTCTGCAATTTGGTCTTGAGAAGACACATATGGAGTGCATATCAAGCCACTATCAAGCTTTTCATTGATGAAGTGTCTGTCTACTTTAATATGTTTTGTTCTATCATGCTGCATTGGGTTGTGAGCTATGCTGATTGCTGACTTATTATCACAATAGAGCTTTATAGGTTCTTCCCACTTTATCCTCAAGTCTTCTAAGATGATTTTAAGCCATAACAACTCACATATTGGGGTCTACCGGCTTGTAGTGATAATTATTGACTTTGCATAGATGTCTAGCCAGTTGGGTTCTGTAGCTATCGTCTAGAGGATAAGTCACAAAGATTCCTTACAGTGGCGGATCTTCTTAGGAACCGAGGGGGATCGTGCCCCCCCCCCCCCAAAAGTTTTGTAACTCCTATGTAATTTATGATTTTGACTCCCCCAAACTTAATGATCATTTAATATATTTACTTGTATATTTATAATTTTATCCTTTCAACCTCTCTTCGGTTTTGTAACTCTCATATAATTTATGATTTTACCCTCCAAACTTAATGATCATTTAATATATTTATTTATACATTTACAATTTTATACTATGAACTCACTATTTCATCTTCTTTCACCCCTCTTATATTTATTTATTATTTTTTTAATAATATATTATTTGGTCTCCCTAAAATCAATGGTCAAGATCTGCCACTGATTCCCTTTATGTATGCTTCATTTATTGACCATAGTTGCCCTACAGGATTTAGAAGGTATGGACAGTGGATGATGAAGATTAAAGTAAGATCTTTAAGGGAGTCTTCCATCATATAATTCTTTTTAGTTCTTGTCTCCACCAAGACATTGGTGAAAACCATTCCAATAAAGTCTAGAAATAAAACTTTTCTTTATAAGGATTTGTCAGAATTTTATAGGCCTATTGTGTTTTAATGCAATGAGGATGAAGTATTGAATAGTGTCACATCATATAGCCCAAAGTGTTGGTTTGCAAAGATCTTATCCAGGTTTACAAAATGTTTCAATTATTTCTCCAAAAGGTATATCAGGATAAAAAATGGTTGTTGGATAGGTTTTGTATTTCAGGGTTTCACGGAGAAAAAAAAGTAGTAAGATTTCGCATACTAGAGGATATCTGCCGGAGAGGTTAGGTTTAGTCCAAGAGGATAGACTCTTACAGTTTTGGCTCTGTTGGATAAAAGTTTGACCATAAAGATGAGAGGAAAAGTATGAGTGTTAGAAATTATTTGGACAAATTTCTTTGGTCTGGATAGAAAATCAGGAATTGTATTTGGGTTCCCTTTGATATGTTTAACAGAAAAATCATACCTTGAAAACTAGTCCATCAATCGGAGGATCTGAGGATTAGGAAACATCTTGTTTTTTAGTTCTAGGATTTTTGGAAAAGAAGAGTTATCTATTTGAATTTCAAAATGATGTCCTCTGAGATAGAAGTCAAACTTTTTTATTCAATTTTTGATAGTTAGGACTTCCTTGTAAGTGGTGTGATAATATTTTTCGGCATCTTTGAACTATCCACTAGCATGACCACAATAATACTTTTTGCCATTGTCTTCTTCAATGAGAACTACTCCCCAAATACCATTACTTGCATCCGTATTCTTTTTCCCTTGCCTGGGATCTTTAGAACTTGAGGAGTCTGAGCTATCTTCTTCAATTGACTCGCTCGAGTCTATTCTCGGTCTCCAAGAAGGAGGATTATTCCTTAGTAATTTGGACAAGAGACTTGTATATTTGACAATATTAAAAAAATATATTATTAATAAATAAATATAAAAAGTAAAAGAAAATGAAATGGTGAGATGATAAAATTGTAAATATATAAGTAAATATATTAAATAATCATTAAATTTGTGGAGAAAAATAATAAATTATACAAGAATTATAAGAAATTACAAATTATAAGACGACTTCCTTAATTTCCAAGAAAATATGTCATTGTTCATATCAAGTACCACCTCCATTATGTTTTGCTTTGCGCCTAACAAATGCATTGTGATAACTATCTTATAAATGGATTTAAAAATTAGAAAAATCGAAAAAAGAAATATAAACTAGGTTTCCTTTTTCGTAACTAATGTTCTATAACAACCTTTACAAATGAAAAAATTACTCATGATTTTGAAACCCCTAGAAACCTCCACTAGTTACTAACCCTCGACAATTAATTTGCCATGAAAATAAAGTGGTATTTGACAAGAAAAGAAAACATTAGAAATGGGAGATTAATCAGTTTCGAAAATCTTCTACCAACCTTTTTGGCAAGGATTCAAAACGAATTCATGATATAGTTTAGGTAATGACTATAACAAAGTTTTATTTATCAAATTATTAGAAGAAATTAAACGTTATAAATTAAAAAATGTATATATAGGTACAATTGATTTGGACATTAAGATCAATCAAACTATTCTATAAATCACTCAAGAATACATTTATATAGTATTGAGTCAAAGTCCATATTTGTATCATAACTTGTTAGAACATATTGAACCACAAGAATTGAAAATTATAGGCTGAAATAAACAATTAGAACAATATGAAAACATGGAGAAGATGAATATCTAGATGCATATCATATAAGTGCACAATGACAATTACCACTTGAATACTAGAAATTCAAGATAATATTTATGAGCGAGAAGTTCACGCCTTGAGAGATATTCTTTGCGAGGAGAGAAAAATGACACGTCCAATTTTTATTTTTTCCATGAGTGAGTTGCAAAGAGTAAATATAACCGTGTATATTGCTTGTGTCATAGAGATAAGAAGTTGAAGAATCTTATGATAAATGAAGAAAGCTTTTTTCACAAAAACATAAAACAAAATAACATGAAAAGAGAGGAGAGGGTTAGAAAATAGAGCTATTTTAATTTTAGTATATATATATAGATAGATAGATAGATATATCCCGTAATATTTTTTACAGACCAAATACAGTACGGATGAAAATGTGACAAGTCAAACCGCCTACGTGAGATGAAAAAAATATATACGTATTGTAAATACTTTCTAAAATACATATTTTAGATAACCAATCTATTCTTTTACTAAAAGCATATTATTAAAGCGTAATTTACTTATTTTTAAGTGGTTTTTCTATAATGTTTTGTATTTTTTGAAAGTAATATTCTCTTCTCTATTGCACTTTTTTATATGAAATAATTACAAGTAATTTGTTAAAAAAAATATATTTCTTATTTTTAATTTATCAAGAACTTTGATAAATAATGATTTTAAAGTTAAAAAAACATACAAGATAGTTGTCAAAATGTGATGAATGGAGCTAAAGATGAGAAGAGGCTAAGGATCCAACAGAAATTGATGATGTTGATATTTGGGTGGGGTGGGGTGGGGTTATAAATTTCACCTCTTTAAATGCATGTTATTCATTGGAATAGATTGGTAAACATCATAAAATTTATTTAATTTGGTAGGGTTATATCATGAAATGTTGTATTCCTTATATATAATCCAAATTATTTAAATTTCAAATTTAAATACATTATCACATGTGTTGTAAAAGATACTATTTTTCAATTGAAACAGAATTTCATATTAATGTGTAACAACTAATTTTATTATAATAAATAATATATTATCAAGATAAAAACTTTAAATATGAATAAAGAAAAACATCAATCATTTAGTATTTCAATCATTTTTAAAAGAAAAACAAAAAGCTATATTAAAATTTATAAAGCAGTGTCCAACTTTTTACTTATCGACTAAATATTATTCCAAGAACTCATCTATAGATAGTTTACAAATTTAATTATCAACTTTTTAGTATACCAGCTAAAAATTTGTAAAAATTAGTTAGAAATTGAAAAAATTTAAATAATATTTGTACTAATAATTTTAGGAAACTAAATAATATATTATTAATAAATAATAAATTAATATAAAAATAAAAAATTTAAAGAATATAAAATATTTTTTATTTAATATATTTAATGATTTAATTTAATAAAAAATTGGAATAAAAGATTAAAATTATATATATATATATATATATATATATATATATATATATATAGAGAGAGAGAGAGAGAGAGAGAGAATTATACGAATTTAGAGTTATTAGACATCAAGAGTTATATTACTCAGCTACTCTGGTGTTAAAGGACTCGTATAGTGCACAAAAAAACAACAACAAAAAGTCTGAGCTACCAATATTTTCATGCAATCAATTTCTGGGTCCTTGCATTACTTTTCATCGTAACCGGACAAACTATTTCCAGTCTTCCAATAATTCATTTTATCTATAAATCTGCCAACCATTAACAACACAATTTCAACAACAATAATGAATTTTGTTCTAGTGTACAAAGGACACTCTAAAGTTCAAGCACAAACCAGAAAAGACCGAGAAAAAAGAGAGTTTTGAAGTGAAGATCCAGAAGCTTGCAACTGAGAAATTGTGGGAGGAACCCGTCTTTCAGGTTCATGCAATGTGTATTAACACTAGTTTGTGATAAAATATACCTGCTTCATCATTGTAATATTTAAATTTTTTAATCACTTGGTTTAGGCCACTGTTTATGGAGTCATCATTTTTTCACTCTATAACTGTCATGATCTTTTATCATGAAAAGTCTACTCTAGCTTCTATGTTCTTCCCCCCTTTTTGTTCTACTTCTGGTTTTTCGTTTTGGTTTTGTTGGTTGTTTGTTTTATTTGTTACTTTAAAAGTTATTCTCTTTCCCCTTGTGTACTACTCTCTACTCCTTCTGTTTGTAGTCTACATGTAAAAATTCTACCTTTATTTTATGCAAAGCAAGAAGGCCTTTAACCAAAGGGACAAAGTCTTTTTTTTTTTTTTTTTTTGTTGAAAAATACCTTCACTTTATGTCTGTAAAGATGGATGGATCCTTTGTGTATCAGTGGAATCTGCCCTTTTCTTTTTCTAGGGTCACTGGCCTTATTTTGGAGAGATATGTGCACTATAGATGTCTTTTTACTTCTTTGTATTAAAATACATTTTTGTTGTAAGAGCATATTTTAATATTTACTTCCCAAGATGTTAAATATTGGTTTTCTTTAATATGATTCATTTCTCATAAAAACAGGTAATTTGTTGGAATTTTGATGTTCATATCTCTGCATTGCAAGTGTACTAAAGAAACAAGGTTTATCATTTTTTAAATGTTTTGAAAAGGAAGACAGTAGAAATACAAATTATGAACCATTTTAGCTTATTGTGAAGATAAACCTTTTCATTGTTGTCTGGAAGTCTCTGGAAGATTCTATAATCTTGATGATGTTTGCTATTTTGAAAACAGAAAATAAGTCAAAACAAGCATATTGAAAGTTGGAAAATGAAAACAGGAAATTTTGTTGCTCCTGATTTGTGTCAATCACTTTGATTCATTTGTCTGATGGCTATATGTTTACTCAACAGGACCAGTAAAAAGGGATCTCATGGGGTCTTCTATTGAATATCCCATCCAACACATAATTAACATCCCAGAAGAGATTGAACCTGCACTTTGGCCAGAATGTTGTATCTACAAGGTACCTACTAGTCTCTTGAAGTTTAAAGAGGTGGCCTACACTCCTCTATTGGTCTCAATTGGCCCAGTCCACCATAACAACGAGAAACTAAGGGAAATGCACGAGCAGAAACAAAGATATTTTCTTTTCTTTTGGGCACGCCTAAGCGAAATGAGCAAGCTTGATTTAGTGCAGTACAAAGCCTTCCTTGAACTAGAAGAGAAAAACCTACGCCGTTGCTACCAAAAGAAATTCCCTGATATCAGCAAGGAGCAATTTGTGGAGATGCTGCTGCTGGATGCTGTGTTCATCATGGAGCTGTTTCTGAGAGAAGCAAAAAAATGGGAACATAAGGAGGACTATCTAATAACTCATGGATGTGTTAGCAAAAGTATCCAGTGTGACTTGATGCTGCTTGAGAACCAGCTTCCAATAACAGTGTTGGAAAAACTATATGATGAAGTTGTACCAAGCAATGTCAAAAACCACACCAGATTTATTAACCTTGCTCATGAGTACTTTAGATCTTATTATCCCCATGAGCAATCTTCAGAAAACAAGTTTGAGCTAAGAAAGTGGGAGAAATCACTACATTTCACTGATCTAATTCGAAATTCCTATCTCCCCAAGAACCTGAGCAGTCAGAAAAAATGTACTCAAAAGGAGTGTATACTAAGGACTGCAACAAAGTTGAATGAGGCTGGGATAAGCTTTGACACGGATCAAGACAGATGCTTACTTGACGTTAAGTTCGAGAAGAAGCGATTCTTCAGCTGGTTTCTTTGCTTGGGTTGTTTGCCATGCTGCAAGTTGTTCAAAGCTCAGTTTCAGATCCCCCAGTTGAAAGTAGACCATACAACAGAATGTGTTCTGAGGAACCTAGTAGCCTTTGAGCAGTGTCACTATCCGGAGGAACCTTACATTTGCAACTACGTTTCTCTGATTGACTCTCTCATTCACACCAAAGATGATGCAGAGTTGCTGGTTGAGAAAGAAATTATTGTCCATGAACTGGGAAGCGATCAAGAATTGGCAAATCTGGTTAATGATCTAAGCAAACATGTGGTGACAAATTCAACATGCTACTACCAAATCATGGAAGATGTTAATGAACACTACAACAATGATTGGAAATGGGCAATGGGTACATTGAGGTGGGTTTACTTCAGAGACCCTTGGAGAAGCAGTTCTACTATAGTAGGGGTTGCTGTCCTAATATTCACCGCCTTCAACTTCTATCGTGTTACCGATCTACTCTTTTAGTAGATTAATTGAATCACCTTTTCTTTATTACATCAAGTCCGTGATTGCACCATAACTGTTTCATTTCCCATTTTCTTGTACTAGAAGTGGCTTGTTTATCATTGAACAAATGTATTGATAATTAATAATGGTTGCACATTTGTGTGATGAGGGTACATGTACATCCTGAACTCTGAGAGGTGCTAAAATAAGCCAATAACTTTTTAAAATAAGGCTATTTTAGTTGGTTGATTGTTGTTATAAGAACTTATATGGCTATGTAGTTGGTTGATTGTTACGAATTGATATACTCTCTGAGAAATAAGAACATAGAAGTAAAATTTGTTTAGAGGGAAAAGATACCCCAGCTTTTAAATGGATCCAGTTTGTTTAAAAATTCATTACGTGAGGAAGTTATGATCAGAACAAAAAGGTAGAATAATTATCCCAACCAGCATTTTACTTCAACCATTTCACTTGAACCCAAGTAACTACTAGCATCTAATCAAACCAAAACAAGTTAAAAATCACTTACCAAAATTAGAAAATAAAAATCAAATCCAAGATTCTAGATATCCCTTGTCAAATAAACAGTGAACATGGACAGAAGCTGAACCAGAAAAGACTAAAAATAACTGCTTACAATAAAATCATGCCAGACAATGAAACATTAGTCCTATTGATTAATTGGAAGCTCCTTCCGCTTATATCGGACCATCACTTTTCCCTTCACTCCTACAACCATGGCATTCCAGTCAATCTCAGGGAAAGGTGACACCAACTCCAGTTCAAAATTCCTCAGCAGATGAGTCCATATTGCTTTAATCTGCAGATATGCAAATGGCTCCCCAAGGCATCCATGTCTGCCCCCTCCAAACGAAATGTACGAGAATGCACCTGCCACCTTGTCCTCTTCCCTCCCAACAGAAAATCGATCGGGATCATACCTGTCAGGGTCCTTGAAAATGTGACCTAGCCTGTTAGCAAAAGCAGGTGATGTGGCAATTATATGACCCTTGGGAATGTCATACTCCTTCCCCTCTCGTGTTGTGACACTAAAATCACTGTGAGAGCTCCTCAGCAGCATGATTAGAGGAGGGTGGAGTCTCAAGGCTTCTTTGATGCACCTATACAACACATCCATTTCAGCCAAAACATCATGATCAACTCTGTCCCCATGCTTTTCCATCAACTGCTTCTGCTCCTCCTGCACAGCTGAAAGATACTGGTTGTTACACAGCAGATATGCCCCAGTCCAAGTGGAGGTAATTGAACTTGTGTGTTGACCCGCAAAAAGAGCAGCAATGAGGAGTCCAGTCACTTCAGCTTCAGTAGTTGGACGACCATCTTTGTATTTTGAGTCGATGAAGCACTGCAGCATGTCATCTTCTGATTTGCTGGAACTTTTGCGAGAAGCTATGATGGTTGCAAAGATTTCAGCAAGCTTCTTGCGTGCCTGATCACGGCGCTTGTGAGCTGGGATAGGCAGGTATGGGAAGAGCACACTGATTGGAAGCATCCCATTATCAAGATCATGGAACAATGCAGAGACATCATCGAAGAGCTTGTCCCGAACTTCACGGCCCAAGAGACATCTACTGGCTGTCAAGATGATCAGATGCTCAAGCTCATACTTCAAATCAACCTCACCACTTGGTCCCCACTTTGAGAAATAGTCCTGCAAATTCAGTTTGTATTTGGGATAGAACAGCCTTCAATGCCAATTGTTATATGGTCAAGAAAAATTACCAAGTTAGGAGTTTAATATGAACAACATAAAAAAAAAAAACAATGAAAACTGTCATGTTTGATGCCATTTCACCATAGTGAAGTCTAAATGGAAATGAAGAACTTGTCCAGGTTAATATCGGAATGAATTCAAGTAGCAGTATACCTTGTTTTCAATTAAACCAGGAATCACGCTACAATAAGACGAGAGTTCGACTCATAATCATTGATGAAAATTTAATAGTCTATTCCCTGGAAGAAAATCACTGTAGTCCAAAACATTCTTATCTCAGATCCCACGGAGTTGGATAAGGCTGTTCAGTTAGTTATTGTTGCATAAAAGTAGGAATAAGCAAAGATCTTCAGAATACACAGATCATCATGACAGGTATTGCCATTGACCAACAAATCATTGAATTGAATGCCCAAACATGCAATACATCAAGTAACAACAAAAAGAGTCAATTAAATGTTCCTCCAGTCCCCCGATCCATCATTACACACCATAAAAATCAAAGAAAAGAAAAGGGTTAATGGTGTTCATCATCCCTGTAAAATTGGCAATATTTGGCTTTTAGTCCTAACTTTCAAAACCATCAGTTCAACTTTGAATTCTGGCATATTTTAAGCCGAGGGATGAAAGTTTGGGCTTACAGAATACATGGAGGCAAAGTGGAGGTTTCAAAAAGTGCGGATTTGAAAATTAAGGGCAAAAATGAAAAACCTAAGATTGTCAATTTTAAATCCAAAATAAAATAACCAAACAAATTCCTGATGGCAATGATTAAAACCAAGACCAATAGAGAACACAATTACACATAGACATGAGACACCATCGTATTAGACCAATCAGCAAACAGCAACAACATCAACAAAAACTAACATGCAAACAAACACTAAGATGCATACCACCAACACACATACCTCTGCTTCTGCAACCATCTGATTGACATAACTCTTGAGTTTGTTGACCCTAAGAGCCTCAGTGAAGAACCTGAACTGTTCCTGTCTCACAGAGTAATCAACATCAAAGACCACCCCAGGTCCAAAAGTTGGCACATTGAACTGGTACACCTCTTGCTGGCTGAGATCAGTCTCTGGGGCCTTGAAGAAGTGTGCAGAGACCTCAGGGCCAATGAGGAAGGTGATGTTCTTGTGGAAGAGTTTGAGGGTGAAGACACTCCCAAGCTTAGGGTACTCCTCACGGAGCATAAAGATTGGACCCTTCAGGAAACGGACAAGCCCTCCAATCAAAGGCCACCCCTTCACAAATGGGGGCACCCTCTTCCTGGATTTGGGCACTATGAAGGCTGAGATGAGTTTTGCCACAAGGATTGTGGCAAATAGGAGGAGGCCAGTGCTCAGAAACCTGCTGTCAATTTCCATGGTTGTTGTGTGTGATGTGAATTGAGGAGTGGAAGTGATGAAAAGATGGGATTATATGTGATGTGTTTTGGATTTTGATTAGGACAATTTTTGGTGATGAAACCAATGACTAAGAAGGTCACAGATCCAGTGACATGGGTAGATCTGTGTAATGTTTGTTACAGTCTGTGGTGTCTGTGTGGCCACTAAGGAGTGTGAAGGTTCAATTGCAAATTTATAGGGTGAAATTGGCTTAGCTGGGCTCACAGTAATCAAAGGGTTTGGAGGATGAAACTGTGGGTTAGGCTTTGGAAGGATATGACCAAGATGCATTCACGGACCGAATATTTTGGGGTTAATTTTCTATCAGCTTAAGGGGGCAATTGGAACTATGGAAAAGTTTAATTCTTTTGAATTTTCTTAATTTGTATATCAAAAATAGAAAATAATTGTGGTTACATCTTCTATTAATAGACTTTTTTTCATAAATAATACTGTTTTTAAAAATATTTTTCAAAATAAGCACATCTGCAACTTTATTTACATAACTAAGCATCATTCATCGTTCACGTAATAAAATAATATTATTTTGCGTAATTGTTCATCGTTCACGTATTAAAATAATATTATTTCGCGCAATGAACTCTCGCTCAGCGAAGAAACCCCTCGCTTGAGCGAGGAAATCTGTAACAAAGGGGTAATCTCGGGTCAATTATCACTCAAGCGAAGAAACCCTTCGCTGAGCGAGAAATCCGTAAGAAAGGGTTATCTCCGGTCAACTCTCGCTCAAGCGACGGCTATTTCGCTTGAGCGAGAAGTGATTAAAATATGTGGTGACCCAAGTTGCGTTATGTGGCTAACTGCGTTGGACGTTTAGCCAAATAAACAGAACCCAATATTAAACATAGACGAACCAGAGCCGGGAGAGAACGAACGTTTCTTTTGCGTGCGCCGGCGAGAGAGATGCATAGTGATCGATGTTCTCCAACTATAATCGATCATTCTCAATTATAATCGGTTATCCACAATTATGATCGATTATTATCCAGTTATATGCGATCAGTTTGACATATATGACTTTAGATAGCGGTTATTTGGCCAACCGCTATCTAAAAAACATTTATGATATAAGAGAGCAGTTACAGCCTAACCGCTATGTCATATATATATTTAAAAGCGGTTCTTAGTAACCGCTATCTAAGGTCACTCAAGCGAAAAACACATCGCTTGAGCGAGGACACCTGAAAAAATGGGTGGTTCTCGGGTTCTGTCTCGCTCAAGCGACGTTATGAACGCTTGAGCGACAAGTGATTCTAATATGTGGTGAATCAAGTTATATTATTTGGCTAACTGCGTTTGATGTTTCATCATTCGGTCAACACTCGCTCAAGAGACAAAGTCATCGCTTGAGCGATGAAGCCTTCAAACAAGGGGGACTCTCGGGGTTCTTCTCGCTCAAGCGACGGGTACTTTCGCTTGAGCGATAAGTGATTGAAATATGTGGTGACCCAAGTTGCATTATGTGGCTAACTGCGTTGGACGTTTAGCTTGGGCAATTTGCGCTCAAGCGAGAAAACCATCGCTTGAGCGAGGAAACCTGCAACTATTTACAATGCTGAGTCAGCCACCGAAGTCAGGATTCCCATGTCTTTCTGATGCACACAAGTAAAGAATCCAATGCTGAGTTACCCACCTAAGTTAGGATTCCAATCTTGGATTCCCTGCATTGGGTTAGACAAAAGCAGAAGAATCCAAACATATTTAAAGAGATGTTGACCCACCCACGTTTCTTGTGTTTTGTGTGCGTCAGAAACCATGTGAGGGAGCATTGGATTCAAACCAATGGACTTCATTATAAATAGACTACTTTCATTCTTTGAAGTTCTCACATTGCACACTCCTAAATCTCTGAAGCTATTTGCATTATTTCTTCTTCTTACCTTTAGTCTTCTTTGTGTTCCACACTCCTAAAATGGGTGTAGTATCTACTATTGTCCACTATGATGGTTTCATGAACCCATGTCCCATGGAGGGAGTTACCTTCAATACTGGGACTGCAAAACTTGTTCCTTTAAAGAGAGGAATTTCTCTACAAAGGTTGAAGAAGTTGATCCACAAGAAATTGGAGAAAGAACCCCATGAAAATGTAGCAACCATCCATTTTCGCTGTCCAACTAGACTCGGAGTTGGGATCAATAAATTCATTGCTGTTGAGTTGAAAGATGATGACGACGTGGAGGCCATGTTCGATGTGCATGATTCAAACTCAAGTCTATGTGGTATTGAAATTTTTGTTTCATTTAAAACTTCTTCTTCTTCATACCCCAACACACACTCACCAGAAATTTCACCCTTACCCTACCAAGCTTTCCCAAACACTCACCCAGAAATACCCACACATAATGACTACATCCCTTTTACCCAACTTCTAAGTGGCCCTTCCACCAACATCAACGAAGAACTACCCACACAAGAGAACGAAATTGTTGGCCTCCCAATTGAAGTCGTTGATCCTTTTAGTGAGGATGAAGATGAAGATGAAATTCTCAGCCAACACCAAGATGATTCAGAGGACGAACAACCACATATCCCCACACATGCACCAAACTTCATGGAACCATACAACCCACCACAACATTTTCTTAACTTTGAAAATCACATTCAACAACAAGACCCAGAGTATGGTCATGCGTTGGACAGAGAGTCTTTTGTTTCTCCGGCAGGAACTCTATTTCTTGGACAACGTTTCATAACAAAAGAACAAGTTCAAGATGTCATCAACCACTTTCACATTGTCAATCACTGCACATACAAGGTGAAAATTTCAAACCAAAGTAGATATGTTGTTGAATGTGGTGATAACCAATGCAATTGGAGATGTCGAGCAATATTGCGCACAAGAGGGCAATATTGGGAGATTATGAAGCTTGAAGGGCACCATACATGTGTTTCGCCATTAATCAGCCAAGACCACAACAAGTTGGGATATAAAATGATTTCCCAAACAATTGGTCAAATAATTGATGCTGATTCGTCAACACCAATATCCACAATCATAGCCCACATCCAATTAACAACGGGTTACACTATAACATACAGGAAGGCCTGATTGGAAAAACAAAAGGTAGTGGAGATCATCTACGGCAATTGGGAGGATTCGTATAAGAAGTTGCCTTGTTTGTTACAAGCGATGCAACAATTTGTTCCCGGATTCATCTACAAACTGCAGTCACAACCAGCTTACCAAGGTGAAGTCCTTCAACAAAATTCAAATATTTTTAAACGTCTGTTTTGGGCGTTTAGGTCATGCATAGATGGATTTGTTCACTTGCAAGCCCATTGTTCAAGTGGACAGAACTTTTTGTATGGAAAATATAGAGGTACCTTGTTGGTTGCGGTAGCACAAGATGGCCGCAACAACATCCTCCCCATTGCGTTTGCGGTGGTTGAAGGTGAAACAAGTGATGCCTGGTTTTTTTCTTAAAAAACCTTCAAAGATATGTCACACCCTAGCAAGGATTATGCCTCATATCGGACCGACATGAATCCATTAGAAGTGCATACATGAGAAATGGAAGCGGATGGACGAGAAAATAATTCAATGCATGTCTATCGCATTAGACACATTGCACGAGAATTTTATGAGACATTTCAAAAACACCTGCACCGAGGAAAAATGTTGTAAATATGGGTAATTCCTTTGCTTCAAATTTGTTACAATTTATTCATTATTTAATTGTTGCTAATAAATATTTATATTAACTATGTTTTTTTAATATTGTTGTAGCGTATGGGATGACTGAACCACGATTCTACTATTATTACAACATCTTGAGGCAATGTGACATAAAAGCGAGCTAATTGGTTGGATGAGATACCTAGAGAAAAATGGGCACTTGCATGGGACAATGGGCGACGTTGGGGCCACATGACGACCAACATAGCAGAGTCTATCAACTCTGTTTTGAAAAAAACAAGAAATCTACCTATTTGCTCCATGGTCACCGCAACGTACACCCGTTGCAACAAATTTTTCATTGAAAGAGGGAGACAGATAGATGCCATGATCAATGCTGGTCATGTATACTCTGAAATTTTGGTCAAAAATTTAGAGGAAGCACAAACATAGACAAACACGCACAGGGTCATAACGTTTGACAGGTCTACCACAAAATTTGTAGTAGAAGAAACACAAAACCCGCGTGAAGTTCGACCAGCAGGGAAGTTTGCAGTTCACCTTGATGAGTTATGGTGTGACTGTGGGAAATTCCAAAAATTTCACATGCCTTGTTCACATGTTCTTGCTGCATGCAAGCATGCACACCATGACTTCAACAACTATATTAATTCAGTGTATACCTTACAACAAGTTTCAAAGGTATACGGAACACAATTTGGGTTATTGCGAAATGAAGAGTATTGGCCAACATACACAGGACCTACTTTGTGTGCAAATCCAGAAATGAAAAGAACTTCAAAGGGCCGACCAAAATCAAGTCGTATAAGAACTGAGATGGACATTACAGAACATCAAAGTAGGATTAAAAAATGTTCATATTGTCATACCCCTGGTCATAGCAGAAGAACATGTTCCAATGATGCAAGTGCATCTACTTCGCATCATTAGATTGTGTTAGTTAAGAAATGTCTCAATGTATGAAACGTAGGAGTTTTTCAATTAATTGAAAGTGATGAAGATCTTATTGAATCATTTGATGAAACGAAGATCTTTTGAGTTTGATGAAATCAAATGTTATTTAAGGAACTTTTTGCTAACTATTGATGCTTGACAGCCCCACAACCTCAAGCACTTTAACCCTGAGTAACCAACCAACCATCAGTCAAGAAATTTTAAATTCTCTTTACATGCTATCATCCCCATATTCACCTTCAATGAATCAATTACAGTCAGCTACAAGTAAAACAATACAGAAACAAGATAATTTCATAAACAGAACAAACTCCCCTTTCAGCAACATCATATAATGTAACCTGGGTCACCTGCAGGTTTCCTCGCTCAAGCGATGAACTTCTCGCTCGAGCGAGAATTGACCATAGCTAAACGTCCAATGCAGTTAGCCACATAATGCAACCTGGGTCACCACATATTTCAATCACTTCTCGCTCAAGCGAAATTACCGTCGCTTGAGCTAGAATTTACCCGAGATTTTAGATAGCGGTTGTAGAATTAACCGCTATTAAAAGTATATTTTACATAGCGGTTAACGTGGAACCGCTATTATATGTCAATTATTTTAAAATTATGATCGATTATTTCATGTTATAATCGATTATAAATATCTTCGCTCAAGCGATGAGTGTCTTGCTTGAGCGATAGTTTCCCACGGTCCAACTATATGTCTCACTTTTAAGAGCGGTTAATATTTTAACCGCTCTTAGAAGTAACATATAATAGCGGTTCCACGTTAACCGCTATTTAGAACCGCTATCTAAACCCAAGTTGCATTATTTGGCTAAACGTCCAACGCAGTTAGCCACATAACGCAACTTGGGTCACCACATATTTTAATCACTTCTCGCTCAAGCGAAATAGCCGTCGCTTGAGCGAGAGTTGACCGGAGATAACCCTTTCTTACGGATTTCCTCGCTCAAGCGAAGGGTTTCTTCGCTTGAGCGATAATTGACCCGAGATTATCCCTTTGTTACAGATTTCCTCGCTCAAGCGAAGAGTTTCTTCGCTTGAGCGAGAGTTCATTGCGCGAAATAATATTATTTTAATACGTGAACGATGAATGAGTTGCGCGAAATAATATTATTTTATTACGTGAACGATGAATGATGCTAGTTGTGTAAATAAAGTTGCAGATGTGCTATTTTAGAAAATATTTTTAAAAACAGTATTATTTATGAAAAAAAGTCCCTTTAATATAATTTACTTGTGTGTTTCTTTTGACATTGTAGAAGGAATTTGAATTGTCTAAGGAGGTAGATTATCATTATTAATAATAATATTAATGCTTTTTTCCTTTATTTTTATTCTATTTCTAACAAAATAGAAATAATTATCCAAAATTACCATAAACTTGCATGATTATTTATGCGTGTCGATGTCTAAGTCTTGTAATTTCAATTATTGAAAATAGGACACCTAAGATATGTGAATAGCTTTAGCATCACATCCGTGTAATGCTTTGCACACGTGACGTGGTTTCCACTACCCACACTAATTTTAAATGGAGAATCATACATTTCTAACATTTCAAATATATAATATTTAAATTGGTATGAACAAAATAAGAAAGATTCAAATTTAAAATAAAAAAATGCATTCAAGTAAAAAAAGAATTCTGATATTTATTTATAAAATAATACTAATAATAACAAACTTTGATAAAATTAACAAAATAAATTTTAAATAAAAATATACTTTCCTTAAACATAGATTCTGTACCAGTTGTGTTTATACATTATTAAATGTTATTCCTGAGAAAAGGTAGGAAGACGTCAAATGATAGAGAACAACAGAGACACATAAGATTTTATGTGATAAAGAGAGAAATGGAAAGAACAAATATCTTTGCATTTAATAGATCTTCAATTAAATATGTTTTCCTCTTGAACATGAATCAAATTTATTATGCTCCCTTCAATTTAAAACCGGTACTTTTTATTTATTTATTTATTTTGAAAATCATAAACATTTTTTAGTTAAATATGGGTACATTTGTGGATAGAATAGATATGATAAATAAATATTTTATTTTTATTATAATTTATTGTTTGTTATGACAATAGATGTGGCAACATGTTCCTATCCTATTAATTTAATTTAGTTTAATTTCTATTTTTTGGGGGAAAAACTTGTTTAAAAAACATGATAAATTTGGATATTATATTTATTTATTATTTATATCTATATCTATAATCGATAATATATATATATATATATATATATATATATATATATATATATATATATATAGGATTTGTGTGGTCATTCTTTAATATCATATGAGAAATAAAAAAATTTATAATTTAAAAAAAAATAATTGTTATTATTTATAATTTAAAAGTAATAAAAAATATGAAAAGGAGAAAAAATATATTTAAAAAGTGAAAAAGGAAAATAAAATAAATTTTAAAATAATATTTAAAAAATTAATCATGAAATATATGGACACGCGCTTTAACAATCCTTTCTACTAGTTATATAAAGAAGATTCGTTTATGTCATCAAAAATAAAAATAAAATATTATAGTTTTAAAAAATAATTATTATAATTTATATGTTTAAAAAATATTAAAAATTGGATTAAGAAAAAAATAAGTATATAAAATAAAATTCTAAAAATTAATTATAAAAAATATCGACATAGAATTTAATGTATATATTTTAGTTGATAGCTATAATATCATTATATATAAAAAGTTATTTTCTTTTATTTCGAAAAAATTTAAATTCAATAATTTATGATACACAAAAATATATTTAAATAAATTATTAGAGTTTGTTAATTCTCAGTTCTCAGTTTGACATGATCAAATCTTATCACACTGGATTTGAGGCAAAAGTTTCGGTAACAGATCTAGATCTTTTCGTGTTTAGGTAAAATAAGACAATCACGAAATGGAAAAACAAAAAATAAATTAAAATTAACATTTGTCTCTCTTATATTTTATATAAAAATAAAAAAAAAAGTTATAACAATTGGAAATTAAATAATTTCATAAGGAAAAAATTATATAATTTAATTGTAATAATCTCTCTAATTGATATTTACATTTTTATAATTTTTAAATAAACATTGTTTTTAATAAAGTAATATTTATACACTTATTTTATTTATATATGATTGCATTAAATTATGCATAAATACAATAATTATTAAAATTTGAACTTGAATCCCTAATTGTCTATCTTTATGATTAATAATAAGATGACATTTTGTTACAGATAGAGAATTGCCTTGGTTTCGAGGACAAGGGACCTCTTAGAAGAATAGAGAGAGAAAAGGAAAATGTTTTTTTTTTCTTACCCTTTTCATTCCTTTCTTCTGTATTTAACAATACTCAGCCATCAAATGATTGGCGTAACAGAAAATATCACATACTAGAAAGGGAATCTCTAACAGAAATTACAACTCAGCAAAGAAAGATCACATACTAGAAAGGGAATCTCTAACAGAAATTACAACTCAGCAAAAAAAGAAATACTAAATCACTTAGAGATATTGTTATTTGGTGACGTAGTCACAAAGGTAAGTGGGTTGCTTGTGTCCTCTTTTGGGCCTCTTTTCCACTATGCTAAGGGCCCCATCTGCCTCTCCAGGGCCATTGCTATCAATACCCACTGTTGCGGAAAACACCTTGTCCTCAAGGTGATAATTGGAGGCAAGGTCACTCCAAAGTTCCCATGTTGTGTCCTCAGGTGGCAGGCCCGTCCACTGAACCAAAACGGTGGCGAGGAAGAGGAATCCATTTTCGTGTCCAAAATAGCTAGTGGCTTAATGAGTGGCATATTTTCTTGTGCAAGCAAAGGGGAGTCGACTGGAGAAGAAGGGAATGGTCCTTTGTGCATCTTCAGCAAGGAACAGTGAAAGACAGGATGAATTTTGGAACCCTGAGGCAAATCAAGTTGATAGGCAACTGGTCCAATGCGGGCAGCAATGCAGAAGGGACCAAAAAAATGCTTGGCCAATTTTGGAGGAGAAGGAGAATGGAGTGAACGTTGTCTGTAGGGTCTCAAGCGCACGTAAACCCAATCATCCACCTGGAAAATGACCTCCCTACGCTGTCGATCTGCAATATTCTTCATGGCCAATTGTGCTTTTTCAAGTTTCTTGCACAATTGAGTCAGGAGATCTTGGCGAGTGGTGAGGAGGGAATCCACTGCTTCTACAGCCGATGTTCCTGTCAAATAGAAGGGAATAGATGGAGGTGGTTTGCCAAAGATAACCTAGAAAGGGGTGGTTCCAGTAGTAGAATGAACCGAAGTATTGTAAGACCACTCAGCAAGTGAAATGAATTTTCCCCATTGTGAGGGCTGAGAGTGAACAAAGGAACGAAGATATTGTTCCAAGGTATGGTTAAGAACTTCGGTCTGTCCATCTGTTTCGGGGTGGTAAGAAGTGCTCATACGCAACTTTGTGCCACATAATCGAAACAATTCGCGCCAAAACTTGCTGATAAAAATTGGGTCTCTATCGGAAACCAAGCTGTGTGGGATACCATGATGCTTGCAAATCATGTCCATGAAAAGTTGTGCAACTTTGAAGGCTGTAAAATGTGCAGGGAGTGTACCGAAGCGAGCCCCTTTTGAGAAATGGTCCACAACCACAATTATAACAGTGTGGCCCAAGGAGGGGGGTAACCCCATAATAAAATCAAGTGAAAGATCCTCCCAAGTATCACGAGGTAGTGGTAAAGGTTGTAAAAGACCAGTAGGTTTCTGAGTTTCATACTTAGTCTGTTGACAAGTGGTGCATTGATAGACAAAAGTATGAACAGTGGATCGCATATTCTTCCAGAAGAAATTGGCCTGAATGCGTGCCAAAGTCTTGGAAATCCCCATATGACCCCCTAAGGGAGTATTGTGATATTCCTCCATGAGTAAAGGAATGAAAGGATTGCCCTGATTCAGCCAAATCCTGCCTTCATACAACAAAAGATCATTATGAATGCTGTAAAGAGGGTATAATGCAGGGTGGGAACGCACCTCTGCCAAGAGAGAGACGTATTCAGGGTTGTCTTGCAGAGATTTGCGGAGCTTGTCCAAGAAAAGAAAACGAGGCATTGATAAGATGAAATATTGTCCAGGGACAGTATCAGATGGACGAGAAAGTGCGTCTGCTACCACGTTGTGTTTCCCTGCTCTATATTGGATAATGTAGTCATACCCAAGTAATTTGGACAAGTAAACTTGTTGTTCTGGGGTCTGAATAACTTGAGACATTAAGTCCTTAAGACTACGATGATCCGTGAGTATGACAAAAGGATGACCCAATAGGTATTGGCGCCATTTCTTAACAGCCGTAGTGATGGCATGTAACTTGCGGACATATGTAGAAGAACGGAGTAACTTGGGGCAAAAAGGCTTACTAAAGAATGCAATAGGGTGGTTCTGTTGCATCAAAACAACACCCATAGCAGAACCTGATGCGTCAGTCTCAAGTTGGAAAGGAAGGTTAAAGTCCGGAAGAGCAAAAACCGGAGCCTCAGTCATAGCCATTTTGAGCTGATCAAAGGAAGATTGAGCAGTAGAACCCCAAAGGAAATTATCACGTTTCAACAAAGCATTAAGTGGTTCAGCAATAGAGGCATACCCCTTGATGAAGCGGCGATAAAACCCTGTCAATCCTAAGAATCCACGCAAAGATTTGACTGAAGTAGGGGTTGGCCACTAAACCATTGCCTCAATTTTGGATGGGTCTACTGCTACCCCCTCAATAGAGACAATGTGCCCCAGATATTCGAGTCACTGTTGGCCAAATATGCACTTAGAACCCTTGAGAAAAAACTGACCCGCAAGCAAGGTCTGAAAGGTTTTCTCTAAATGATGAAGGTGGTCTGTCAAAGTTGTGCTATAGACCAAGATATCATCGAAGAAGACGATGACAAATTTGCGGAGGAAAGGTTTCAGTAAGTCATTCATTGTCGCTTGGAAGGTGGAAGGGGCATTGCAGAGACCAAAAGGCATGACCCTATACTCGTAGTGACCCATGTGTGTACGGAAGGCAGTCTTGTGAATGTCAGCATCATGCATCCGAATTTGATGAAAACCCTGTCGAAGGTCTAATTTAGAGAACCACGTCGCACGATCTAGTTCATCCAAGAGCTCATCGATTGTAGGAAGTGGAAATCTATCCTTCACAGAGATGGAATTAAGAGCTCTAAAATCCACACAAAATCGCCAACTCCCATCCTTCTTTTTGACAAGGAGTACAGGGGAAGAGAAAGGGCTATGGCTAGGTTGAATCATGTCACTCTGAAGCAACTCATCAATTTGTTTCTCAATCTCACATTTTTGAAAGTGAGGATAACGGTAGGGACGTACATTGACGGGTGAGGAGTTGGGTAGAAGATGAATATGGTGGTCAGTTGGGCGTCGTGGTGGTAAAGAAGTGGGGGTAATAAAAAGAGATAGGTATTTGTGAAGTAGAGAGGAAATATGAGGATTGGTGTGTGAAGGGGTAGTGTTAGTGGTCACTGTGGAAGGAGAGGAGGAAGGTAGAACCTGTATATGGAAATAAGCAGCCCCCAAATTAGTTTGAAAGATGCGTTTAAGTTGGTGGGGCGAAATGTCTTGAGGCTCAGGTGGGGCATTCGCCCTTAACTCAACAAAGTGGCCATCCTTCAAGAAACGCATAGACATCTGGGAATAATCAGTAACTATAGGGCCTAATGGCTTAAGCAATTGGATGCCGAACACCACATCTGCACCACTAATAGGTAGAACATGCAAGTCCAAAACAAAAACGTGATCCTGAATGGAGACCTGCACATTAAGACACACATGAAGGCATTCAATAACACTACCATTGCCAATCATCACCTGTAAAGGAGGTGTGGGTTGCATGGGCAGATTGAGGAATTTAGCCACACGATCCTGTATAAAATTATGCGTGCTTCCCCCATCAACTAAGATCGTCACTTGCTTCTTAGAGATAAGACCCAATAGTTGAAGGGCTTCTGGAGCGGGAAGACCCGATAAGGCGTTGAAACTGATTTGGGATGAAGAGAGCTATTGGGGTGCAATGTCAAGGAATAGGGGATCTGGGTCAGGATCCGTCAAAGGCTCCAAGGCAATGGAAGTCTCATCATCAGGAACCTCAGCAACTAAGAGAAAGAAGCAAGCCTTGCAATGATGTCCAGGGTGAAAATTTTCGTCACAGTTGTAGCACAACCCTTTCTCTCGACGGGCTAGCATCTACTCATGGGTGAGTTTCTTGTAATTGGTCTTGGGAGGAGAAGGCAGTAAGGGTGGAGGAGGGCGAGTCGGAGTACCAGATGGGATGGAGGAAAGTGGTTGTGGCAAAAAAGGGCAGGGCCGTGCAGAACTGCGCAAATCCTGAGACTTATCCTCTTGTAGATTGGCCAAAGCAGCAGCCTGCGTAAAGGTGAGAGGTTGCAATGCTAAAACCTCACGTTTTATTGCAGGTGAGAGTCCAGAAATAAAACAACTCAAGAGAAAGGAAGGAGGAAGACCAACAATACGACTAGCCAATCGTTCAAACTCAGTAAGGTAATCATTAACAGTACCTTTTTGAGTGAGCTTGAAAAGAAGACCGCGAGGATCTTCATAATAGGAAGGAGCAAAGCGTGTTTCAAGAGCTTGAAGAAAACTGGGCCAAGATTGAATCATACCATTCTTATGCATCCACTAAAACCAGCTGAGAGCGGCACCTTCCATATAGAAGGAAACCACCTTGAGGCGATCGTCATCCGGGGTTGAATGGAATTCAAAAAATTGATTAATCTTAAAGATCCATCCCGTAGCATCATGGCCATCAAATCATGGGATGTCTAACTTCATGTGAGGCTTGAAGAAAGTGGAAGAGTTGGTAAGTGGTGGGGGGGAAGGAGGTTCAGCTTGAGAAAGCTGGGTGATGATGGAATCGAGCTTAGAGTTAAGTTCGTTCTGAGAGTTGGTGAGGATATGGTTAGATTTTGGGTGAGGCGGAGGATGGCTTCGTCAATGGTCTTGGAACGGGTGTTGTGTTCAGCCATGGAAATGAGCTCAACGAAAGCACCAAATTGTTAGGGATAGAGAATTGCCTTGGTTTCGAGGACAAGGGACCTCCTAGAAGAATAGAGAGAGAAAAGGAAAATGTTTTTTTTTTCTTACCCTTTTCATTCCTTTCTTCTGTATTTAACAATACTCAGCCATCAAATGATTGGCGTAACAGAAAATATCACATACTAGAAAGGGAATCTCTAACAGAAATTACAACTCAGCAAAGAAAGATCACATACTAGAAAGGGAATCTCTAACAGAAATTACAACTCAGCAAAAAAAGAAATACTAAATCACTTAGAGATATTGTTATTTGGTGACGTAGTCACAAAGGTAAGTGGGTTGCTTGTGTCCTCTTTTGGGCCTCTTTTCCACTGTGCTAAGGGCCCCATCTGCCTCTCCAGGGTCATTGCTATCACATTCACTGTTTAGAAATCTAACATAATTTGACACAAGAAAAAAACAAATAATTGACACTAGAAGTTTTACATGTTTACCTGATTTAATTTTAATTCACATAGGTTTATTGTTTATTTAATTTTTTTCTTTTTAAGTGTTATTAAAAAAAAATCATTCAAACATAATCCTAATTGTTTGAAGTTATTTATTGGTAAGAAGGGATGCAATAAAGGAGATTTTTCTTTTGTATATAAAAGAAAAAATAATGATGAAAGACATTGATTAATTAACTTATTAATAACTAAAACCAATATATTTTAAGTTTTAAACTAATGATCAATTTTAGAAACTAAAAGGGAGATTATAATAATTTGAATTGAATCATAGTTTTCTCATGTCTAAATTTTAATTATGAGATGTTTACCTAGATTTGACAAGAAGATTATATATGAAATGTAAATTTATTTTACATAAGAAAATTTGTGTAATTATCAATATAAAACATGATTTTTACAGAGTTTATATTTGTTAATTCTGCTTAAGTGGACAATGCGACAGAGAAAAGTCATAATATTTCAAAAATAAAGTTGTTATCGGAAGAGTAAAATCTCAACTAAAAGTTTACATTATTTAATTATAAAAAAAAAACTATCCTTAAGATGATATAATGAAATTGATTGGTATTTTTTTTCAAAAATATCATCAAAATATATAAATAAATTCACGTAAAATATTATCCTTTATTAATTAATTAGTAAAATATAAGTCATAAAATATTTTTATGATTAGTTTATTTTAAAAATTTGTTTTTTAAAATATACTTATTTTATTTATTTATTCATTAATTTATTCCATTTTTTTATTTTTTAACATATAAATTATAATAGTTAATTTTTTATATTATTTTTTAGTTTTTATAAATTATAATATATATATATATATATATATATATATATAACTTTTTTCCATGACACTGAGAGAAAGAGATAGATAATAAATAAATAAATTAATAATAAATAATGTAAAATATATATATATATATATATATATATATATATATATATATATATATATATATAATATATATAAAAGAGAGAGAAAGAGTGGGGAAGAGAGAGAGAGGACGTGGTCAAGTTAGTGGGAACAGAGACAATAACTGCCATGCATAACCGTAAATCCTACAGAACATATAACATATAACTTGACATGTAGAACATTAACATAGTAGTGTGAAAAGTAGTTCGTAAAAACACAGAAAAGTTTGTTTCTTTTGTGTTTTGTGCTATGCATGTGAGAAAAATGCACGGAAAAAAGGAGCAAGAAGAGTATATAAGGAAAGGGCCATGGAAAGCAGAAGAAGATGAGGTGCTACTGAACCATGTGAAGAAGTGTGGTCCCAGAGATTGGAGCTCCATTCGATCCAAGGGTCTTCTTCAAAGGACTGGCAAATCGTGTCGTCTTCGTTGGGTCAACAAGCTTCGACCAAACCTCAAGAAGTGAGTCAACAATATCTTTACTTTCTCTTTATTCTGTGCATATATCATGTATGATTGTTACAACAGTTTAAAATTGCATTAGTAACATAAAGGTTTTTCAACTTATTGTAATTGTAATGGCAGCATCAGCCATATTTTGTTAAAATATCAAGGAAACCAACCATGGTTGTTGCTTCTACACTTGTTTGTTTGATGAAAAGTTACAAGGATGGGGTTGCTTATCGTTGGTCCTATCTTTGGATTATACATTGATTTTAAACTTATATATTACATTATGGGATTTGCATAACTTATGTATTGGCTTTCATGTTTTGCTAGAAGTTGGTTGATGTCGTGTGTCCAACTACAATTACACTAATGGGGTTGCTTGATTGGTCTCGAATGCCTTCTTTTTATGGTGTTTTTAGTTTCTGAAAAGCCAATTTTGCTTTCTTCATTTTAAAACCGTAAGTTCTTGATGTATTTTATCCAAACTTTAGGTCTTAAAGGTAACACTGCAAGGGATGAAAACTTATTATTCTAAGTTTGCAAAAAAATAATTTGATGCCTTTTATCTGATTGTTGTCTTTTGTGTATCTCTTGGCCTCTCATAGTGGTTGCAAGTTTTCACTTGAGGAAGAGAGGATTGTGATAGAGTTGCAGGCACAACTTGGGAACAGGTGGGCTAAGATTGCTTCCTATTTGGCAGGGAGAACAGACAATGATGTGAAAAATTTCTGGAGCAGTAGGCAAAAGAGATTGGCCAGGATTCTGCACACATCAGCAACAACTCCCAAATCACAGAAAAATAAAACTAAAGTTCCTACATTTCTTGATGTTCCAACTTTGAAGGTAATTAGACCGAAACGTTCCTCTATTTCCAGTCTTTTATATACTTCTATCGTTCTGTTTTTTTTCCTTATTCTATAGAATTCAGTATTGATGAATAGGAAAATATATGGAACTGAAATTTGTACACTAAATCAGTTCCAAGATATGTTTATTCCACTGAAAAAGGTAAGATTCTACTTAATGTAATGTATTTACTACAATACAGATAACCATAACCAAGACATAACAGAAAATGTGACAGACCAAAGAAAATTTCAAGAACTAGATTGTCCTGTTGACAGTTTAATTATTGCTATTTACTAAGCTGGCATTGTATCAGTTTTTTTAACCTTGATGTTACTCTATGCGTATTCCGCTACATCTATTCCTTCCATTGCAGATGCCCCAACTTCTTAGAACTTCATTTTCCCAGATAATGCATCAGTAGGCTAAGAAAAATGAGTAAAATGTTCAATGTGGCTGTGTACTTTTCGCTTCTGCGATTTGTTTAGGTGGGCATAACATATATTTGTTGAATTGTATAGGCTCCAAAGTTCAGTTCATCCTCAGAGGGAGAGTCATTATCAAATTCTCATTCATGCGCAGTACCCTTGATTGAGAATTCTGAGGTTATCAAAATGGTGTCTTTACCAGATCTCATAAAGTCTGAGTTACCTAGTTTTGACACACTCAATGTTGAACAAGAGTTTACCCTTTTTGAGAGCTATAAAAGCATTGACCAGAATCAACAGATTTCCTTTCCTCAGATTCCAGAACTCCAAAATGATCTCAAATTCCCATTGGGAAACCAAGATGTCTTGGCCAGAATTGATGAGTCATGTTTCATTGAAGACTTTTGTGCTTTTGATGCATATGAGTTTGGAATAGGTTCACAACACCCCATTGGGTTACCTTTCTTTGAGCCACCAGGAAGTTTCAGCACTGGGACGAGGGATGGCATTGATAATTTCAAAAGCAGTGACAGCTTCTTCGATGACTTCCCTACGGACATATTTGATCACATGGACCCACCTGCAAGCCCTTCAAACTTATGACTTTTGTGGCCATTGTCGTTATTCCATACCCTGTGTTGTTGTGTTTCAGTCTTTTGTAATTGCAGGCTAAAAATTATGTCATACTTAGAACTTGGTCATACATTGCTATTTGAAATTATTGATACTGATGTCATTCGTAGGATAATCAAACAGACATTGCTTTGTCATATTGCTGGTCTTTCTGAGGGCCAAATTGTTATAGTGTGTGGACCTGAGTTGTTTCGAGTAATTACTACTAGTCATATGATCTTCGTAAAATTATATGTTGCATTGATCATTTTTGCTAATATGTTAATTAATTATTAATTGAATTGATATTCACTTGCCATCTGAACAAATGTCCTCTATTTACATATAAATTTTTGGTAAAGAATTTGGAGAAATTCACTGAAAGGGTGCCAACATTTTTGGGACCTGTTAATTAAGTCCTAATTATTAGAGGTTAGTTTCGCTTCAGTTCCTTTCCAGGTTTACCACGTCTTTTGGAGAATTAAACGTGGTTGTTATCTTTTGACTTTTTTTCCTGTTTTGTTTCCGTTTTAGAATTTTAAGCATCCAACTTTAGCTTCTTAGGCTTGTAAACCAAGCCTAAACGGTTCAATTGGAAAAAAAAAACATCAATAATTGGAATCACACAAAATTAAACAAATACTGGTGTGCTTCATAAAATGGTGAAAATATTAACAAACTCTTTCTTCTCTTCTTTCCAAAATAAAATTTTATATTTATAACACACAAATAAAAAGGATTTTCTCATAAGGAGAATTGTCTAATAGACCATCCATCACCATTGAGTTCAATCATCAACCAAAATTTCAGTAAATTCATATAATGTATCCATCACCTTATTCTGATTATAATGGGATGAGTAAAGCCCTACTACTGTTTCTTTTCATCCTATGTTTACCATTCAATCGAGTGAAGAATAATGGTGTTTACATTTTCCTATAAATCAAGCTTTCTAATGCAGAAGTCTTTGGAGAACTCAAACATAAAGTAGCCACAGTAGTAAGCAAGAATCAGGCCTCAGAGGTGTAGATGGCCATTATTGTGCAGTTTTGATTTGGGTGTATTTTACACCAGTTTGACCATTGTGAACAAGAGCTTCAAATTCTCCAGCAGTGAATGATTGATCTTTCTTGAAAATTGGGCGTCTGAGTTGGACGTATCCACAGTAATCAACTTCATACACTTCAACCCCCTTTACGAAAGAAGAATATGCCACTCCAACTCCTTCCCCTACAAAAGATGCAATCTAATTAGATTTCAGTTTGCAAAAGTCTATTGCCCACTTCAAAACAGACAACCTTCTTCATTCAGTGACCATTAACAGATTCAGTAAATTTCATTCTTGCACATTAATGCAACAATAAAAAAAAGACTGCATCTACAAATAGAAAGGTGTTTTTACAGATGGAATGATGAACAAGAAATTGAATATTATACCATGTGTGACAAGCAGCAAGTTCTCAGTATGATATTTGTCAGCAAGGTCTTTAACTATTTGTTTATATCTAGGCCTTGTGTGCAAGTTTGGATCTTCTTCCCACTGGGGCAACTGAAGTTCCTCAAGCAAAAAAGTTTTGATCAGCCCAAGTGACATTTGCATTCATACATATATAACTATCAAATGTGCCAAAACTTCTCAGTTGAAAATGAAGATGAAAACCACTTTACCGTTTTATAGACCCTTTCCACATTCTTATCCACTGTTCCTGCCGGAAGCATGGCCTCGATCTCGGGTATATCAAATCCCCAGTTTCCGTCTTTAGGAACTGCCTCAAGTCTGATCGCTGCCCTGCTCATCATTTCACACAAGCCATGTTCAACAGAGACCTGCAGTTGTTGACGACAGGGTTAGAATTTAATAAACTCAATAGCTGATATATGAATCTACTCAGGATTTGGAAGGCATGTTATAGGTTTAAAAAGGAGAAAATATGAAATTCATGTTACTCTTTCACCTAAAAACCTATATAATTCTATTCCTGCGTATAACACTGAACCTATGATACAAAAACATTGAGTTTTCATCACTGAACCAAAGGTTTGAATGTTAACATTTATCCATCAAAGACAAACATCCCAAACATAGAAATCAAACATAACCATTGTTTGCAGTAACATTACTGACAAA
The DNA here is from genome assembly GCA_963425845.1 of Sphenostylis stenocarpa. Taxonomy (NCBI): domain Eukaryota; kingdom Viridiplantae; phylum Streptophyta; class Magnoliopsida; order Fabales; family Fabaceae; genus Sphenostylis; species Sphenostylis stenocarpa. The sequence continues at coordinate 35,057,279 of OY731401.1, forward strand.
TTTATTCAAACATAATTGTGTTCTGATGTAAGACAAGTTAATGCTTGTCCTTGGTAAACTGCAATAGAAGTTCCATAAACTTAATTAGAATGTACAAGTTAAATATCTATGCATCATATCATAGATATCATTAACACGATATTTAGATAATTATTATAAAACTCCTATAACTTTCCAAGACAGTATGATTAGTAATAGTTGAGCTCAGTGCAAGCACAAATCACTGTTGATCATTTATTATATGAAGAAATGATCGAATGATTGTGAAATTGAATGTCTATTAAAATTCGAATTATTTTATATTAAAAAATCGTCCCTGCTGATCGATAATCCGAATTTGACCAAAAAAATAAAGTTAAGCAGAGAGGTTGGTTTTTTTTTGCTTTAAAGTCGAAATTAAATTTTATTATGTCATACTTTTTTAATTTTATTATTTTTATTGGTTATACATTAAATTTTATTTTAATAAAATAATTATATTTTAAAAGATTAAAAATAACTAATAATTTAAATTTTTATTATTTTAAACTAAATAAATAAAAATTAACTTATTAATTTTTTTATAAATTATATATTTCATATTTTTAAATGATAACTTAAAAATTAATAATTTTTATATATAATTAAATATTTCAATATAATATTATAATAATAATAACAATTATATTCTAAATATTTTATATTTATATAAAAAAATAATTAAATATTTTTTATATTCATATTATAATATAAATATAATAAATTAAAAAATATATATATTTAATTAATAATTATTATAAATTATAAATATTTATTTATATATAAAAAATACGTAAAAATTTTAAAATTAATTTATTATAAATATAATTATTTTTAAAAAAATAATATAAATCGGATAGCAAATCCCATACCTTCTAATCCCTCTCACCCGGTGCCATGCCTAGAAAAAACAGAAATAACACAAAAAAATAAAATAAACATAAAAGTTTTCATCCCAAAATTTTCTTATCAAGATCACGCAATTACTGCAACACAACAAACTAAAAGTTACAAAAACAAGCACCACATTAAACAAATGCATCAAATCAGAGTTTAGAATCTGCTTGATTATTTAGTACCTGTCAATCCAGTTTTGATCCTTAAATTTAGAAGAGATTATTCTAGTCTTTTATTATTATGTTTTTAATACGATTTCAGTCTTTAAAAACTACTGAGGACTAAAAATGGATTTGAAAGAGATAAATTTGTACTCCTTTAAACTAAAAAGGTGTTTTTTCAAGGTTAAATAATTAAAATACATTTTATAAAAGAATTAAGGATCAAATCAGGGTTCACTTCAAATTTTAGATTTGAAATAAACAATTAATCCTTAAAGTTATAATTCTATTAAACATTGATGTTCATATTCTGCAAAAGGAATAAAAAGACGAGTTTGACCTTGATTTTAGATGGATCGATGAGGACGCCATCGCCAGTGAGGTTGTTGGGACGGTCGTCGTCGCAGACGGCGGAGAGGGCGACGACGACTTCAGCGGCGGTTTGGACGCATCGGAGAAAGGGAGAGACGAAGACACGGTTGAGAGTGAAAGGTAGGATTTTTCGGAAACTGCGGCCAGTGGCGAAGGCTCGGGCCCGACCCTGTTGGATCAGGGGCGGGTCCCAGGGTCGGGTTGCGGTGGCGACCCACATCGGTTCGAAGTTGTCCATGCGATCGCCGTGACGCATTACGACGACGTTCTGGTAGAACTCTGGTGCTGCAACGCCACTTGAAGCCATTTCCGGGTTCAGCGAGAGAAAGAAAGAAAATGGAAGAAGAAAGAGAAGACGATCGATTTCCTTTGTTTCTACGTACAAAACACTTTCACAGAAAAAAAGAAGAAGCTACAACTTTATTATGTTTTCAGGGATTTTTTTAAAAATATAATTAATTATTAAAATATACTCTCTATCGTTTTATTTACCCCAATAAATAAACACGTTTATTTTAGAAGGTCAAAATTCTGTTCTGGCAAACCGAATATGAAGATTTGTCACGTGGGACATAAGTGAGAGTTTAATTTTGAACTGCGTTTTATTTTATTTTTTTCTGCGTCAGATTATTTTTTTTAATTATATTTATATATTTATATTTATCAATTCATATAATTAAATATTATTATATTTATATATATTTAAATATGATAATAATTTAATAATTATATATTTAAATATGATAATAATTTAATAATTATATATTTAAATATGATAATAATTTAATAATTATATATTTATATGTTTAGATAATTATGTATATATATATATGAATATATTTAGATATTTATATTGATATATTTTTATATATTTATATAAATATATATATATATATATATATAATTATGTAATTAAATATTTATATATGTAAATATTTATAATATATATAATTATGTAATTAAATATTTATATGTTTATATATTAACATTTATTTAATAATTATATATTTAAATTTTTATATATTAGTATATTTATAAAAATATATATCTATATAATTTGATAAGTATATATTTATATAATTAGATATTAATATATATTTATATATTACATATGTTAATAATTTTATATTTGTATATTTAAATAATAAAATTATTTGATTTGTTATGTATAAGTAATGTCGCAGCCGTCAAAAGAGGTGGTCGAACGATGCGATGGTTTTGTTTTGACTCGCGTTTTTTAAAAGATGTTACAACGTATTTAGGTTGTTCGATAACCGGGCTAGACCTAAAGGCGAGATTTTCGAAAAGGGTTCTGGAGTCGTCACCAATGTTTTATCTAGAAACATTGGAAAAGAAAGAAAAAGAATGCGTTAGTTTAAAAAAATCATATAACTAGAGTTGGGTAAGGGAGTTAGTTACGTGTAGGAAAGGTATTAGCTTCCTTACGACGCCCCTTTCGGGTTTCCTATGATGGATCGTTTATTTTATAAATAAAAACTCTAAAATTACGCTTTTACCCTTGTTTATTTATTTGCGGAATTTAAATGGTTGACTACATGGTCCTAACAGCTAATGCACAGATAAATATAATAATAAAGCGGTAAAAGAAGATAGAAAGTGTAGGAACCTTCGAAACAAGCTTTGTATTAATATTCTTGGTAAAGAAATGTCCATCTTCGAAGAGGAGGTATTATGCTCTTTATTTTGAGGCCGGGAAAGATTTGGGGTCTACAGTTGCCCCCCCTTCACCTGACTAGCCAACTGTTGGCTTGTTGTGCCAAGAAGATCGGCTGGAGGGTGAAGGAGTTAACCCTCTTGCCCAGTTGTCCTTCGGATGTTCCGTCTTGCGGTGACTGATCCTTTGGGAAAAAGTGTACACCTCCGGGATGCTCCTTCTTGCGGTAGCTGACCCTTTCAGTTGATGAGTACGAACCCCCATTTGGTTTGACGAGTATGAACCCCCGTCTGGTAAGCCCCATTTTGTAAGACTTGATGAGTACACACCCCCATCTGGTGTTTGACGTGTATGAACCCTCGTCTGGTAAGCCCCCTTTTGTAAGGCTTGATGAGTACACACTCTCATCTGGTGTTGAGTCCACTTTGTAGGACTGCTGGTGGTGGCGGCTTACTGCTCTAGCTCATGCGCCGGGTGAGAAACCTTAGGATGCTCCTTTGATGCGGTAGCTAACCCCTTGGTTGATGAGTACGAACCCTCATCAAGTTAGGTGCCTCAGGATGCTCCTTCGATATAGTAGCTTGAAAGTGATGAAGATCTTATTGAATTACTTTGGCAAAGATCTTGTTGATTTGATGAAGTCAAAATGAAGTCAAGCCAACTTTGCTGCAATCAAAGGTCACTTAGATAAAAGGGTAGTGTGATTAGTGAGTCTGCATCTTTACTTAGGTATAATCATTTTTATCTCTCTGCTGCATGAGGTTTCTTCATTTAAAAGATTTTGCAATTGCCTCTAAAAAGCGTTTAAACGGTTAAAATCAAAGTATTTTGATAAAAGGTTTTTAATTAACTATTTTAACTAATAGTATACAAGCTTTATCAACTAAAATGTTCTTAACACTTTTACAACAGGTTTTTAACCGATATGTTTTCGAAATAATCGATTGTGTTTCATTAGAAGGATTTTTGAAAACCTTCTGCCAGTATTTTAACTGATATAGAATCGAAATAATCGATTAAAATGACTTAGAATATTTTGAAAAGTGTTCTGGCAGAATTTTAATCGATACAAACTCGAAATAATCGATTAAAATAACTTGAAGTGTTTTGAAAGTTGTTCTGTCAGTATTTTAATCGATACAAATGCGAAATAATCGATTTAAACAACTAAGAGTTTTTCCCATAATGTTTTAATCGATTAAAACAAGGTTTCTATCAGTTAAAATAACTTAGAAAGTTTTATGAAATCTTTTGGCAGAATTATAATCGATTAAAATGCATTTCAATCGAGTAAAATAACTAAGTGAAATTTTTTCAAAGTGTTTTAATCGATTAAAACAGATTGTTATCAGTTAAAATCACTTAGAAAAGTTTATAAGAATGTTTTGCAGTATTTTAATTGATTGAAAGACGAAACAATTGATTAAAACAGTTTGGAAGATTTTTTACAAAGAGTTTTAATTGATATAAACGGTGTCGTATCAGTTAAAACAAATCTGGAAAATAATCAAGAACATTTTAACAGATTAAAATAAGTTTTAACAAATTAAAACAAGACTTTTAACAGATTAAAAGATTATTTTAACAGATTAAATAAACCAGCAGTTTTGAAAATCTTCTATATAAACATATTTGCTTGAACCTTTTAAAACACATCTTTTAGCAATCAATGAAGCAATCAAAAGTGCTACTTTCAAGAGAGATTCGCGTTAGTTTTTGTGAAGTTCATAAGAATTCTTTCTTGAGGCAAAATTGCATTCTTTTGGAGAAGAAACACATACTGTAGAGCTGCATAAATCTGGTTTGAGCGTTCTAAGTTTCTTCTATTTGTTTCTTTACTTTCTTTACTGTATTGTGGGTTCCTGGAATTGTGGGCACTGGTTTCTGTAGTTGGAATTTGGCTGCAGGGTTGGTCAAGAACTGGAATTTGGTTCTTGGTGAAGGTTTAGGTGCAGGAACTGGAATTGTGGTTCTTGTGGTAGATTGAGTGTGAGATTAAAGTTGTAATCGGTAAAATGTTCAATCTAGTGGAATCCAGCTGGAATTTGGCTGGAGACTGGACGTAGCCCTGAGATTGGGTGAACCAGTATAAACCTTGGTTGTATCTTTCTAAACCTTTCTCTTCTTTAATTCTGTCACTGCATTTATTTTTGATTGCTTGCTGTGTGATTCAAAAACTGGTCTGAAATCTTAATCTTTGAAATAGATAATCTGTAATTTGCGAAAATCTTTCAAAGATCAATTCACCCCCCCTCTTGATCTCAGCCTACATTTCTAACAATTGGTATCAAGAGTAAGGTTCTTGAGAGTTATTCAAGTCTTTCGATCAAAATGGCTGGAAACAAATTTTCTGAGGGTGCTTGTATTGATAGACCTCTACTATTTTGTGGTACAGATTACTCCTTTTGGAAGATTAGGATGAAGATCTTTATTGAATCTGTTGGTATAAATGTATGGAATATCATTGAACAAGGAACTTATGTTTTTAACAAAGACTGGTCTAGCTTAAATGATTGTGAAAAGAAATTAATCCAAGATGATTGTATTGCCAAGAATGTCATTATATCTGCACTTAACATAAGTGACTTTTTCAGGATAGCACATTGTCAAACTGCTGCACAAATGTGGAAAACCCTTGAAATGGCCTATGAAGAAACAACAGAGACATGCTTAATGGTCAATTCGGATTCTCCAATAACCAGTGTAAGTTCTGACTCAACAACTACTCTGAATTATAGTTCTTTACAAGATGCCTTTTATGAAATGCATGCAGTAGCTAAGATATTAGAAATTGAAAACAAAATATTAAAAAGTATGAATAGTCTATTAGAAAACAAGATCACTCTTGTTGAAAAGAAAATAGTTGATGAAGAAATCAAGAATGAAAATTTGGATATAGGTAATAACTCTGATTGCATGTGTAATGTTAAAGATTGTAAAAATTGTCCTGAGTTGCAAGAGAAATTAACATATTTAATTAAAACTGCATCTAAACTAGCACAAGGAAAGACTAGTCTTGATATGATACTTGATTCTCAAAAATTAGTTATTAACCGTGGTGGTATAGGTTTTACACCTCCCATTGGAAAGAAAACTAGAGCACTTAAAAACTATTTTGCATATAGTAAATCTGTGTCATCTCCATTTATTAAATGTTTTTACTGCATGAAAAAAGGTCATTCTGTGAAATATTGTAGAATTAAGAAATATGTTATTCCTAAAGGTAGAATGAAGTGGATACCCAAAAAGTCATTTCAAATAACATGATTGGACCCAGTAATTAAAAAGGGGTACCAGAAATATGCCTAATCTGTTTTGCAGGAACAAAATCTGGAAGTCTCTTGGTATTCAAAACAACAAGTTCGGTTCTGGATTCATGGACTGAGTATTTTAATTGATATAAAACTATTTTAATCGGTTAAAATCACTTACAGAGAATACCATAAATGCTGACCGTATAGTTTTAATCGATTGAAATACGAATTAATCAATTAAAATGTTCTCTAGAATCGAGTTTAACTGTTTTAATCGATTAAAATGGATTTATATCAGTTAAAATCATTAACAGGATAAAATTAATCGATTATTCCTCGTTTAAATCGATTATTCCTCGTTTAAATCGGTTATTATTCTGATATATTCTCTCCAGAACTTGATTAATCGATTGAATATCAAATTAATCGATTAAAATTTTACTTCTAGTGCAGAATTAATTGGTTATTTCAATTCTGTATCATTTTGTACTGCAACTATACTAATTTCTTTTCAGGCAAAACAAACTGAAGATCTCTGGTACCTTGACAGTGGCTGTTCTAAACACATGACAGGTGACATTACAAAATTTTACAACTTAAAACTAAAGAATGGAGGGACTGTTGTTTATGGGGATAATAACAAAGGAAGAATCCTTGGAATAGGTGACATTAAATGCACAAAATCAGGTATTATTAACAATGTATTATATGTTGAAGGTTTAAAACATAATTTGATTAGTATTAGCCAACTTTGTGATAAAGGACACAAAGTTGTCTTTGGGCAAGATCAATGTCAAATAATCAAAGCAGATTCAGAACAGGTATTGATTACTGGTAAGAGGATCAATAATATTTACATGTTAGATACTAATTCTACTAAAAACTGTTGCTTAATTTCTAAAGAGATGATTCCTGGTTGTGGCATAGGAGGTTAGCTCATATTCATATGAATCATCTAAACAAACTGATTTCTAGAGATCTTGTAGTTGGCTTACCTAAACTTAAGTTTGTGAAAGACAAAGTATGTGATGCATGTCAAAAGGGGAAACAAGTAAGGAATTCTTTTTCACAGAAAAATATTGTTTCAACATCTAGACCTCTTGAACTTTTGCACATGGATCTCTTTGGTCCTTCTAGAACTATGAGTTTAGGAGGAAATCTATATGCACTGGTTATAGTAGATGATTACTCAAGATTTACCTGGACATTATTTTTAAAATTAAAATCTGATACTTTCCATTTGTTCAAGAAATTTGCGAAACAAATTCAAAATGAAAAAGGCTATTTTATCTCTTGTATTCAAAGCGATCATGGGGGAGAATTCTCAAACGAAAATTTCAATAAATTTTGTGATAAACATGGTATCAAGCATAATTTTTCTGCTCCTAGAACTCCTCAACAGAATGGTGTAGTTGAAAGGAAAAATCGTTCTCTTGAAGAGCTAGCTAGGACAATGCTTAATGAGAAAGCATTACCAAAATATTTTTGGGCTGATGCCGTTAGCACTGCTTGCCATGTATTAAACCATGTTTTAATCAGACCTTTCCTTAAGAAAACTCCCTATGAATTATTCAAAGGTAAAAAGCCTAACATAAACTATTTTAGAGTATTTGGAAGTAAGGTTTTTGTCTTAAACAATGGAAAAGAAAATCTTGGAAAGTTTGATTCCAAGTCAGATGAAGGTATATTCTTGGGGTATTCATTAAATAGCCATGCTTATAGAATCTTTAACAAAAGGCTAAATACTGTAGAAGAATCTGTCCATGTTGTATTTGATGAGACTAACCCAAGTATGCAGAATATTTCTGAATATAGTACAAAAGATGATGTTTTAACTGATTAAATGTATCAGCTAAAACTGCCAGAATCAACAGTTTCTCAAAAACAGGTTGAAGATATTGAAGAAACTGAAGAGCAGCTGCCTAAAGAATGGAAAACTCCAAGAAATCTTTCAATAGACAACATTATTGGTGAAATAAATCAGGGAGTTTCCACTAGAAGATCTTTAAATAAATTTTGCAATCACATGACATTCGTTTCACAAGTTGAACAAAAAACCATATCTGATGCATTAAAGGATAATAATTGGATTAATGTTATGCATGATGAATTAAATCAATTTACAAGAAATGAAGTATGGGAATTAATTCCAAAACCAGATAATGCAAATATTGTAGGTACAAAATGGGTATTTAGGAATAAAATGGATGAAAATGGTATAATCACTAGAAACAAGGCTAGATTAGTTGCTAAATGGTATAATCAGCAAGAAGGAATTGATTTTGATGAAACATATGCTCCAGTTGCTAGATTAGAAGCTGTTAGACTTTTACTTGCTTATGCTTCAATAAAAAGTTCCAGGTTATTTCAAATGGATGTCAAAAGTGTTTTTTTAAATGGCTACTTGAATGAAGAAGTTTTTGTTACACAACCACCTGGTTTTGAAGATCATATTCATCCAGAATATGTTTATAGATTAAAGAAAGCTCTATATGGTCTCAAACAAGCCCCAAGACAATGGTACGAAAGGTTGAGTACTTTTCTCATTTCAAAGGGATATCAAAGAGGTTTGGTTGATAAAACTTTATTCTTAAAGAAATTGAATATTGATGTAATTCTGGTTCAAGTATACGTTGATGACATCATATTTGGAGCCACTTATGAATCTTTATGTAAAGATTTTATCAAAGATATGCAGGGAGAATTTGAGATGTCTATGATGGGGGAACTCAACTACTTTCTTGGATTACAAGTTAAACAACTTCAAGAAGGAAGTTTTCTTCATCAATCTAAATACTGCACAAAACTTTTAAAGAAATTTGAGATGGAACATTGCAAAGAAGCATCAACACCAATGTCCACAAATTGCCATCTTGATTCTGATGAAAAAGGAAAACCTGTTGATGAAACAAAATATAGAGGACTTATTGGTTCTTTACTATATCTAACAACAAGTAGACCTGACATTATGTTTAGTGTTTTTATGTGTGCCAGGTTTCAATCCGCACCAAAAGAATCTCATCTTACTGCTGCAAAAAGAATCCTCAAATATCTCAAAGGAACTTTAAATGTTAGGTTATGGTATCCTGGTGAGTCCAAACTAAACTTAATTGGATACTCTGACTCAGATTTTGCAGGTTGTAAGCTTGATAGGAAAAGCACCAGTGGCACCTGTCATCTCCTTGGAAGCAGTCTAATCTCTTGGCATAGTAAAAAGCAATCATGTGTTGCTCTTTCTATAGCTGAAGTAGAATACATTGCAGCTGGAAGTTGTTGTGCTCAATCTCTTTGGATCAAACAACATCTTGAGGATTATGGTTTAATTCTCAGAAAAATTCCTCTCTTATGTGATAATACTAGTGCCATTATGTTAACTAAAAATCCAATTCAACATTCTAGGACAAAACATATAGAAATCAAACATCATTTTATTAGAGATCATGTTTTGAAAGGTGATTGTGAAATTTTCTTTATAGAAACTGAAAAACAACTAGCAGATATTTTTACAAAACCTCTTGCTCGTGATCGGTTTTACAAAATTTGCACTGAATTAGGCATTTTAGATGCATCAAACATTACTTAGTTTTTCAAAACTGGTTGTTTTAATCGATAAAAACAAGTTTAAATCGATTAAAAGCACTTATACAGAATTTTTCTTACTGTTTTAATTGATTAAATGTCGATTTAATCGATTAAATCAACTTTTGTTTCAAACTTTCGAAACTCATCACTGTTTTAATCGATTCAAATGTTATTTTAATCAATTAAAACTAGTAACAAGATCATTTTAATCAATTTTGTCCTGTTTTTAATCGATTATTACTCTGGAAAGAAAAATTAAAGGCTTTAGTTAATGGCTGTTCTTGTAACATGCTACTAAAGCATGATTCCCTTATCTTTACACGTATTAATTGTATTCATTGCAAACATGTTAATAAAGATAAGTTTGAATCAACTTTGATTGGTCTTTACATGAGTAAGGTATCTTGTTCAAATCTTTTATTGTTTTTCAAAAACTGATACATATCATGTTTAGTTTTGCTCCTCTATTCCCTATTTTTTGATGAAGTCAAAAGGGGGAGAAATAATTGCTTTGATTTTCTGTATTTAGGGGGAGTAGCAATATAGGGGGAGAAAAGGAAAGATGACTAATTTTTTGTATACTCACTAATCTATATATTCAAGTGATTTCTTCTACAGAGTTATTAGTCAAAGAGAAGTTTGTCTTCATCAAATAGGGGGAGAATGAAAGTGATGAAGATCTTATTGAATTACTTTGGCAAAGATCTTGTTGATTTGATGAAGTCAAAATGAAGTCAAGGCAACTTTGCTGTAGTCAAAGGTCACTTAGATAAAAGGGTAGTGTGATTAGTGAGTCTGCATCTTTACTTAGGTATAATCATTTTTATCTCTCTGCTGCATGAGGTTTCTTCATTTAAAAGATTTTGCAATTGCCTCTAAAAAGCGTTTAAACGGTTAAAATCAAAGTATTTTGATAAAAGGTTTTTAATTAACTATTTTAACTAATAGTATACAAGCTTTATCAACTAAAATGTTCTTAACACTTTTACAACAGGTTTTTAACTGATATGTTTTCGAAATAATCGATTGTTTTCATTAGAAGGATTTTTGAAAACCTTCCGCCGATATTTTAACCGATATAGAATCGAAATAATCGATTAAAATGACTTAGAATATTTTGAAAAGTGTTCTGCAGAATTTTAATCGATACAAACTCGAAATAATCGATTAAAATAACTTGAAGTGTTTTGAAAGTTGTTCTGTCAGTATTTTAATCGATACAAATGCGAAATAATCGATTAAAACAACTTAGAGTTTTTCCCAGAATGTTTTAATCGATTAAAACAAGGTTTCTATCAGTTAAAATAACTTAGAAAGTTTTATGAAATCTTTTGGCAGAATTATAATCGATTAAAATGCGTTTCAATCGATTAAAATAACTAAGTGAACTTTTTCCAAATTGTTTTAATCGATTAAAACAGATTGTTATTAGTTAAAATCACTTAGAAAAGTTTATAAGAATGTTTTTCAGTATTTTAATCGATTGAAAGACGAAACAATCGATTAAAATAGTTTGGAAGATTTTTTACAAAGAGTTTTAATTGATATAAACGGTGTCATATCAGTTAAAACAAATCTGGAAAATAATCAAGAACATTTTAACAGATTAAAAGAAGTTTTAACAGATTAAAACAAGACTTTTAACAGATTAAAAGATTATTTTAACAGATTAAATAAACCAGCAGTTTTGAAAATCTTCTATATAAACAGATTTGCTTAAACCTTTTAAAACACATCTTTTAGCAATCAATCAAGCAATCAAAAGTGCTACTTTCAAGAGAGATTCGCGCTAGTTTTTGTGAAGTTCATAAGAATTCTTTCTTGAGGCAAAATTGCATTCTTTTGGAGAAGAAACACATACTGTAGAGCTGCATAAATCTGGTTTGAGCGTTCTAAGTTTCTTCTATTTTGTTTCTTTACTTTCTTTATCGTATTGTGGGTGCCTGGAATTGTGGGCACTTGGTTTCTGTAGCTGGAATTTGGTCGTAGGGTTGGTCAAGAACTCGGAATTTGGTTCTTGGTGAAGGTTTAGGTGCGGGAACTGGAATTGTGGTTCTTGTGGTAGATTGAGTGTGAGATTAAAGTCGTAATCAGTAAAACGTTCAATCTAGTGGAACCCAGTCGGAATTTGGCCGGAGACCGGACGTAGCCCGGGATTGGGTGAACCAAGTATAAACCTTGGTTGTATCTTTCTAAACCTTTCTCTTCTTTAATTCTGTCACTGCATTTATTTTTGATTGCTTGCCGTGTGATTCAAAAACTGGTATGAAATCTTAATCTTTGAAATAGATAATCTGTAATTTGCGAAAATCTTTCAATGATCAATTCACCCCCCCTCTTGATCTCAGCCTACATTTCTAACATAGCTGACCCTTTGGCTATGGTTGAGACTTACTGATTCTGATCATGCGCCGGTGCTGTGATGCGTTCTCTTGCTTTTTTATATTTGTTTTTGACTTTTCTGGAGTAGTCATCCGGTTATTTGCCAGGGATTATTTCGACTCTTCTGGTGGTCGTCCAGCTTGTTGGTTGCTGGGTAGTCTTATTTTGTAGTTTGACTTTGCTGATCGTTGAAAAATTCTTGGTCAATATGTTGACTTGCCAATCTGTCTTGGCTTTTGTTTTGGTTTTTAATCCTGTCTTTTTCTGCGGCTTTATCTTTTTTCTTGCGATTTCGGATTTTGGCTTTTTCGGGACTAAGTGTAAGTCTTTTTACTTTTTAGTTTCTTTTCGTTACGCTGACTTTTTTCGAAAAGAGAGCAAAAATGAAAGAAAGAAAGTTTATTTATGATAAAATTTGATTACAACATTTATTTTGGGGTAATATCCCTAAGACTATGGCGGGCTCGAGCCGGGAGACGATCCGGGAAGAGGGAACTGCCGATACATATGTCTCTGAAACTCTTCCTGGCTTCGGACTGAGTCGAGATGTTCTTGTTGAAGCAGTGCCAGGTCTTATCTCATCCCCTCCTGTATCTGGCCGAAGGTCTCCATTCGCGTCTCAAAGACATCCTACCTTAGGGACATCTGGTCAAACTACTGGCGTAACTCGTAGATGTTGCGGTTGATGCCAGGAAAGTCGTCCCTGTACTGTTGTTGTTGCTGCTGCTGTTGTTGTTGTTGCTGGAACTCCGGGGGTGTCGGGAGGTCTTGCATCGCCACCAGGTCCTGGAGGTCTAGGGTCATGGCTAGTGAGGGGTGGAGAGCCAACCGGGAACCTTGACGGGTCAGCATCCCCATGTTGACAAGCACGGACCCGTTGATAGACTCGGGTCGACGATCGGAGGAGATGCTCTCTCCGCCCTGACAACCCCACTTCTCAGCTAGTGGGGTGATGAGCGGACCATGAGCAGTGGCGGATCTTGACCATTGATCTTGGGGGGGCCAAATAATATATTATTAATAAATAATAAATAAATATAAAAGGAAGAAAGAATATGAAAGGTTGAAAAGATAAAATTGTAAATATATACTTAAATATATTAAATGATCATTAAGTTTGAGGGAAACAAAATCATAAATTACATGAGAGTTAGGAGGGGCTGGGAGGATAAAATTGTAAATATACAAGTAAATATATTAAATGCTCATTATGTTTGGGGGGGGCCAAAATCATAAATTACATGGGAGTTACAAAACTTTGGGGGGGCCACGACCCCCTTCAGCTCCCAAGAAGATCCGCCACTGCCCATGAGGATGACTCCCACAGGACGACACCCAAAATCCTTAAGGGCCTTCACGAAGAAATAGTTGGGGTTGCACCGACGCCCTTGGCTCATGCAGTGAAGGGCGAAGAGGTCCGGATAGGTGACATTCCCCTAGCTCTCCTTCCGCCCGTGGATAGTTCCTGCCAACATCTTGTGGCAGATGCGGAGAGCGAGAGTGAGTACGGACCCTTTCAACAGGGACGATAGGACGCACATCCCGGTGAGATCTTCCCACATCTTGAAGCACTTGTTGGATTTGATGAAGACATATTTAGTTGATATAGTTTAGTTTGTGGGTGTGTAGATGAATAGGTTAGAAGTTTAAAACTTAATCTCTTGATAGGCCAATAGATCTTGTGATAAGCGCCTTGAAATGATGCATCTCATTGAACTCATTTTTCTGCATGAAAAACTAACCTTTAAGCATTAAAAGAACAAACTAAGTTTTTCAATCTGTTGAAAAGGAGTTTCAATCTGTTAAAATCACTTATCATAAGAAGTGTTCATATATAGTCGAAATGTCAATTGGTTGAATCGCAGAATCAACAGGTTAAAAATGTTCTTAATGATTTTTTCAAATATTAAAGGTTTCGCATTTTCAATCTCTTGAAATATTTTTTAATCTGTTGAAATAGAGAGACCATTTTTTCAGTCTAAGAGTTCACAAGATTTCAATCTGTTGAAATGTTTTTTAATCTGTTGAAACAGAGAGACCATTTTTTCAGTCTAAGAGTTCACAGGATTTCAATTTGTTGAAATGTTTTTTAATCTGTTGAAACAGAGAGCTATCATTTTTTTCTAAGGTGTTTCAATCCATTGAAAAATCGAATCAATCGATTGAATGAAGTTTTAAATAAAATCAATCATTTGAAACGTCGTTTTAAATCGATTGAAAAACATTCTGATCGATCATAATTCGATTCTAATCGATCATAATTGATTCTAACCTATTATATTGTTATTCTGATCGATCATTTGCTACTCTGAATCAGTTTTTATCAGTTTAAACATTTTGGTTCTCTCTTTTATTCTATAAATACAGGTTTGATCTATCTTTTGAAATATACAATTTGAGAAAACATTTTGAAAGCAATCTTGGAGCTATCATATCCGTGACTTTCTCTATGCATTCAGAAACTTTTCATATCATAAGGTGCTTTGATCAAGATTGTTGTTCATCAAAGAGAGAAAGTTCTGAGTTAGAATTGCTTCTGGACATCTATACTGTTAAAGCTGCAGTCCAGGTTTTTTCTTTTCATATTCTTGTATAAAGTGTGATTGTGTAGATTGGGTTTTGAATCTGCACTGGGTACAGTAACTGGATTTGGTTACTGGGAGGTTTTCAAGAGTCTATCTTGTGGGTTTGTGAGATAGTTCTTGGGGTAGATTGGTGAATATCTACTGGTTGTAATTTTCACTTGGAATTAGTGGAACTTGGCAGATTTGTCAAGAACTGGATGTAGCTCTGGTAAAGAGTGAACTAGTATAAACTTTTGTGTTGAATTTATGCTTTCATCTCTTTTATTTCTTGTTTATATTCTTGCTGTGATTAAAATCAAATCTACCTATAGAAGAATTGAATAAAGATAAATCATTCTTCCCAAAGAAAGTGTGTTTTGCGAAAAAGTTTTCTAAAGTTCAATTCACCCCCCCTCTTGAACTCAACCATTAATTCTTACACATCTCACCGACTGTGAGGGTCGGAGGCCGCTCACAGATGGCCCCTCAGTACTCCGGGGTCAGGATGTCTTCGGGTCGTACAAAGCCAATGGAGACGTTCAACTCGTCTAGCGTCATCGTTTGGTACGACCCGTTCATGTAATAGGACACCATCTTGACCGGCGGGAGGCCCGGTATCATAGTGGGGAGCTCGAAGTACGTGATGGAGGCAAGGAACTCCATCATTGCCTGCGGGTAGATGCATGATAAGTGTCTAGTTTGCATCATTTTTAATGGCGCTTTATTTGAGTTTTCTAGTTTATTTGTGTTAGAACTCCCCTTAATTCCAATTGTTTTCCTTCATTCTACACATGTTATTCGGGTGTCTCAGTTTTGTAGGAATAGCTTTGTTATAGGTTTATAAACTTGGAAATGGGAAGCATTTGATGAAGCATTGGATGAAAAGGAATTCAAGCCACTAAAAGCACAAAAATAAAACCTTGGATTGCATTGTAAAAGAAAAGAGAAAAGAACACTTCAGGGCCTTAAAGCATTGTTAAAGAGCATTTTGGGTGAAGTTAAGTGAAATCCACTGGCAGTGGGTTTTTCCCACTGGCAGTGGATTTCGCTGGAAAATGGCACTGTGGCGTAAAACAAATCCACTGGCCATGGGTTTTTCCCACTGGCCGTGGACTTCACTGGAAAATGAGTATTGCGCCCCTGTCACGATCCACTGGCCGTGGGTTTTTCCCACTGGCCGTGGACTTCACTGGAAAATGAGTATTGGGCCCCTGTCACGATCCACTGGCCATGGGTTTTTCCCACTGCTAGTGGATTCTGCATATTTTACATTTTCCCTGAATTAAAGGAGCGGTTTTTGAGCATAAAAGATATAAAAAAGAAGTTACGGACCCAAAAAGAAGGAGAGACGAAGACGAGAGGCGTTTTTCCCAAAAAGAAATTTGAAGAAAACCAGAGCAAAAGAGGGAGAACGATTTCTTCTATCAAGAGGGAAATTGAAGAAGCTACAGAGGAGATAGTGAGAACTTCTCTTCTATTCTCTAATTTCCTGTCTCATTTATACTTTTCTCTTATGTTAGGGTTTGATTTATTGTATTGTGGATTGTAATCATCATTTCTATGGCACACTAAATCTCATTCTTGGGATTAGGGGGAATATGTTTATGTATCAATTTTGAATACTTTGAATTTCTCTGTTATTGAATTTCTGTTTTCTATTCATTTCCATGAGAACCTAAAGCTTCTAATGGCTTAGAGATAAGGTTAGATGAATTTAAATGATGTGGATGATTGAGAGATCGATATATCATTAGAAAAGCATGGAATTGAACCTAGGGATTTGGGTTACAAAAGTAAACAAAACTCTTTGAGGGGTAATTGGATTTTCATAAAGCGTAAAGGATCTACTTAACGAATTAAACGTTGTTCTTCGGTAATTAGGTACGTTAGTGGGGTTTCGAGAGGAATACATTAATCAATTAAGGAAAATTCACCTTAGAAATAGAAGTTAAATAATGGGAAAAGAATTGATTTAAATTGAATACGTAACATATAAACCTACCGACTCCTAAGAAAGTTTTCACCTTGAGTCTCTTGTCAATAGTTTTTGGTTTTCTATTCATTTTGCAATATATTCTATTTGAAACGATTTGTTTAGATAATTGAATCACTATGTACCGGTACTTGGGCATAATCTCTGTGGGAACGATAACTTTTTATTACGCGATACTCTGTACGCTTGCGGAACAGCTATCAAGTTTTTGGCGCCATTGCCGGGGATTGTGCTTTTCCCAATATTGGCTAAGCGGTGATTTAGTTAGATTAGACCTTTTAAATTTTCTGCATTATTTTTCTGGTTTAGTTTTAATATTTTTCTGTAGAATTACACTTTGGTTCTTGTGTTTCTGTTGATTTTGCAGGTTTCTTTTATGCGAAGGAGTGTTAGATTTGAGGACATCTTTGACCCTGAAATTGAACGGACTCTCCGTAAGATCAGAACTCTTCGTAGACAACTAGAGCAAAGCAAACAACAAGCCTCTGTTTCGATAAACCACAACCATATGGCTAGTCCAGAAAATAGAGCACTACATGATTTTGCAACACCAAATTCAATGGGTAGGAAGCCTAGCATCACACGACCTACCATTGAAGCGAACAACTTTGAGTTGAAGCCATCCTTGCTCTCGATGGTTCAACAAAACCAGTTTGGTGGACTGTCTTCTGAAGACCCAAATTTGCATCTGCAAATTTTCCTTGAGTACTCGCGATACACTTAAAGTAAATGGAGTTTCAAGTGATGCAATCCGATTAAGGCTTTTCCCGTTCTCTTTAAGGGATAAAGCTAGAGCTTGGTTGTATTCACTTCCCGAAGGGTCAATTTCAACATGGGAGCGAGATGTCTCACGCTTTCCTTAACAAGTACTACCCACGCAAAGCAAGACGGACTAGTTAAGGAAATAGATCATCACTTTCATCCAGAAAGATGATGAAACTTTATATGATGCTTGGGAGAGGTATAAAGAAATGCTTCGGGAATGCCCACACCATGGGATTGAGCGCTGGTTGACCGTGCACATTTTCTATAACGGACTATCCCCAAACCAGAAAGTGACACTAGATGCTGCAGCTGGCGGTGCCTTCATGAGCAAAAACATGGAGGAAGGCTATAATATCATTGAAGAAGTTGCCCAGAACACCTACCAGTGGTCTTCCGAAAGGAGTTTATCGACAAAAACTCCAGGTAAGTATTCTCTAGATGCTGTCTCTTTACTTACTGCAAAGGTAGAGGCTTTGTCTGTTAAATTTGATAAACTAGGAGCAGGTAATACTAATGTTGTCTGTGAGTTATGTGGTGTTTTAGGTCACAATATTTCAGGTTGTCAGCTTGGAGTAACCCAGAGTGTCGAGCCAGAGATGCATCAGGTAGATGCAATTGGAAATTATGGTGGGAACTATGGAAATAATTTTAGACAACCACAAGGACCACCTGGTTTCCAAAACAGACCACCTCCTTTCCAAAGCAATCAAAGTACTTATAGACAACCACAAGGACCCTACATTCCACAAAAATCCAAATTAGAGTCCATGATGGAAACGTTTGTAGCTTCTCAACTCAAGCAAAATGATGAATTCTCTGAGGCCATAAAGAATTTAACTACTAAGATGGATTCATTGGCCACCCACAATAAGATCTTGGAAACTCAGATTGCCCAACAAGCCTTCAACTCCATGCGAATACCAGACATTTCCTGGAAAGCCCAAGGTGGGACCATCCAATCACACCCTAGCTATCACTCTTAGGAGTGGTACTCAATATGATGGTCCAGTTGGCATGTCAAAAGGGGAAGAAAAGGAGGAGAAGAAATTGGATGAGTCTCCATCTCATCCGCTGATTGAGGAGAAACCGTATGGGAAAAAGGAGGAGGTTAAGCCATATCAACCTTCAATTCCATTTCCTCAACGTTTGGCTAAGGCCAAGTTGGACAAACAGTTTGGTAAGTTTCTTGAGGTTTTAAAAAAATTGTATATCAATATTCCCTTCACAGATGCTTTGCAGCAAATGCCCACCTACACGAAGTTTCTGAAGGATATTTTGTCAAATAAGAGAAAACTGGAGGAAGATGGTACAATAGCACTTACTGAGGAGTGCAGTGCACTGATCCAAAGGAAGCTACCACCCAAGCTTCAGGATCCAGGTAGTTTCTCTATTCCCTGTATGATTGGTGACATGGCTATAGATAGAGCATTGTGTGATCTAGGAGCTAGTGTTAGCTTAATGCCATTGTCTATTTCTGAGAAATTAGGATTAGGTGAGTTGAAGCCTACTAGGATGTCTTTACAACTAGCTGATAGGTCTATTAAATATCCTATAGGCATTTTAGAGGATGTTCCTATCAAGGTAGGAAAATTTTTCATACCTGCCGATTTTGTTGTTTTGGAAATGGATGAGGACTCCATGATCCCCATTATCCTAGGCAGGCCATTTTTGGCAACCGCGGGCGCGGTAATAGATGTTAAGAATGGTAGATTGTCTCTGACTGTTGGAGACCAAAAGGTGGATTTTAGCTTGAAGGATGTTTTAAAAAAACCTTTCAATGATGATGTTTGTTGTAGTGTGGATTTTGTTGACCAAGTGGTGAAAGAAGAAACTCTTCCTAATGACCCACTTGAATCTATTTTTGTGATTAAGCCTGCAGGAACATCTAGTTGCTTTGAAGAAAATACCCCACTAAAACATGATACTGAAGTCATGTGTGGTAAAGTGGTGAGCCCCAATGTGGAATTAAAGCCTTTACCGGCTTCTTTGAGGTATGAGTTTCTTGGTCCTAATTCTACATATCCTGTGATTGTTAATGCTGATTTGAATTCATGTGAAACTGAAAAGCTTTTGAAACAACTTAGGTCATATAGGAAAGTAATAGGTTATACAATGGATGACATTAAGGGGATTAGCCCTTCTTTTTGCATGCATAGGATCACAGTAGAAGATGAGAGTAAGCCCACAGTAGAATCACTTAGGAGATTAAATCCAAAAATGCAAGAAGTGGTTAAAAAAGAAATTTTAAAATTGCTTGATGCTGGAGTTATATACCCTATTGATAGTAGCAAATGGGTGAGTCCAATTCATGTGGTGCCTAAAAAGGGAGGGATGACTGTGGTAGAAAATGATAAACATGAGTTAATCTCTACTAGGACTATTTCTGGCTGGCGCATGTGCATTGACTATAGGAAGTTAAATAGCGCCACAAAAAAGGATCATTTTCCTCTCCCTTTTATTGATCAAATGCTGGAGAGACTTGCAAAACACTCTTATTTTTGTTATTTGGATGGGTATTCAGGTTTTCACCAAATTCCCATTCACCCTTCTGATCAAGAGAAGACTACCTTCACTTGCCCTTATGGGACTTATGCATATAGGCGTATGCCTTTTGGCTTATGTAATGCACCTGCAACTTTTCAAAGGTGTATGCAAGCCATATTTTCCGATCTTATTGAAAATGTGATGGAAGTCTTTATGGATGATTTTTCGAGTGCATGGTTTGGATTTTGATAACTCGTTTAACAAATTTGTGCCAAGTTTTGCAACGTTGTGAAGAGACCAATTTGGTCTTGAACTGGGAGAAATGTCATTTCATGGTAAGGGAAGGCATAGTTCTTGGACATTTGGTATCTGAGAGAGGCATAGAGGTTGATAAGGCTAAGGTGGAAGTGATTGAAAAATTACCCCCACCTACAAATGTGAAAGGTATCCGAAGCTTTCTTGGACATGCTGGTTTTTACCGACGATTCATTAAAGACTTCTCAAAAATCACAAAACCTCTCACGAATCTTTTGGGTAAGGATGTGCCTTTTAATTTTGATTCATCTTGTAGGGAAGCTTTTTGCAGGATTAAGCAGGCCTTGGTCTCTGCTCCTATTGTACAACCCCCTGACTGGGAACTCCCATTCGAATTGATGTGTGATGCTAGTGATCACGCAGTAGGGGTTGTGCTTGGGCAGCAGAAGCATAAGAAGCTACATGTGATCCACTATGCCAGCCGAACATTGGATGATGCAAGGTAAACTATGCCACAACTGAAAAAGAACTATTAGCCATTGTATTTGCTTTCGATAAATTTAGATCTTATTTGGTAGGTTCACATGTTACTGTTTTCATTGACCACTCTGCCATTAAGTATCTATTGCATAAAAAAGAAGCAAAACCCAGACTAATTAGGTGGATTTTGATATTGCAAGAATTTGATTTAGAGATTAAGGACAAGAAGGGTACCGAGAACTTGGTCGCTGACCACCTATCTAGGTTATCATCTGAAAAAGTAGAGATGGGTGACATTCCCATCAATGAATCTTTTCCAGATGATCAATTATTGAATCTTAGTACCCAACTTGCCCCGTGGTATGCTGATTTTGTAAACTTTCTTGCATGTGGTATTTTACCTCCTGATCTTGGCTTTCAGCAGAAGAAAAAGTATTATGCAGATGTCAAACACTATTATTGGGATGAACCCCTCCTATTTAAACATTGTGCCGACGGTTTGATTAGGAGGTGTGTTCCGGAAGATGAGGTCCACGCCATCCTGGACCATTGCCACTCTCGTTCTTGTGGAGGTCATATGAGCACCTCCAAGACAGACCTCAAAAGTATTGCAAGTCGGGTTCTACCGGCCACACCTTTTTAAGGATGTGCGCAAGTATGTCTTGACTTGCGATGCTTGCCAAAGAGCAGTAACATCGGTAAGAGACATGAAATGCCATTAAATAGCATATTAGAGGTTGAATTGTTTGATGTGTGGGGCGTTGATTTTATGGGACCCTTTCCCTCTTCCTTTGGAAATCAATTCATATTAGTAGCGAGTTGACTATGTGTCTAAATGGGTCGAAGCCATTGCTTCACCCCATTCTGATGCTAAGACTGTTATTAAGCTTTTCAAGAAAATAATATTTTCGAGGTTTAGGGTCCCGAAATGTATCATAAGTGATGGAGGGTCTCATTTTATTGAGCAAGCTTTTCGCACCCTCCTAAAAAATATGGAGTGAAACATAAGGTAGCTACACCTTATTACCCTCAAACTAGTGGTCGGTTGAGGTGTCCAATCGGGAAATTAAAAACATTCTTCAAAAAGTGGTAAATACGTCACGTAAAGATTGGTCTATTAAGTTAGATGATTCCTTATGGGCATATCGAACCGCATACAAAACTCCCATTGGCACTACGCCTTTTAAGCTAGTGTATGGTAAGCCTTGCCATTTACCTGTTGAGTTAGAGTATAAATCTTTTTGGGCTGTCAAAACTCTTAATCTTGATCATAAGGTTGCAGGTGAGCATAGGTTGTTGGAATTAAACGAGCTTGAAGAGCTCCGTCTAGATGCATATGAAAATGCTCGAATTTACAAAGAAAAAACTAAAAGATGGCATGATCGTCACATCCTAAGGAGAACATTCAATCCAGGTGATATGGTTTTACTTTTTAACTCTCGATTGAAGCTTTTCCCATGTAAACCGAGGTCCCTGTGGTCGGACCATTTAAAGTGACAAAGATCTTTCCCTTTGGAACTGCCGAGTTATGGAGCGAAAAGGCTGGTCCATTTAGAGTAAATGGACAACGACTTAAGCGTTACTTGACTGGAGAAACAATACAACAAGCAAGTGTCTTGGACTTGTTTGATGTACCAGATTTGTGATTCTCAATAGCATACAACGTCCAGCTAAATACGTTAAATTTAGCACTTGTGGGGAGGTAACCCCATTTGTTATTTTTAATTCCATGTCTTACTTAACTTTCTATTTTCAAAAAAAAAAAAAATTGTAAGGCTTTGCATTTTTTTCAAGTTAATGGACAGTGTGATCCACCACCAGTAGGAAATACCCACTGGAAGTGGACCTTTCTGAGTTGGGGCACGTAAAATTAAAAAATTTTCAAGTCAGAGAAAACAACTGGCAGTGTGTTTTTCCCACTGGCAGTGGGTTTTCACAGGTGCAATGCGTGCCTAATTTTGGCCCAAGTCCGAGACACCCAATGGCAGTGTGTTTTTCCCATTGGCAGTGGGTCGTGATTCCCTACAAGTTATTCATCTTATCACATGCACACCACCTCTGTTTTTCCACTCCCTATTGCACTCTTCCTCACCATTATACACTACTTCTCTCAATCACTCTTAACCTCAGAAATCCCTTGACCCCATTCAATTCCACGAATTTCTTTCACTCATTATCACATCTACATAATCTCTTTCTATCATTTTCATCAAGTAAGAATCATCATACTAATATAGGGTTTTCTCATACTTGATATTTTGATTTGTTGTTGGTGAAATTGATCATGTGGGAAGGTTTACAAATGTTTATATTTGATTATTGTCATTAAAAATTCATGTGGGTTTGTTATCCAACTTTTGTTCACGATTATCATGTTCATCATGTTCTTCATTGTTTATTGAAACACATATACCTTTTTCTTCATGATTGACACTCCATGCTATATATCTGGTAATTTGATTCATTCTTATTAATTTGCATAGCGTCAATTGTGAATCTGGGAAACTTTGAGATGCATGTTTATAGATTTCTTAGTTCAAAATTTTTATGCCTACCATGTGTTTGATAAAATGTCTATGACAACTACTTGTTCTTACCTTTGCATATTTATAAGTTGTTTTATACACATTGATCCTTAGATATTTATCATCCCTAGATATTTAATTGTGGTGATGCTAATGACACATATTGTATATATACATGAACTTGGATTTTAGGTGCCAACACAATGTCTTTCGGAAGAACCAAAACTTTTGGAAAGAAGAGGAAAAACACTTGTAAGACCTCTAACTATGCTCGAGTTGAAAATATTGAGTGCACATCTGATGACCAGCGGATGCGACTTGATTCCTTGCTCAAGAGGGACATTGTTCCCTCACGGTTTTTCTGCAAAAAATCATTACTCGACCTTGAGATTTATGAAGATACTTTTAAGTATTGCAAGAATCTGGGTTGGGAAGACTTTATTGAACTATATGAGCCGTGCTATGAACGCACTACATTAGAATTTCTTAGCTCCATTGATATTAAACCTTGTGCCAATGATTCAAATTGGGAGATTACTTTTAGGCTAAATAACACTGACTTTAGGATGGATTTGGCAGATGTGGACCCCATTTATGGTTTTCCATCTATGTCCGCCAACGCTTTAGCTTGCACGGATATTGCTCGCATTCCTAGGGACTTCAATGCCAATTATTTTTGGTCCCAACTTTCACAAAATCGGGAACGTTATGATCCCTCCTCTACCAAAGCCTCCTTAATGCATCACCCTGTTTTCAGATATCTTCAAAGGTTCATGGCTCGCTCTATTTTTGGGCGTTTTGAAAGCCCAGGTACCATTCGAGCTGCCGAATTATATTTTTTGTATGCTATGATCCATAAGATACCCATCCATTCCACTAAATGGCTTTTCAGTCAATTTACCAGAGTTGGTCGGGCCACCTCTGGCAAGATTATCATTGCTGGGTACATCAACCCACTTGCTAGTTATGTAGGAATCGACCTAACCAATGACACCTTGTTGTGCCAACCCAAGAGGGTTGATATTTGTCGCCGCCTCCCCAAAAGAGGGGGAGCGGTCGGAGCGACGCGATGGTTTTTCGACTCTTCTTTGATTTTCGCGTTTTTTATTGGTGGTTACAACGTCTTCAGGCTGTCCGATAACCGGGCTAATCTGGAGACGAGGTTTTCGAAAAAGTGTCCTTGAGTTGTCCGACAACCGGGCTAAC
Source organism: Sphenostylis stenocarpa (assembly GCA_963425845.1). Lineage (NCBI taxonomy): Eukaryota > Viridiplantae > Streptophyta > Magnoliopsida > Fabales > Fabaceae > Sphenostylis > Sphenostylis stenocarpa. The sequence continues at coordinate 35,081,892 of OY731401.1, forward strand.
CCAAGGACTTATTTATTTTGGGTTCTATGGAGTCGCCACCGATATTTTTACCATAAACATCGGAAAAGGGGTTTTAAAAGGCGTTGGTTTTCGAAAACCAACTTTGGTCATTAGAACCAGAGTTGGGTAAGGGAGTTAGTTACGTGCAAAGGGAGTATTAGTCCCTTTGCGACGCCCCTTTCGGGTTCCCTATGATAGGCCGGCTATTTGTAAATAATTAAACTCGGAAAATTGCGCTTTTACCCTTTTTTATTATGCGGAATTTAAATATGTGACTACATTGCCCTAGCTTCTATTGCATAATTTAAATAGCAGTAATTTAAAAAAATAGAGAATGAGGATATGCACCTCCAAAGCAAGCTTTATATTCAAGAAGAGGGTGCGTTTTGGCAACCCTTCGCTCTACAACTCTCAGAAAACTCCGGAAATGCCTCGGAGGGATTCTAAAGAAGATTTAGGACACTCTGTATATGCCTAAAGACACTCAGAAACTCCGGAAATGCCTCGGAGGGATTCTTAGAGAGAGAAATTCTAGAGAGAAGGGAGAGCTCTTGGTTTTTTCTGTGTGGAAATGAGGGGGGGAGAGCCCCTATTTATAGTTTTTCGCGCTGTCAGGGTCGAGACCGCCGTTCTCGCCTGACAGGGTCGAGACCGCCGTCTCGCAATTCGAGACCGCCGTCTCGCTCATGTCACGGGGTCGAGACTGCCGTCTGGATTTTCCATACCGCCGTTTCGACTTGGCGGAAATCGAGACCGCCGTCTGGAAAACCCAGACCGCCGTCTCGTTTTTGCGAGTGTCGAGACCGCCGTCTGGAAAATCGAGACGGCGGTCTCGTCCTGGCGCCGAAACGAGACGGCGGTCTGGTATTTCCAGACGGCGGTCTCGTCCCTTCAAGGCGAGAAACTTTATTTTTGGGCCAAAAAACCTTCCTATCTTGGTACGGGAGCCTAATAGTCTCTCCTAGTGGCTTGTTAGGCTTCGGCCGTCTTCAAATAGGGGATCTTCTGACTTTATTTGGAGCCCGGGCAAGATTTGGGGTCTACAGTTGCCCCCCCTTTACCTGACTAGTCGACTGCTGGCTTTGTTGTGCCAGACAGGTAGACAGGAAGGTAAAGGAGTTGACCCTCTTGCCCAGCTACCCTTCGGACTGCCGTCTTGTGGTGGATGATCCTCCGGGGAGATGTTGTGTTTGTGCACCTCCGGAATACTACTCCCGATGTAGCCGATCCCTTTGGTTGACACGTGGTAAAACCTCCGGATACTACTCCCGACGTAGCCGATCCTTCGGTTGATGAGTATAAACCCCCCATCGAGTCGGTAGTTGCGATCCGTTGTGTGGGACTGGATGAGTATAAACCCCCCATCAGCCGGTAGTTGCGGTCCGTTGTGTGGGACTAGATGAGTATAAACCCCCATCAGGCTGGTAGTTGCGATCCGTTGTTGGGACTCGGATGAGTATAAACCCCCATCAGCCGGTACGGTCCGTTGTGTGGGACCGAATGGGTATGATCCCCCATCGGGGTGGTAATGACAATCCGTTGTGTGGGATCGGATGGGTATGAACCCCCATCGGTCGGTACGGTCCGTTGTGTGGGACCGGATGGGTATGATCCCCCATCGTGGTGGTAATGGCGATCCGTTGTGAAGGACTCGGATGGGTATGATCCCCCCATCGTGGTGGTAATGGCGATCCGTTGTGTGGGACTGGATGGGTATGAACCCCCATCGGCCGGTGCGGTCCGTTGTGTGGGACCGGATGGGTATGATCCCCCCATCAGGGTGGTACAGTCCCGTTGCGAAGGACTGGATGGGTATGAACCCCCCATCAGGCTGGTGCGGTCCGTTGTGTGGGACCAGATGGGTATGATCCCCCCATCAGGGTGGTACAGTCCCGTTGCGAAGGACTGGATGGGTATGAACCCCCCATCAGGCTGGTACGGTCCGTTGTGTGGGACCGGATGGGTATGATCCCCCCATCAGGGTGGTACAGTCCCGTTGCGAAGGACTGGTGGTAGTGGCGGCTTACTGCTCGGGTGGCTCATGCGCCGTCTCGGCGCGCTTGCGTGTGCGAGTTGATAGGTATGAACCCCCTATCTGGCTGGTACAGTCCACTGCGTAGGACTGGTGGTAGCGGCGGCTTACTGATCGGGTGGCTCATGCGCCGGGTCTCTGGAGAGGTGACTTCTGTGTTTGGTAGATGTGTTTATCCGGTGTTGTGCCGGGAATCTTGTTGTTTTTGTTCATCCAGCTTTGTTGGTTGCTGGGGATTTTTGGCTTTTTGATTTTTTTTGTTGGTGGTTATCCGACTCTTGCTGGTAGTCGGGTCTTCTTTTGTGTTTGACTTTTGCTTGGTAGTCGGTTTTTATTGGTTGAGGTAGTCTTAATTTTTATCCTGCCTTTTTCTCGCGGTTTTATTTCTTTTTTCTCGCGATTATGGATTTTTGGCTTTTTATTGCGCGTGTGCCTTTTTCCTTTTTAAACTTCTTTTTTGTTACGTTGGTTTTTGTGAAAGAAGGTAAAGAATGCTTTTTGGTTAGTGCAAGAAGGTCGGTGAATTCATACCGAGATACCCCCCTTTTTGGGTTGTTTTTCATGAATGCAAGCATGAGACTGAATGCTTTTTGTTTTCCTATAGTATTTTTTGTTTGTTTTACTTTTGACAAAGTCATTTTTGTGCGACTATTTGTGTGTGGATGCTGTTAATGCAACTTTATTTGAGGACATTTAGAAAGTGACCGGTTCTTTCCTTCTTTTTGTTCTCTCGTGATTTTTGTCTTTACTTTTTGTTTTGACCCTATCTTTTGCCTAGACCGCCCTTTGCGGGTTTTCGATCTAGCGGGTTTTAATTCTTCGTGTGAGGCATTCTGATGGGCTTGTTCTTTTTTACGAAAGCCTTATCTTTTGCCTAGACCGCCCTTTGCGGGTTTTCGATCTAGCAGGCTACCCTGTATTTTTCTTGGGACGACCCTGGTTGGTGATGTGCGTCTTTTTTTTTTTTTTTTTATGCTTTCTTGAATTGTTTGTTTTATGCATGCTCATATTTCATTAATATAGAGGCATTCACACAAGTAGGTAAAGAGAGAAAGACAATTTTATTGATGTAACCAGATGGTTTATTCTTACATGGGGGTTTTACAAAAGAATTTGTAAGCATGGCTGGCCAGGGTTGGCTAAACTGTATGAGGGTGCCACAATCATGTCTGTGATCTTTGTTTCCCCATTTCTCTTGGTCCCTTTAGTTGAGATGCCCGAGCCCGGAGTGAAGACTATACGAAGTTCACTTGATGTTGTGGAGATATTACCTTAGTCGCCTTTGCGGTTTTCGGCTAAGGTAATCATTGCTCTTTCATTCATCATCATTTTTTTTTTTTTTGTTGCACCTCTAATTTTTGCCTAGGACGTGTCCTAGCGAGGAATATCGACCCTATCTTTTGCCCAGGACTCTCTTTGCGAGTTTTCATCCTGACGGGTCATGAGCAATGTCTTTAGGTGTAGTATTTTTTCACCGCATCTGAGTTGATAGGATATCGGAGCTCTTCTCCGTCCATATTGGTGAGGATAAGGGCTCCCCCTGAGAAGGCTCGCTTGACCACAAAGGGTCCTTCGTAGTTGGCTGCCCATTTCCCGATTTTATCTTTCTAGGCTGGGAGCAGTTTTTTTACTACTAGATCTCCTTCTTGGAAAGTACGGGGATTGACCTTTTTGTCGTAGGCCTTCTTGATTTTCCGCTGGTAAGCTTGCCCCCGACATATGGCGTCCAGTCGTTTTTCCTCTATCAGGTTCAACTGATCGTATCGGTTTTGGACCCATTCAGACTTCCGTCAATTTGGCTTCCATGACAACTCGTAGAGAGGGTATTTCGACTTCTATTGGTAACACGACCTCCATTCCGTATACGAGGGAAAACGGGGTAGCCCCTGTGGAGGTTCGAACCGACGTCCGTGAGCCGTGCAAGGCAAAAGGAAGCATTTCATGCCAATCTTTATAGGTGACCACCATTTTCTCGGATAATTTTCTTGATATTTTTGTTGGTCGCCTCTATCGCACCATTCATCTTTGGTCGGTACGGAGAGGAATTGTGGTGCTGGATTTTGAAGTCTTGGCATAATTCCCCCATCATTTTATTGTTGAGGTTGGTCCCATTATCGGTAATGAGCTTGTGAGGGATGCCGTACCGACATATGATGTTTTTCTTGATGAAGGTGGTCACCACTTTCCGGGTGACGTGTGCGTATGATGCCGCCTCAACCCACTTGGTGAAATAATCGATTGCCACCAATATGAAGCGATGGCCGTTAGATGCTTTAGGTTCGATGGGTCCAATGACATCCATGCCCCACATAGAAAATGGCCATGGTGTAGCCAGGTTACTGAGAGGTGCGGGCGGCACATGAATGTTATCGGCGTATACTTGGCACTTATGACATTTCTTGGCATATTGGTGACAATCAGCTTCCATCGTGGACCAATAGTACCCTGCCCTGAGGATTTTCTTTGCCATGACATGCCCGGGTGCGTGGGTTCCGAAAGTCCCCTTGTGGATTTCTTTTATCAATGTTTGGGCTTCTTCTCGGTCCACACACCTTAAGAGGGTGGAATCAGGATTTTTTTTGTAGAGGGTTCCTTCAATCAACGTGAACCCTATGGCCCTTTTGCGAATGGTTCGCTTATCATTGTCACTGATTCCCTCGGGGTATTCTCCCTTCATGAGGTACCGCTTGGTGTCGTGGTACCAGGGGTTTTGATCGCGCTCGTCATTTACTGCCATGCAGAAAGCTTGTTTATCATGCAGCTTGACTTGAATGATTGGCATCTCATGTTCCTGGTCCAGGGCAAACATGGATGATAGAGTGGCGAGGGCGTCGGCAATTTGGTTGTCTTCCCGAGGGATGTACTGAAAAGTGACGCTTTCCATGCTAGAGACCATCTCGCGGATGTATTCTAGATATGGGATTAATTTGGCGTTTCGGGTTTCCCAGTCACCCTTAAGCTGGTAGATGACGAGGGAGGAGTCACCGAATATTTTGAGCTTAGTGACCCCATGATCTAAAGCCGCTCGGATTCCCAGCGCACATGCTTCGTATTCGGCCATGTTATTGGTGCAATCGAAATTAAGCCTAGCCGTTACAGGGATGTGTTTCTTTTCGGGGGATATCAAAATAGCTCCTACCCCGTGTCCAAGCATGTTGGAAGCCCCATCGAAGAACATGGTCCACATCTCTTCTTTGGTCTCTCCGTGATCGATGTGCATGATGTGCTCATCGGGGAAGTCATCTTGCAAAGACTGGTATTTATCTGTGGATCCATGGGCTAGATAATCCGCTAGGGGACTTCCTTTAATAGCTTTCTGGGTGACATGGATAATGTCAAATTCTGAGAGAAGAACTTGCCACCTAGCTATTCTTCCGGTCAAGATGGGCTTCTCGAAGAGGTATTTGATTGGGTCCATTTTGGAAACCAACCATGTTGTATGTCGAGCCATATACTGCCTGAGGCGTTGAGTGACCCACACCAATGCGCAACATGTTTTTTCGAATGGTGTATAACGAGTTTCATAATCTGAGAATTTTTTACTGAGATAGTAAATGGCTCGTTCCCTTTTTCCGGTTTCGTCATGTTGGCCGAGCATGCATCCCATTGACTCTTCGAGAACTGACAAATATAGGATCAGAGGTCTCCCTTCAACAGGTGGCACCAATACTGGTGGATTGGTTAAACAAGCTTTGATTTTATCAAACGCCTGTTGGCATTCTTTGTTCCATACTGTTGGCTGATTCTTGCGCAACAGCTTAAAGATGGGGCTACATTTATCTGTTAACTGTGCGATGAAACGGGCAATGTAGTTTATCCGGCCCAGAAACCCTCTGACCTCCTTTTCTGTGCTTGGTGGGGGCATTTCCAAAATTGCCTTTGTTTTGTCGGGGTCCACCTCGATACCTCTTTCACTGACAATGAACCCTAGGAGTTTTCCTGATCGTACTCCGAAAGTACATTTTGCCGGGTTTAGCTTAAGTTGATACTTCCGGAGCCGATCGAAAAGTTTCCGGAGGTATTGAATGTGGTCCATTTCGTTTCTGGACTTGGCAATCATGTCGTCCACATATACTTCTATTTCTTTATGGATCATGTCGTGGAATAGTGTGACCATAGCCCTTTGATATGTTGCCCCCGCATTTTTTAGCCCAAACGGCATTACTCGATAACAAAAGGTACCCCACGGTGTGATGAAGGAGGTTTTCTCTCTATCCTCCACGGCCAGTTTGATCTGGTTGTATCCTGCATACCCATCCATGAAGGAATACAACGTGTTAGTAGCGGTATGGTCCACCAGCGTGTCTATATGTGGCAGGGGAAAGTCGTCCTTAGGACTTGCTCGATTGAGGTCCCTATAATCCACGCAGACCCTGACCTTCCCGATCTTTTTGATGACGGGCACTATGTTGGCCAACCATTCTGGGTACTTGGAAACTATCAGGAAGTTGGCATCCAACTGCCTTTGCACCTCCTCCTTTATCATTAAGGACCAGTCGGGTTTAATTCTCCTGAGCTTTTGCTTTACAGGTCGGAACCCCTCTTTTAGTGGCAATCTGTGTTCCACTATGCTCGTGTCAAGCCCCGGCATGTCATGGTATGACCAGGTGAATACATCCATATATTCTTTTAGGAGCAGTATTAATCCCTTCTTTGCACTATTTTCCATTTGGGTGCCGATGTTCACCTTTTTATCCTCATCCTCTTTTCCCAAATTGACGAGTTTCTATTTCTTCCCGATGCGGTTGTATGATGCGTGTTTCTTTTTCCAGCATCCTTTGCATATCCGGAGAAATGGTCTCCTGTTCACTGTCGGACTCAGTCCATTCGCCTTCCGTTTCCGGAGTCCATGGGGATTCATCAATCATAGACATGATGCGTTTTAGGTTCTGTTTTAGTCATAGATTTTATTATTCAATTTATTTCTGAAAGAATAATAAATGTAAGAGAGAAAAGAATGAATGGAATGAATGTTGACGAAAAATGCCTCGTATATTAAGGAAAATGATAATGTATTTACAAGCCCTTTTAATCAAAATTCCTGCGGCCACGGGCGGGGACCGCAGGAGATATAGAGAAAGCTTAAAAAGAAGAAACCCTAGGGCTGGTCCTCCTAGTCCTCCCTCTTTGCTACTCTGGCTTCGACAGAGGTTTGTCATCGGTGCTAGAAGCAGAGGCGTCAAAAGTAATCCACCCGGCGTCAATTAACTCTTGAACCCGATACTTAAGGGTCAAGCAATTCTCTGTAGAGTGACCGGGTGCGCCCGAATGGTAAGCGCATTTTTCGTTCGGTTTATACCATTCGGGGTAGGGAGGCTCCAACTGTTTCCTGGGAGGGGCATAGGTCAGGAGCTTGGCCTCCAGCAGTTGAGGTAGCAGCAGCCCGTAGGAAGTGGAGATTGGAGTGAACTTCCTTTCTTTCTTGCGGGGCTGCTTGGGCGTTTGTGGGGTAGAAGAAGGAGTGGCAAAACTGATTGCATGTACCGATTCATCCTTCTTCTTGCCAGCAGGCTTCCTGAAGGAGACACCAGCTTGGGAAGACTGTGCGATCTTTCCACTCCTCAGTCCTTGCTCCACCCTCTCGCCTACAGTGACTATGTCCGAGAAGAGGTTGGAGGTACTGGCTATTGCTTTGTCGTAGTACGCTCCAGTCAGTGAGTCGATGAACATAGTCACTGTTTCCTTGTCCGTCAGAGGAGGCTCTATCTGGGCTGCCATTTCCCTCCACCTTTGGGCATATGCTTTAAAGGGCTCGTCGTTTCTCTTGCTCAGCGCTCTAAGATCTGACCTGTCGTGTGTCAGATCAATGTTATAACGGTAGCGACGGAGGAAAGCGTCTGCCAGCTGCTTCCAGTTCTGGACCTGCCCTCTCTCCAACTGAATGTACCAGTTGAGAGCCGTGTCCGCCAGACTCTCCTGAAAGCAATGGATCAGGAGTTTTTCGTTGTCAGCATGGGCGACCATCTTACGGCAATATATTGTAAGATGGTTCTTAGGGCAGGTAAGCCCGGAGTACTTGGGGAAGTCCGGGACCTTGAATTTGGGAGGGAAACGAATGTCCTTTACGAGGCACATGTCAGCCGCCTCCTTGACGTCGAAGTTATGCCCTTCGACCGCCTTCAGCCTCTCCTCCAGGGCGGAGAGTTGTTGTTTGGATATTTCTGGGGTAAGGATGCGAGCAGTCTTAACATCCTTATCGCCAAAGAAGTGCTCCTCCTCCTCCTCCTCCTCATGAGGAGGGATATGCTCAGCTTGGCCCTCACCGCCCTTGCTCTGGCCCTGGCGCATGACCTCCATTAATTGGGCCACCTGCTCGCGGAGAATATTAACCTATGTAGTGAGCTTCCGGTTTTGCTCCTTTAGATTTTCCATTGCTTTAGCCTTTTGCGCATGAGTACGAGTGGGGAGAGGACCAACCACTTTCTAGAATGTCCAAGAAGTTTTATTAATGCATGTTGGGTGCTTAAGCTATCATGAGTATGCTTATGTATGAGAGGTTTTATTTAAATGATGCTGAATGCACTCTCATTTTCATTTTCTCTCTTTGTTTTTTCTTTACTCATGATATGATGTAATATGGATGAGTTGACTTTGTCAGAAGTTTGTTTATTTATATTTTTTGTATTTTATTCGTTTATTTTATAGCCTTTTATCTCTTCTGTCGGAACTGCGTGGCTACTTAACTTGCAAAGAACCTGAAACCAGGCTAGCTAAAAGGCAGACTGTCCGAGATAAAATATGGCTTTATGCGAAAGTTTATTTAGCGTCCCTTATCTCTTCTGTCGGAACTGCGTGGCTACTTAGCTTACAAAGAACCTGAACCCAGGCTAGCTAAAAGGCAGACTGTCCGAGATAAGGGTGTTTATTTGTAAAATATTTTTTGTGATTTTGTTCTGTTGTTTGTTTATGCTATGCAACACACAAATGCAACAAACATATGCACACACAATTCAATCATCCCCGAACAGGCGAGATTCCGTTTTTATCACGAGGTAGGGTTTTCCTGCAGAAAAGTGCATTGGTTAGGGTAGGTTCTAACTGTTCTCACCAGGCTAAGGCCCCCAAGGTGCCCCCATTATAGGGTCCCCACTCTCCAGCCGTCCGACCATGCTCAACACTAAGGCCAGAGTCGGTCTTGTTGCCAAAAGAGGAAGGTTATCACCTTGAGTGGTGGTTTCCGATCACACTGGTGGGCACAAGGCCCTAATTGCAGCGAACCGTACCTGCCATCCACTCCCTATGGTTATCTCACTTGCCCCCGGGTATAGAGGGAACTGTAGTGTGCAAGGGACTTGTGTGCAATTTATATATCAAGCAATTGCGTAAGTATAAACAAACAACAGTTTATTGAAAGCCAAACAATAAAGCATGTTATAATACAAGGCAGGGTAAAAGCGCTTATTTTCTTGGTTTAATTATTGTTAAGCTAGCCCATCACTAAATGGGATCAACTCTCTAGGCTTCCCTAGTGGAGTCGCCATCTGTCGCCGCCTCCCCAAAAGAGGGGGAGCGGTCGGAGCGACGCGATGGTTTTTCGACTCTTCTTTGATTTTCGCGTTTTTTATTGGTGGTTACAACGTCTTCAGGCTGTCCGATAACCGGGCTAATCTGGAGACGAGGTTTTCGAAAAAGTGTCCTTGAGTTGTCCGACAACCGGGCTAACCCAAGGACTTATTTATTTTGGGTTCTATGGAGTCGCCACCGATATTTTTACCATAAACATCGGAAAAGGGGTTTTAAAAGGCGTTGGTTTTCAAAAACCAACTTTGGTCATTAGAACCAGAGTTGGGTAAGGGAGTTAGTTACGTGCAAAGGGAGTATTAGTCCCTTTGCGACGCCCCTTTCGGGTTCCCTATGATAGGCCGGCTATTTGTAAATAATTAAACTCGGAAAATTGCGCTTTTACCCTTTTTTATTATGCGGAATTTAAATATGTGACTACATTGCCCTAGCTTCTATTGCATAATTTAAATAGCAGTAATTTAAAAAAATAGAGAATGAGGATATGCACCTCCAAAGCAAGCTTTATATTCAAGAAGAGGGTGCGTTTTGGCAACCCTTCGCTCTACAACTCTCAGAAAACTCCGGAAATGCCTCGGAGGGATTCTAAAGAAGATTTAGGACACTCTGTATATGCCTAAAGACACTCGTAAACTCCGGAAATGCCTCGGAGGGATTCTTAGAGAGAGAAATTCTAGAGAGAAGGGAGAACTCTTGGTTTTTTCGTGTGGAAATGAGGGGGGGAGAGCCCCTATTTATAGTTTTTCGCGCTGTCAGGGTCCAGACCGCCGTTCTCGCCTGACAGGGTCGAGACCGCCGTCTCGCAATTCGAGACCGCTGTCTCGCTCATGTCACGGGGTCGAGACCGCCGTTTGGATTTTCCAGACCGCCGTCTCGACTTGGCGAAAATCGAGACCGCCGTCTGGAAAACCCAGAACGCCGTCTCGTTTTTGCGAGTGTCGAGACCGCCGTCTGGAAAATCGAGACATCGGTCTCGTCCTGGCGCCGAAACGAGACGGCGGTCTGGTATTTCCAGACGGCGGTCTCGTCCCTTCAAGGCGAGAAACTTTATTTTTGGGCCAAAAAACCTTCCTATCTTGGTACGGGAGCCTAATAGTCTCTCCTAGTGGCTTGTTAGGCTTCGGCCGTCTTCAAATAGGGGATCTTCTGACTTTATTTGGAGCCCGGGCAAGATTTGGGGTCTACAATATTGATGAAATGATTCATATGGGTTTGATAGTAATTCAACATGATATTCCCTGTTTGGTTATCCCTGGAACACATGTGCCTCATCCCTTGCTTGGCCCTAGCTTCACTAGCCTAGAAGGCAAGACTACTTTTTTGTTTTCAGGTACAAATGCTGATGAGGATGGTCCTTTGGACACACAAATTCCATTTCCCCCAACGAACTCAGCTGGCCCTTCCCAGTTCACCCCCAACTCCAGTGTTTCACTAGAACAGATGTATTCCTTAATGCAAGGAATGAATAGTTGCTTGGAGTCAATGTCCATAGAGCAAATTCGGCAAGGGGGTCAGATTGATGACCTAGCTCAGCGGGTGGATGCTGTGTATCATTGGAACTCCCAACAAGGGCATTTTGCTCCCCCTTTCCATGAGAAGGCACTCTTATGCAGATAAGTTTCCTTTTACCTTCCCCTCTATCTACTGTCCAGTGCGGACACTGCCCATCATCAGTTTGGGGTGGTCGGTGGTAGTAAAGGAAACTTGTTCTGAACCATTAGCTTTGTTTAGGCATTTATTCATGTTTTTACTTATTGTCTAGTTAGGATGACATGGTTTGTTTATTTGTGATTACTACTTCTACAAGTTGTGTTGCAATTGGAATGTTTGAATTTTAGGCCTCTATGGGAATCCATAAAAAGGAATGAATAAGTTTTATGATTGCTAGCTTGTCAGGTTGAACTATACACTATGATTTCCTGTTTTCTTTGACTAGATTCATTACCGTTTCAATTGAGAGCTTTTGAACCAAAAAGGGTAAACATTCTGATAAACCCTTATTTTCTTCTTTGAGTGTATCATACATTTTAAGCACTCTAGAACTTTGCTTGTGACTGATTCAAAATAGTTTGTGATTGTATGTTAGGGGATGATAAAGGCATTTTAGGGCAAAAAGCTTCGTATTGGCCACAGAATTTGAATACTGCATACACCATTAGTTGCCCCTATTGAGCTTTAATTGTTGATTTTTGAAAACCTTTTGATCTAATTCTCCAGAATTTCTGAGAAATGACAAGGATGGCAACTAATTGACAAGGGCTTAGGAAAAACTATTCTCTATTCAAAAAAAAAAAAAAAAGAGAGATCAATAACAATGTAATAAGGAGTCTCGTTTATGAATAAGAAAATATATTTTTCTGAATGCCTTCCAAACTTGCTTTTCTCAGGAATCTCATTTCTAAAACCCTTTGACCTTTCCCTCTTTCTTGATACCCATTCCTATTCGGTGAACCCCTAGCCCCATTACAACCAATTCAAAGCCCTTTAGACCTTAACATACTTTCTAGATAACTGTGGAGATTAGGGTCATTTGCCAAGCCTATGGTAGTGTTTGAATTGTTTTGATTTGAGTGATACTGAAACACAAGCCTAAACACATTGAGAGAAAGTAAGGAAACATGTATCTCTAGTCTAGTCATAGTAAGCATGACATGAATAATTGTGTGGCTTCTACTTTGATAATCCTGCAATCATCTATTAATAATATTTTAAATTGGATTCCTTTAGATGGTTTGAGTTCTTCATTCTTTATTACTCATGCTTGTGGTGATGGTGATTGCTTAGGGACAAGCAATGTTTTAGTTTGGGGTATTTTGATAAGTGTCTAGTTTGCATCATTTTTAATGGCGCTTTATTTGAGTTTTCTAGTTTATTTGTGTTAGAACTCCCCTTAATTCCAATTGTTTTCCTTCATTCCACACATGTTATTCGGGTGTCTCAGTTTTGCAGGAATAACTTTGTTATAGGTTTATAAACTTGGAAACGGGAAGCATTTGATGAAGCATTGGATGGAAAGGAATTCAATCCACTAAAAGCACAAAAATAAAACCTTGGATTGCATTGTAAAAGAAAAGAGAAAAGAACACTTCAGGGCCTTAAAGCATTGTTAAAGAGCATTTTGGGTGAAGTTAAGTGAAATCCACTGGCAATGGGTTTTTCCCACTGGAAGTGGACTTCACTGGAAAATGGCACTGTGGCGTAAAACAAATCCACTGGCCATGGGTTTTTCCCTCTGGCCATGGACTTCACTGGAAAATGAGTATTGGGCCCCTGTCACGATCCACTGGCCGTGGGTTTTTCTCACTGGCCGTGGACTTCACTGGAAAATGAGTATTGGGCCCCTGTCACGATCCACTGGCCATGGGTTTTTCCCACTGCCAGTGGATTCTGCACGTTTTACATTTTTCCTGAATTAAAGGAGCGGTTTTTGAGCATAAAAGATATAAAAAAGAAGTTACGGACCCAAAAAGGAGGAGAGACGAAGACGAGAGGCGTTTTTCCCAAAAAGAAATTTGAAGAAAACCAGAGCAAAAGAGGGAGAACGATTTCTTCTATCAAGAGGGAAATTGAAGAAGCTACAGAGGAGATAGTGAGAACTTCTCTTCTATTCTCTAATTTCCTGTCTCATTTATACTTTTCTCTTATGTTAGGGTTTGATTTATTGTATTGTGGATTGTAATCATCATTTCTATGGCACACTAAATCTCATTCTTGGGATTAGGGGGAATATGTTTATGTATCAATTTTGAATACTTTGAATTTCTCTGTTATTGAATTTCTGTTTTCTATTCATTTCCATGAGAACCTAAAGCTTCTAATGGCTTAGAGATAAGGTTAGATGAATTTAAATGATGTGGATGATTGAGAGATCGATATATCATTAGAAAAGCATGGAATTGAACCTAGGGATTTGGGTTACGAAAGTAAACAAAACTCTTTAAGGGGTAATTGGATTTTCATAAAGCGTAAAGGATCTACTTAACGAATTGAACGTTGTTCTTTGGTAATTAGGTACGTTAGTGGGGTTTCGAGAGGAATACATTAATCAATTAAGGAAAATTCACCTTAAAAATAGAAGTTAAATAATGGGAAACGAATTGATTTAAATTGAATACGTAACATATAAACCTACCGACTCCTAAGAAAGTTTTCACCTTGAGTCTCTTGTCAATAGTTTTTGGTTTTCTATTCATTTTGCAGTATATTCTATTTGAAACGATTTGTTTAGATAATTGAATCACTGTGTACCGATACTTGGGCATAATCTCTGTGGGAACGATAACTTTTTATTATGCGATACTCCGTACGCTTGTGGAACGGATATCAATGCGGCTGTGGGGAGACTGTAGGAGGAAGCCCCACCCGATGTTGTCGAAGTACCCTCGTACGTCATCCTCCCATCCGAACTTGGCGAGGATGTGGAAGTCCATATTCAGCATGGGATGCCATGCATAACCCTGGATATGCTCTAGACGGGCCTGATGTTGGGGTGAGAGCCGGGTCGGGTCCGGCGGGATTGGGACTGTAGAAGCACTTGGGCCAAAGCCCCTTCCCCTCTTTCTAGAAGATTCGCCTCTGTGCATCTTGATGAGAAAATGCTTAAAAATGGAAGAAAAGTATGTGGGAATGAAGAAAGGAGTGCTTAGAAACCCCCCCAAGGCCCCTATTTATAGACTCCTCGCTGCAAGTTGGGACCGCCGTCTGAGATTTCGAGACCGCCGTCTCGAATTTGCGGGACTCGGGACCGCTGTCTGGAACTTCGAGATGGCGGTCTCGCTTTTGGCTTATGGCGAGACGGCCTTCTCGCCAAGCGAGAAGGCGTTCTCGTTTCTGCCTAATAGCGAGATGATGGTCTCAACTTTCGGGAAGACGGTCTCGATTTTTCATGGGTCGAGACGGCGGTCTCGATTTTTAGCCTTTTTTTTTTGAAGAAAATAGGACCTTGTTCAAAAACATTTTATGCATGCAATATTTTCATGTTTGATGTCCTATAATGTTTACTTCATTAGTTTTCTCAGAAGGATTAACTGGTGTGTCTTATAGACGGGGGCCCTCCAATGATTGCTTCTTAGTTGTACTCTTTCATGCCGTTCCGGACTTATTGTGACTGAAGAATGACTTTCTCTTCTTTTTTTTGGAGAGCACACTTGTCGCTGCCGTCTCAAAAGAGAAGGTCGGTCGGAGCGACGCGATGGTTTTTTCGACCCTTTTGATTTTCGCATTTTTTATGGGTGGTTACAACGCCTTTAGGTTGTCCGATAACCGGGCTAACCTAGGGGCGAGGTTTTCGAAAAGTGTCCTTGGATTGTCCGATAACCGGGCTAACCCAAAGACTTATTTATTTTGGGTTCTATGGAGTCGCCACCGATGTTTTTACCGGAAACATCGGAAAAGGTTTTTTAAAAGGCGTTGGTTTTTGAAAACCAACTTTGGTCATTAGAACCAGAGTTGGGTAAGGGAGTTAGTTACGTGGTAAAGGAAGTGTTAGTTCCTTTACTACGCCCCTTTCGGGTTCCCTATGACAGGCCGACTATTTTATTGATAAATAAATAAACTGGAAAATACTCTTTTGCCCTTTTTATTATTGTGCGGAATTTAAAATGATGACTACATGGCCCCAATCTATTGCATAATTTAAAATTAAAGCGTTAAAAGTAGAGAGGGCGAATTTGAACCTCCGAAGCAAGCTTTCTTTGTTATTTCTTTGAAATAAATGGGTGCTTTTTGGCAGCCATTCACTCTACACAGCGTTGGAAACTCTTCTAAACGCCGAAAAATACTCTCAGAGACACTCAGAAACTCCGGAAATGCGTCGGAGGGATTCTAGAGAGAAGTTTTTAGAGAGAAGGCAGAGCAAATGCTTGAGGTGTGTGGAAATGAGGGGGGGAGGACCCCTATTTATAGGTTTTCGCGCTGTCAGGTGGTGAGACCGCCGGTCTCGTCTGACAGGGTCGAGACCGCCGTCTCGACCTGCCAAGCAAGGCGAGACCGCCGTCTGGGGAAACGAGACTGTCGTCTCGTCAAGCGAGACGGCGGTCTGGGAAATCCAGAGGGCGGTCTCGTCCCAAGAAAGCGAGAAAACTTATTTTTTCGTACAGAAACTCCCTCCTATCCTAGTATGGGGCCTAATAGTCTCTCCTAATGGCTTGTTAGGCTTCGTCCATCTTCAAATAGGAGGTCCTCTGGTCTTTATTTGGAGGTCGGGCAAGATTTGGGGTCTACAACACTTTGCCACGTTGGTGCCCTTTTTCTTTGCTTTAGAGATTTCAATCCTCTTGTTGATTATATGCCTCCATATTCCCAAACTAATTGTTAGAATAATGTTGTGAGGATCAAGAGAAAAGAAGTAGAGGATAAATTCAACGGCTTGTGTTTTAGACGGTTGATTTTATTCAGACAAGATTTTGTAAGAATGGCTGGCTAAGGTTAGACCTGAGTGTTTAAGCTTTTGTCTAAGCAAACGTTTTTCTTCCAGGATTTGCGCCTTAGCCTACTTCCATTGCTTTTATGGCTGATTAATCTCCTTAGACCGCCCTTTGGGTTTTCAAACTAGGATATTGTGTTTTGGGTCCTATCTTTTGCCTAGGTTCCTTCTTTTCTTGGGAATCCTAGCGGACCTTATCTTGTAACCCTAACTTTTGCCTAGACTACCCTTTATTTTTGTTCGGGTGTCCTAATGGTTGACCCTATCTTTTGCGTATCCCCCTTTGTGGGTTTCCTACCGGGTATTTTGCCCTTTTCTTTTGGCCTTTGGCTTCTATGAACTTTTTCCTTTTCTTTTTGTTTTTGGTTTTTACACAATATTGGCGAAACACGACTTTATTTATGGTGAGGTAAAACCTTATTTTGTGCTTCTAATTAACCAGCTTGATTATTATGGCAATGGTACATTTTGATTATTTAGACGCGCTTTTATTCTTCCTTTCTTTTGTTTGTATAGACAAGGTTATTATGAGGTCTAGACATGAAGTAGCAAGAAGAGAAGCAGATAGTAAGAAATGTATTCTTTATTAATTAGTAAGGGAATATGTGCACAAAAATGCCCGGGGGTCGGGCTAGCCCCGGGGGATAATCTCTAATGATCACTGTGTTTACATCCCTTAAGCTAAGAAAAAGAACTCCTAATGTCTCGGGTAGCTCTTGACGCTTGCATCCCTCCGCTTCTGAATACCTGCTTGAGTGTGCGGAGGGGATACTTCCCTTTTCTTTTTTTTTGCTCGGCCCTTTGTAAGGTCATATCCTAGGCCATACTTAAAAGGGTTATCTTTGAATTCTGGGGGTTCCCTCATTCCTTGGGAATCTGCCCCCAGCCCTTGGCCAGGATGGTAACCATGCTTCATCATCATGCGGGCTACCCTCGTATTATTGGGAATTCTCTCTACACTGGAAATTTCGAGTGCTTGAAAAGATGTTTCAAGGTCCTCTTCGGCCGCATCCACATAAGGTTGGGTAGACAGTCCACTGATCAGGATGTTGTCTTCTGCTTGGACCATGACCAGTTTGTCATCTACTATAAATTTGACTTTCTGAAGGCCTGCCGAGGAAACAACTATATGCCGGAGTAATGTCCATTACATGGAAATCGACGTTGAAGATAGTGGGCCCGACTTGGATTGGCAGATTGACTTCCCCCATTACTTCTCGCTTGGATCCGTCGAAGGCTCGAACGATAGTGCTGCTTGGGCGCGAGTGGGTTCCTTGAATAGTTAACTTGTCGAGTGTGCTCTTGGGCATCACGTTCAAGGATGATTCGTTATCCATAAGAACTTGTTAGAATCACAATGCGGAATGTTTGCGTGAATGGACAAAAACCAAGAGGGGGGTGAATTGGTTTCTTAACAAAAATTAGGTTTTAAAATTTTTTCCCAAATTTTACCGATTAAAATGTTATGTAAATGTAAATAGGATAAGGATAGAGTCTTACACAGAAGATTTATAGTGGTTTGGATCAAAAGACCCTACGTCCAGTTGTTAATCACTCAAACAGAGGGTTACCGCTATCACTATAGTCAAAGTTATACAAGCAAATTACAAATGAAAAGATAGAGTAACGAAAACACCTCTCTTGAGTCACACAAGAGATGCAGAACAACTTTCCCTAGAGACGGCACAACACACAATCCACTAAGAACTCCACTTAGTGATTCTTATCGCTTCTAGCCCACACCAGGTTCCAAAAGTCCCTTTTTCCTCCAACAAACATTTCTCTGGCAATCACAACTCTTAACTTTTGTTTGAAAAAGGTTGTTCAATTTTCTGAGAGCCATAGAGAACCTTAAGTAGATGAATTAGGGTTTGGGAATTGGAGATTTTTGAAACTTGGTGTATTGGGATTAGGGTTTTCAAAAATAGGTTTAATTTGAAGTTCAAAATCCAAATATGACTGAAACAATCGATTAAATGAAGTGTTAATCGATTATTACAGAGCCAAAATCAACAGAACCCCAAAACGCACTGGTTTAATCGATTATCTGCCCTGTTAATCGATTAACAGGCCTGTTAATCGATTAACAAGTGTGTTAATCGATTATCACAGTGAGCTGATACAAAAATGGTTTTTCTCACTGTAATAATCAATTATCTGGTGATTTAATTGATTAAACCTGAGCCTTTTTGATAAATATGAGTTTTTGAAGCTTCTAAAGAGTAGACTATGTACCGACTATCTTAGACTCTAATATTACAGACTCAAACTCATCAAAACAGAGTTATTACACAATAATACAAGTCTTCAACTCTCTAAGTTCTCTGTTCTTGAATCATCATCAAAATCATCAAGCTTCATGTTCATGTAAGTTCAACATCAAGTCCCTTTATGTTCAACAGGTAGAAGGTATGTCCTCCCTGTTGGTGCATCCCTATCTCTCGGCCAGCAGGGTGATGAGGGGAGCCATTAGGATGGCCCCCACAAGACGACTCCCAAAATCCTTCAGCACCCTTAAGAAGAAATAGCCTGGGTTGTGCCTATGCCCATGGAGCATGCAGTAGAGGACGAAGAGGTCAGGTTGGGTGATCTTGCCCTGACTCTCCTTCCATCCGTGCATCGTCTCTGCTAGCATCTTGTGGCAGATACGGAGAGGAGGACTGAGGGCCGACTCCTTCATCTAGGCCGGTAGGATCTGTGACCCGGTGAGGTCCTCCCAAATCTCACCGGTTGTGAGGGTAGCTGGCCTCTCACACATAACACCCTGGTACTCTGGAGTCAGGGTGTCAACAGGCTGGTTAAAGCCCATGATGACTTTGAATTCATCCAACGTCATCTTCCTGTAGGTCCCGTTCATGAAATAGGAGACCATCCTCACCGGAGGGACACTCGGGTACATGGCTGGCATGTCCACCATCGTCACAAAGGTGAGGAACTCCATCGTGGCCTCTCGAAAGATGCGGGTAGGAGGATCCTGCAGGAGGAAGTCTCACCTGATGCTGTGGATGTAGTCTCTCACATCCTCGTCCCAACCAAATGCGATCAGGATGCCAAAATCCAATTGTAGCAAAGGGTACCAAGTGTAGCTCCTAATGTGGTCAAGCCTGGCCTGGTGCTGAGGCATAAGTTGGGTGAGGTCTGGTGGGGCCTGCAGAGCTGGAGCGCCCTGGCCGGGTTCCTAACCATGCTTCTTGGGTCTAGAAGACTCTCCTTGATGCATTTTGCTCAGACGCACTCGGATATGTAGAAAGATGTATGAGATGAAGAGAGGATGCAAGAATGAGATGCTTTGGAAACGACCTGGACGTGCCTATATATAGAAAATTTTTCAAAGGTTGGAACGGTCGTCCGGGATTTGGGACGCCCGTCTCGTTTTAACAATATTTGGGACGACCGTCTGAGATATTGAAACGGCTGTCTCGCGTTTTGCGAATGGCGAGATGGCGGTCTGGACAAACGAGACGGCGGTCTCACTTTTGGTGAATGGCAAGACGACCATCTCGCCAAACGAGACAACCGTCTGGGTTTTTCTGATTTTTTTTTAAAAGATATAGGACCTTATTCATGAACATTTATGCATGCAATGTTTTATGATATGCGTCCTATGATGCTATTTCAGTGAATTTCTCAAAAGGGTTAACTGATGTGTCTTTTGATGATGAGGCTCTTCTGATGTCGTGCTTTAGCTGTACCATTTATACCATCCTGGACTTGCCATGACCGAAGAGTGATTGCTAACTAGGGAGCAAACTTGCCATGTTGGTGCGCTTTTTCCTTTCTCTGGAGGTTTCAATCCTCTTGTTGATTACTATGTCTCCATATTCCCCCATTAATTATTAGAATGTTGTGATAAGGGTCAAGAGAAGAGAAGTAAGAGGATAATTGATTCAAAGGCTTGTGTTTTAGAAAATTTTTTTTTTTTGAAGGGGATTTTGTAAGAATGGCTGGCCAGGGTTGGTCAGAGTGTTCAAGCTAATGTTAAACAAATGTATTATTTTGGGGATCTGCGTCTAGTCGATTTCGTTGCTTTCCTATGGCTGATTGACTTCCCCAGACTGCCCTTTGGGTTTTCAGGCTAGGATGTTGTGTTTTGTTTTGTCCTAACTTTTGTCTAGGTTTCTTTTTTCTTGCTTTGGGAAACCTAGCTGACTTTATTTTGTAACCCTAATTTTTGACTAGGCTACCCTTTATTGTTGTTCGGGTTTCCTAGCGGGTTAACCCTAATTTTTGCGTAGCCCCCTTGAGTGGGTTTCCTACCGGGTATTTTGCCTTTTGTTTTTGGCCTTTAGCTTCTATGGGCTTCTTTTGATTTATGCTTTGCTTTCACAACATTGGCGAAACACAACTTTTTTATGATGAGGTAAAACCTTATTTTGTGTTTCTAGTCAATCAGTTTGATTATTTTGGCGATGGCGCATTTTTCTTATTTTGATGCACTTTTGAAAACGTTTGCTTAAACATGGATATTATGAGGTTTAGACATGAATAGCAAGAAGAGAAGCATATAGTAAGAATTGTATTCTTATTAATTAAGAGGGGAATATATGCCCTTAAGATGCCCAGGGGTCGAGCTAGCCCCGGGGAGTAATCTCTAACAATCACTGGGTTTACATCCCTTAAGAAAGGAAAAAGAACTCTTAATGACTAGAGTTGCTCTTGACGCTTGTATCCCTCCGCTTCGAAAGATCTGCTTCAATGTGCGGAGGGGAGACTTCCCTTTTCTTCTTGTAGCTTGGTCCCTTGTAGGGTCGTATCCTAGGGCATGCTTCAGAGGATTGTCCTTAAATTTCGGGGGCTCCTTTATTCCTTGGGAGTTTGCACCAAGCCCTTGGCCAGGATGGTAACTATACTTCATCATCATGCAGGCTACCTTCATGTTGTTGGGAAGTCTCTCTACACTGGCGATTACAAGCGCTCGAAAAGAAGTTTCAAGGGGCTCTTTAGCCACATCCACATAAGGTTGGGTTGACGGTCTACTGATCAAGATGTCATCTTCAGCTTGGACCGTGACCAGTTTGTCGTCTACTATAAACTTGACTTTTTGGTGGAGCGTTGAAGGTACTGTCTTAGCGTCATGAATACAAGGTCTGCCGAGGAGACAACTATATGCTGGAGTAATATCCATCACATGGAAATCGACGTTGAAGATAGTGTGACCAATTTGGATTGATAGATTGATTTCTCCCCCTACTTCTCGTTTGGACCCGTCAAAGGCTCGAACGATAGTGATGCTTGAGCGCATGCGGGTTCCTTGAATGGTTAACTTGTAAAGTTTGCACTTGGGCATCACATTCAAGGATGACCCGTTATCCACAAGAACTTTGGTGATGAGATACTCCTTGCATTTGATGGAGATATGCAAGGGCTTGTTATGGCTTGACACTTCAGGAGGGAGTTCTTCATCTGTGAATGTGAGGTGATCGCTGGCTATGATGTAACAGACGATCCTCTCAACCTTTTCTTGGGATATATTATTAGGCACATGCGCTTCGCCCAAGACCTTTATCAGGGCGTTTCGATGCGATTCCGAACTCATCATTAGTGATAACAAGGTTATGTTTGCATGTGTGCGATTGGGTTGGTCAATAATGGAATACTCACTTTGTCTTATAAATTGGAGCCGCTCGTCAGCCTCCTCCTTGGATTCTTTATTCTCTTCCACTTTGGTCTCTTTGTTCTTTCCTTTATTCTTGGGGGCGTCTTCTTATGACTCCTTAGGGGAGTAGATTCTTCCACTTCTTGTCATGCCCCAAATACCGACTATATTAGAGATGTTCTCATTGGTGGGTGATGATTCCCCGTATCTCCATGGTACAACTTTATTTGAATCGTAGGGGAAAGGATGGGGCATAAATAATCGCAGAGGCATCCTTGCCCCTGTAGACCCCAAATCTTGCCCGGCCTCACAATAAAGATCAGAAGACCTCCTTTTCGAAGATGGATGAAGCCTAAGAAGCCACTAGGAGAGACTATTAGGCCCCATACTAGGATAGGAGGGATTTTTGGCACAAAAATAAGAATTTTCACCTTTTGGGGTTGAGACTGCCTTCTTGAATTCGAGACCCCCGTCTCGCCTTGTGCAAGTGGCTAGACCACCGTCTCGCCACCTGCGAATGGCGAGACCGCCGTCTCGCCATTCTTGCAAGGCGAGACCGCCATCTCGACCTTGTCAGATGAGACCGCCGTCTCGACCTGACAGGCACGAATTCCTATAAATAGGGCCTCCATTCCCCTCATTTCACACAGCTTTCTCACTCTCTCTCTAGTCACATCACTAGATTCTCTCTCTAGAACCCCTCTGAAGCATTTCTGGAGTTTCTGAGCGTTTCTTAGAGTGTTTTTTTAGCGTTTCGAGAGGTTTCCGACGCTATAGAGAGTGAAGGGCTGCCACATAGCACCCTTTTTTTTAAAGAATTAATAGAAAGCTTGCTCCGGATGTTTCTACTTTCTCCCTTTATCTTTTTTCCGCTTTATTTAAATTATGCAATAGATACTAGGGCCATGTAGTCTTAATTTTAAATTCCGCAAATAAAAGGGTAAAAGCGTATTTTTCCGGTTTAATCATTTAAATAGCTGGCCTATCATAGGGAACCCGAAAGGGGCGTCGTAAAGGAACTAACACTTCCTTTACACGTAACTAACTCCCTTACCCAACTCTGGTTCTAACGACCAAAGTTGGTTTTTCGAAAACCAACGCCTTTTAACTCCTTTTCTGATGTTTCCGGTAAAAACATTGGTGGCGACTCCAAAGAACCCTTCAAAACTAGCTCTTGGGTTAGCCCGGTTATCGGACAATCCAAGAGCGCCCTTTCGAAAACCTCGCCCCTAGGTTCAGCCCGGTTATCGGACAACCTAAAGGCGTTGTAACCACCAATAAAAACGCGAAAAATGGAAAGTCGGAAACCGTCGCGTCGCTCTGACCGCCTCATTTTGACGGCGGTGACAACCCCCTCTTCTTTATTAACTTTGATAACCAACGACCGAGGCTTATTGTCCTCCTTAGATGGATCGGCCGTTGAGGAGAGCTTGATTATGAACGATTTCCTTTCCATCGTTCTGATTGCGGAAGACACATTAGTTAATCTTTCCTTTTTATTATCTTATTAATTAAAAGTGAAGGAGGGATATGTTGATGAATGCGAATGAATGCAATGAATGCAAGTAGACAGTTGTTTGAATAAACAAATTTTATTTATTTGAGAAAGTGTACATTCCCCTACACCATGCTGTGAAGCACATTTTGGTAAAAGTGGAAAAGCCTAAAGAATCCCACAAGCGGGTTGTAATTTCTATGTAATTCCTCTTCGACTTCCCTACGTGATGAGTGAGTGCTTCGGCTTGTCGATGGACTGCCTGGTTCATTTATTCACTGTATTTTTGAGCCTCCTCTTTTCGCCTTTTGATGGACAACCAAGGCTTGTAAGTTGTCGAGTCTCTCAATGGCTCGGTCTCTCTCTTGTAGAACCTAGTTGTACTGAGCTAACCCATCTTTCTCTTTGCGACGTAGCTCAGTGAGACTTTTGTTGAGTTTTTGGGCGGTCTCCCTCCCCTGATGTGCTTCAGACCGAGTCCTTGCGAGATCTTGTAACATTATCTTGGTCGTCTGTGCCTGCTTCGCATATTTAGCCTCAAGGTGTGCTAATTTGGAAGACATCTCTTGGAGTTGGTTATCTGTGTCGACTCTTGAGACTTTGGATGCTCGGATAACCTCCTCGTCGAAATAAGCACATTTGTCCTTGAGCCGCTCTATTTCTTGGTCCATCTTCTTGCATTGCCTTTGCAGACCATCAATGGTAAGGATAAATTCTTGTTCTTTCTCCTCAAGGGTCCTTAACTGGGCCCTCATGATTTCTATCCTTTGGGTCAAGGCATCGACTCGTGCTCGAAGCTCTTCGTTTGCCGATGGAGTAGTGGATGGGGCGGATGGTTGTGACATCCATCTGCTTCTCCTCCATTCCTCGTAGTCACTAGAAACAGCCACTCGAGCTTTGCCTAACTCTCTATCCCCCATGTAGACTGGTTTCTCCCATGCTCTCCGTATGGCGAGTGAGCTTGCGATATTGCATGGATTTCCGAAGAAACATAGTCCTCCAAGCTCTTCTCGGAATAGCCTGGTTTAAGCTCTCATAAGTTTTCTCTTATCTATCTTCGGGGAGTAAGCTATGCAACCTCTGAGGCCCACCAACGGTATGTTTGGATAGTCTGCGCATTTGATGAGGATAGGGCCAGGTTGGAACCATGGACAAGTCCAGGATAGGTGATTGATATTCCATTGTTCCAACTCAACCTTCCATTCCATGGCTAAACGTTGGCGAAGGAGGATTTTTGAGAAGCTCCTTAAAGGATCGAGGAAAGCTCTCATGTGGCTCAAGGCGTAGAAGTGTGTGATACCCCAAACGAATAACAACGAAGAGCAACGTCTGAGTGTTTTTCCTTGCTTGTGATCGTAAAATTCTACTAACAGCAAGGTGTTGGCAAGAAGTGCAGGCACATGACTCTTCAAGTGAACGTCCCAGGCAAAAAAGGCATCCATCGTGGCGTGATCCACGGTGTCGCTATGGAAAAGGAACAAAAAGGTCCCGAACATCATTAGTGCTAGAGTCTTGTTGAAAGTAGACAAATCTCCTTTCTTGGCCAAAAAGGATAAATGGTCTTCCAATAGTGAGATCTTCCACCCTTGGACCTTCCCTTTTCCTATTAGGGCAGATTGTGGAAGTGGCAGCCGGATAAGGTCGACGACCTTGTTTGTAGAGATATAAGCTCCTTGGTTAATGTAGACCCCAGCTGACTTAGGCCATTGAATCATAAGATCATATTCTTCCAAGGTCGGAACCAAATCAAACTGAGGGAACTCAAAGCAATGCAGTTTGGAGTTCCAAAAGTGGATTAAGACTCTGACGAATACGTAGTCGATGCAGATTCTTAAGAGGTCGAGGATCCATCCATAAGATCTCTCGAAATCGAAACGAACCTTACGCAACATTAGCGTGCATAATTGTTCCAACCTCTCGGTGTAGTATCGGGGAATATCCACTTTCCCCAACTATTTACTGTTGGATCCCTCCATTTATCTAAAAGTAGAAAATACATGCTATGAGTATGATGTTGATGCGGACATGCATGAAAGTGTTTGGTTTCCCCTAAACATTATCATGTTTTATTTTCTACATGATGCATGATAGTGTTTATTTCTTACTTGGTTTTTCCAAAGAAAGGAAACTACCTATATTGATGTTTACGAGTTTGATGTTTATCATCATGAAAAAGGTCTTATTTTTTCTTATTACGGTTGTTTTTGAAATACTTTATTTATAATCCCTTATCTCTTCTGTCGGTCCACATGGCTACTTAGCTTACAAAGAACCTGAAGTCAGGCTAGCTAAAATGTGAATTGTCTGAGATAAAGGCGTTTATTGTGAAATAATGGTTTTAGATCCCCTTATCTTTTCTGTCGGTCCACGTGGCTACTTAGCTTACAAAGAACCAGAAACCAGGCTAGCTAAAATGTGAACTGTTCGAGATAAGGGTGTTTAATATGAAAAGGTTTTTGGGATTTTATTTATTGTTGTATGATTATGCTATGCAACAAACAAATGCATAAAATCGCGAACAAAGTTTTATCACGAGGTAGGGGTATCCTGCAGAAAAGTGCATTGGCAAAGGTAGATTCCAACTGTTCTCACCAAGGCCAGGCCCCCAAGGTGCCCCCATTATAGGGTCCCCTCTATTTTCCAGTCTTCGATCCATGCACGAATCTCGATGTCGATGTTCTCAGACCAAAAAACAAAGGGTTATCACCTTGAGTGGTGGTTTCCGAAAACGACCTGCTGACACTAAGGCCATTACAATGGCCGGTCGTACTTGCCACCCACTCCCTATGTGTATTCTCTCTTGCCCCTAGCTATAAAGGGATTGTTGTGTGCAAGGCTTTGTGTATAATTGTTATTTCAAACAATTGCATAAAGTAAGCATACAACAGTTATTAAAGCCAAACAATAAATCATGTTATAAAAGCAAGGAAGGGTAAAAGCATAATTTTGAGTTCTTATTGATTAAACTAGTCCATCACTAAATGGGATCAACTCTCTAGCTTCCCCAGTGGAGTCGCCATTTGTCGCCACCGTCAAAAGAGGCGGTCGGAGCGACGCGATGGTTTTTTTTATTAGACTCGCGTTTTAAAAGTGTGGTCATCACCCTTAGGATGTTCGATAACCAAACTATTCTAGGGGTGAGGTTTTCATAAATGGGTCCTAGAGTCGCCACCAATATTTTAACCCAAAAACATTGGAAAAGGAAAAGAAGAAGGCGGTGGTTTTTAAGAAAAACCAAATTTGGCCGTTACAACCAGAGTTAGATAAGGAAGTTAGTTACGTGCGGGGAAGGTATCAGCTTCCCCACGACACCCCTTTCGGGTTCACTATGATGGACTGTTTATTTTTAGAATAAGAACATTAAAATTATGTTTTTACCCTTATTTATTCATTGCAAAATTTAAATAATTGACTACATGACACTAATAACTAATGCACAGAGAGAGTAATTAACAAAAGCGATAAAAGAGAATAAGAGGTTTAGTGATGTAAACATGACTTATGATAAGGGTTAGAGGAAAGGAAGCAAATGAAGCTCTTCAACAAGTATTGTTGGTTGACCAAATTGTGTTTTTGATTAATCAATTAAAGGGCTTTAGTTTAGTTTTATTGCAAGTTATAATAAGGGCCCAATTGGAAATTTAGTTATCAGTCTTTGGGAGACCAAGACGGTGCATAACTAATTGACTTTTGGATGCCACAATTTCAGTTATAATCAATCATTAAGTAGTTTTCAATTCCTAGGTTAATAAATCATTATTAGCATTTATTTTCCTTTAATGAATATTTGTAACTCTGATGGCAAAACTTCTTTATAACCTGAACCATTTTTATCAGAAATAACAAGTTGAATTTTATTTTTAGAAATATTAGAGTTTATCTGTTTTATCTTAGTGAGAGTGATTCTCCTAAGTTCTTGAGTGATTCAAGAACACTTGGCTGTATCAAAGGACTTTTGTTAGAAAAAGAGGTTGAGATCAAGAGGGGGGGTGAATTGATCTTTGAAAGATTTTCGCAATTAACAGATTATCTATTTCAAAAATTAAGATTTCAGATCTGTTCTTGAATCACACAGCAAGCAATCAAAAAATAAATGCAGCAACAGAATTAAAGAAAAGAAAGGTTTAGAAAGATATCACCAAGGTTTATACTGGTTCACCCAATCCCAGGGCTACGTCCAGTCTCCAGCCAAATTCCAGCTGGGTTCCACTAGATTGAATGTTTTACGATTACAACCTTAACCTTACACTCAATCTACCACAAGAACCACAATTCCAGTTCCTGCACCTAACCTTTCACCAAGAACCAAATTCCAGTTCTTGACAACCTCTACAACCAAATTCCAGCTGCAGAGAAACCAGTGCCCACAATTCCAGGCACCAACAATACAGAAAAGAATGTAAAGAAACGAAAAGAAGAAACTAGAATGCTCAAACCAGTTTTATGCAATTCTGCAGTATGTTGTTTCTTCTCAAAAGAATGCAATTTTGCCTCAAGAAAGAATTCTTTTGAACTTCACAAAAACTAGCGTGATTCTTTCTTGAAAGTAGTACTTTTGATTGCTTGATTGATTGCAAAAAGATGTGTATCAGATGTATTTTAAAATGATCAAGCAACTCTGTTTATATAGAAGATTTTCAAAACTGCTGGTTTAATTAATCTGTTAAAATAATCTTTTAATCTGTTAAAAACCTTGTTTTAATCTGTTAAACCTTCTTTTAATCCATTAAAACGTTCTTGATTATTTTCCAGATTTGTTTTAACTGATACGACAACGTTTATATCAATTAAAACTCTTTGCAAAAAATCTTCTAATTTGATTTAATCGATTGTTTTGTGTTTCAATCGATTAAAATACTGCAAAACTTTCTTGTAAACTTTTCCAAGTGATTTTAACTGATAAAAATATGTTTTAATCGATTAAAATGCTTACTACAAATTTTCTTAAGTTGTTTTAATCGATTGAAACGTGATTTAATCGATTAAAATAATTCTGATCGGTCATAACTCAATTATGATCGATCATATCTGATTCTGATTGGTTATAAACACATTCTGATCGGTCATACTATACTCTAAGTGGTTTTAATCGATTGTTTCAAAGTTATATCGATTAAAATACTGCCAAAACACTTCTCTGAACATTTTAAGTGATTTTAATCGGTTATTTCGAAGTTGTATCAGTTAAAATACTGACAGAAGGTTTTCAAAACTTTCTTTAATGAAAACAATCGGTTATTTCGAATTTATATCAGTTAAAAACTTGTTTATAAAAATGTGAAGAACATTTTAGTTGATAGAACATATATGCTATTAGTTAAATATAGTTAATTCAAAAGCTTTTATCAAAATACTTTGTTTTTAACTGTTTAAATGTTTTTAGAGGCATTTTGCAAAATCTTTTAAGTGAAGAAACCTCATGCAGCAGAAAAGATAAAAATGATTATACCTAAGCAGAGTTGCAGACACACTAATCCCTCTACTCTTTTATCTAAGTGACTTTAGACTGCCACAAAGTTGCCTTTGACTGCCACAAAGTTTCCTTTGACTTCATTCTTGACTTCATCAAATCAACAAGATCTTTGCCAGAGTATTTTAATAAGATCTTCATCACTTTCAACTTTAACATCCTTTGTGTGTTTCCTTCCTTGGAAAGAGTGATTCTTTCCTTCCACCTTATCACTAAATTCCTAAATTTCCTACAAGGTTCTAACCTTAAAGATCCTAAATCACCCCTTGTGATTCATATTGTTGAACATACAAGGACTTGATGTTGAACTTACATGAACATGAAGCTTGATGATTTTGATGATGATTCAAGAACAGATAACTTAGAGAGTTGAAGACTTGTATTATTGTGTAATAACTCTATTTTGATGAGTTTGAGTCTGTAATATTAGAGTCTAAGATAGTCGGTACATAATCTACTCTTTAGAAGCTTCAAAAACTCATTTTATCAAAAAAGCTCGGGTTTAATCGATGAAATCACCAGATAATTGATTATTACAGTGAGAAAAACCATTTTCTATATCAGCTCACTGTGATAATCGATTAACACACCTGTTAATTGATTAACAGGCCTGTTAATCGATTAACAAGCCTGTTAATCGATTAACAAGGCAGATAATCGATTAAACCAGTGCATTTTGGGGTTCTATTGACTTTGGCTCTGTAATAATCGATTAACACTTCATTTAATCGATTATTTCAGTCAGATTTGGATGTTGAACTTTAAATTAAACCTATTTTCGAAAACCCTAATCCCAATACACCAAGTTTCGAAAATCCCCAATTCCCAAACCCTAATTCATCTACTTAAGGTTCTCTATGGTTCTCAAAAAATAAGAACAACCTTTTTCAAACAAAAGTTAAGAGCTGTGATTGCCAGAGAACTGTTTGTTGGAGGAAAAAGGGGCTTTTGGAACCTGGTGTGGGCTAGAAGCGATAAGAATCACTAAGTGGAGTTCTTAGTGGATTGTGTATTGTGCCGTCTCTAGGGAAAGCCGTTCTTTATCTCTTGTGGGACTCAAGAGAGGTGTTTTCATTACTTTATCTTTTCCATTGTTATCTGCTTGTAACAACTTTGATTATAGTGACAGCGTGAATCCTCTGTTTGAGTGATTAGCAACTAGACGTAGGGTCTTTTGATCTGAACCAATATAAATCTCCTGTGTAAGACTCTATCTCTATCCTATTTACGTTTACACAACATTTTAATCGGTAAAATTTGGGGAAAATTTTTAAAACCTAATTTTTGTTAAGAAACCAATTCACCCCCCCTCTTGGTTTTTGTCTGTTCACGCAAACATTCCGCTGGACGATTCTAACAACTAGTATCAGAGCTTGCTTTGATAGTCATTCAAATTTTTTGAAAATGGCCGGACAAAATCAAACTTTTGCCGAAGGTGCGTCTATCAACAGACCCCCACTTTTTGCGGGTCAAAATTATCCTTTTTCGAAAGTTAGAATGCAAATCTTTTTAGAGTCTGTTGATAGAGGCGTTTGGGACGCTATTTTAAACGGTCCCTATATTCCTAAAGTTACTAAGAACGGAGTAGACGTTCCTAAACCATTTTCTAGATGGACAACAAAGGAAAATAGAAAAGCTCAATTTGACGTTAGGGCTAGAAATATTATTTCATCTGCTTTAACCCTTGACGAGTTTTATAGGATCTCTGTTTGTAAAAGTGCTCAAGAGATGTGGGAAATGTTGAGAGTGACCCATGAAGGAACCGACGACGTCAAAAGAGCACGGAAAAATTCTTTAATTCAAGAATATGAGATGTTCCGGATGCAACAAGGCGAAACGATATTTGACGTTCAAAAGCGTTTCACTCATATTGTGAACCATCTCACCGGATTAGGTAAAATTTTTGACGTTGATGAATTAAATGTGAAAATATTGAAATCTTTGGATAGGAAATGGCAACCTAAGGTGATGGCCATCTCGGAGTCACAAAACCTTACCACAATGTCTATGGCGGCGCTCTTTGGAAAGTTGAGAGAGCATGAGCTTGAGCTTGGAAGGCTAAATGATGAGGAAGGACAATATCAAAAGAAGAACTTAGCCTTCAAAACTGAAATTTCTAAAGGTAAGAATAAAAAGGAAGAAGAAGACTCGGAGAAGGAAGAAGAAGAATTGAGTCTTATGATTAAGAAATTCACCAAATTCATGAAAGCTAAAGGAAGACATCCATTCAAAGGTAAAGGAAAGGTAAGACAAAATACTTCTGTAAATATCAAATGCTATGGTTGTGGTAAAACAAGACATGTGAAGACCGAATGTCCAAACAAGAAAAATGAAGAAAACAAAGGCAAAAAGTTCTTCAAGAAGAAATCCTACATCACTTGGGACAATAGTGATTCAAGTTCGGAATGAAGTGACTCGGAAGTTGAAGCCAATATTTGCTTAATGACAAATGACAACATATCTTCCGACTTTGAGGCAAGTGATTCCGACTCATCTTCAAGTGATGATGAAAATAATTTTGATGAATTGCAAAATGTATATAATGAATTGTTTAGTGCCTTTAAGGACTTGAAAAATGAATATAAATATGTGAAAAAGAGTTTAAGTAGATCCGAAAAGGAGGTTGAGTCATTAAAAACGAAAATTGCATGTTTAGAGGAAAAGGAAATCTTAGAAACGAAAATTGTATGCTTAGATGAGAATGATGATAAGAACTTAGCATGTGCATCTTGTAAAGAGTATGAATATGACATAGATATACTTAACCATTTGCTAGATAAAGCCTAAAAGGAGATAAGTAACATTAATAAAGATAAAGTTGTTATTTCTCAAAATAGAGTATACCATCATGTTCATATGAAAAAGCCTAAGATTAAAAATAAAAGAGTATGGGTAGAAAAGGGAACTAGAGAATCTATTGTTAGAAATACATCATATGCAAAAACTACATCTAAAGCATGTTTTTATTGTATGAAACAAGGTCACACTTCAAATAGATGTAAAATAAAACATTTTG
This sequence comes from Sphenostylis stenocarpa, assembly GCA_963425845.1. Classification (NCBI taxonomy): domain Eukaryota; kingdom Viridiplantae; phylum Streptophyta; class Magnoliopsida; order Fabales; family Fabaceae; genus Sphenostylis; species Sphenostylis stenocarpa. The sequence goes on from OY731401.1 coordinate 35,113,446, forward strand.
GTGTTCCTAAAGGAAAATACATTTGGGTTCCTATTGTTAAATAATTTGTTTATCTCTAACCCCAAGGACCCAAAAATTATGGGGACCTAAGTTTACTATGTTCTTGTTTTGTAGGAAACTTCCAAATCAAAGAAGTCTATGTGGTATCTTGATAGTGGATGCTCTAAACATATGACCGGAGAGAAAACGAAATTTGTGAGTTTCAAAGCTAAAGAACAAGGATATGTAACTTATGGGGACAACAACAAAGGAAAGATTCTTGGAATTGGAAATATAGGTGGTGCAAACACTTTGGAGATTAAGGATGTGCTTCTTGTTGATGGGCTAAAGCATAATCTCCTTAGCATAAGTCAACTATGTGACAAAGGATTTAAGGTAATCTTTGAAAGTAAGTTTTGTACCATACATTTGATAGATTCCGAAAATATAGCATTATGTTAAATATAGAAGAAATAGAGTTTGGGATTAATCTCCCTTGTGTATAAATCACACATAGGGTAGTCTATTTATAGTAGAGAGATACAACTAAAAGAGTAACTGAAAGTAACAGAATAAACAGAAGATATTGTTTGATATTATGGTTAATATCTAACAATATCTTAACAATATTAAATAATATCTAAACAATCTCTAACACTCCCCCTCAAACTGGAGCATACAAATCCTATGTGCCAAGCTTGTTACAAATATAATCAATTCTAGGACCCCGTAAAGATTTAGTAAAAATATCTGCTAACTGATCACTTGAGTTAACAAACTCAGTCTTGATGTCTCCAGACATAATCTTTTCTCGAATGAAAAGACAGTCAATCTCAATGTGTTTGGTCCTCTCATGAAAGACAGGATTAGAATTAATATGAAGAGCAACCTGATTGTCACACATAAGTGACATTTGAGTGACATATCCAAATTGTAACTCTCTAAGCAATTGCTTGAGCCAAACAAGTTCACAAGAAGCTGAGACCATAGATCTTGCCACAACACTTTGTTTCTTACTTTTTCATGAGACCAAGTTACCACCAATGGAGACACAATATCCAGATGTAGATCTTCTATCCGAAGGAGATCCTGCCCAATCAGCATCTGAGTAGCAAACAACTCTTGTATGGTTATTAGAATCATATAATAATCCTTTTCTAGGAGATCCTTTAAGATACTTTAAGATACGAATGACTGCATTCCAATGATCTTCACATGGGGAATTAAGAAATTGGCTTACCACACTGACTGCAAAGGAAATGTCAGGACAAGTAACTGTAAGATAATTCAATTTTCCAACCAATCTTCTATACTGCTCAGGATCAGGTATAAGCTCCCCCCTGATTTGATAAAAGTTTAGTATTGGGATCCATGGGCGTATCAACAGACTTTGAATTCATCAACCCAGTTTCCTCTAAAATATCCATGGCATACTTCCTCTGAGATATAACAATACCATCATTGGACTGTGCCACCTCAATACCCAAGAAATATCTAAGTTTTCCAAGATCTTTGGTCTGAAAATGGTGACAGAGATGTTGTTTCAACTGAGAGATGCCATGGTTGTCACTACCTGTAAGAACAATGTCATCTACATATACTATCAAGTAAACACATCCAGCACTTGAGTGTCGATAAAAGACAGAGTGATCTGCTTCACACCGAGTCATACCAAATTGTTGAACAACCTTGCTAAACTTTCCAAACCAGGCCCTAGGAGACTGTTTTAGGCCATATAGGGATTTGCGAAGACGACATACCATCCCAGAAGACTCCCCCTGAGCAACAAATCCAGGAGGTTGCTCCATATAGATTTTTTCTTGCAAATCACCATTGAGGAAAGCATTGTTAACATCTAGTTGATAAAGAGGCCATTGTTGAAGAGCGGCCATGGCAATAAATAAACGAACAAAAGTCATCTTTGCCACAAGGGAAAAGGTATTTCCATAATCCAACCCAAAAATTTGAGTATAACCTTTGGCCACAAGACGAGCTTTGAGGCGATCAATAGTACCATCAGGTCCAACTTTGATAGCAAACACCCACCTGCAACCAACAACAGATTTCCCAGACGGTAACGAGACCAATTCCCAAGTTCCACTATTATGAAGAGAACTTAGTTCATCTAACATGGTTTGACGCCAACCAGGATGGGCTAAAGCTTCACGGACAGTTTTTGGAATGGTCACAGAAGAAAGAGAGGAAAGACATGTATAAAAAGGTAATGACAGTCGATGATAACTCAAACCAATATAATGAGGAGAGGGATTACGTGTAGAACGGATACCTTTTCGGAGGGCAATGGGAAGGTCAGACTCAGGTGTCACATCTGGAGGAGACAGAGTAGTTGGCACTTGAGTAGAGTCACATGGTGGTGGTTGTGATTGGTTTCGACAACTATAAACCTGAAGAGGCAGTGAAGAAGAAGCTGACTGCGGAGTAGAATCTAATGGTGAAGAAGACATAGTTAGAGGGTCACAAACAATAGGAACATTAAATGTACTAGGAGTGTTGACAAGATTGGATGGAGACAGAGGTGAAGATTGACTTTTAAAATAAAAAGAGAACTCATCAAAGGTGACATCTGCAGACACAAAATAACGGTTAAGAGAAGGAGAAAAACATTTGTATCCTTTTTGTGATCTTGTAAACCCTAAGAAAACACATTTTTGTGATCTAGGAGAAAGCCTGTCAAGACTAGAACTAAAATTATGAACAAAACATGTAGACCTGAAAACTTTTAGAGGTAAGGGATGAAGTGGTTCATGAGGGAATAAAATGGAATGAGGTATTTTATTATCTAGAACCGAAGATGGCATGCGATTAACAAGATAACATGCAGTAAGAAGAGCATCACCCCAAAAATGCTGAGGAACCTCTCCATGAATTAAAAGAGTGCGAGTTGTTTCAATAAGATGTCTATTTTTACGTTCAGCTATACCATTTAGTTGAGGTGTATAAGCACAAGAAGTTTGATGCAAAATACCATGAGAAGCCATGAATTGTTTAAAAGAATGAGAAAGATATTCACGACCATTATCACTGCGCAAAACTCTAATAAAAACATCGATTGAGTTTGAATTTCATTGAAAGTTTTTTGAAAGATATGAAATAATTCAGAACGATTTTTCATCAAAAATAACCAAGTGCATCTGGAATAATCATCAATGAAAGTAACAAAGTATTGAAAACCTAAAGTAGACTTAACACGGCTAGGTCCCCAAATGTCAGAGTGAACCACGACAAAAGGGGACGAAGCACCACGTGTGACACTACGAGGAAAGGAAGTACGACTATGCTTGCCTAATTGACATGACTCACATGACAAACTAGACAATTTAGATAAGGCAGGGACAAGTTGCTGTAACTTGGCAAGACTTGGATGACCTAACTGAGCATGGAGAAGAGAGGGAGACTCTATAACTGCACCAACATGTGTAAAGGGACGAAGATGATAAAGACCATGAGACTCACATCATGTGCCAATCACCTGTTTCGAACTCCGGTCCTGTAAACACACAGAATTGTTGGTAAAAGAAACAACACAATTAAGAGAACGAGTTAGACGACTGATGGATAATAGGTTAAAAGGAGACCGAGGGACATAAAGAACATTATCAATGGTAAAAGAAGGGAAAAGTTTAACAGTTCCAACACCATGAGATGATACTCTAGAGCCATCAGCTAGTGTAACAAAAGGTAAAGGATCAGGAGAGGATAAAGAGGAGAACAAAGATTTGTTACTAGTAATATGATCAGTGGCTCCTGAATCAAAAACCCAAGGACCAGAAGAAGATTGGGTCAGACCAAAAAAAGATGTACCTGTGTGTGCGACAAACACAGTGGACCTAGAAGACTATTGATCCTTATACCATTTGAGAAATTTGTTGAACATAGCAGGTGTGTCTGATGAAATAGAAGAAGGAGGATCCTTAGCAGATAAAGGTGGGGAAAAATTAGTCTGAGCAACTGCAGTAGATCGAGTAGGACGACCATGTAATGCATAACACTTGTCAATCTTGTGACCTAGTTTGCCACAATGTTCACACTCATGTAATGAATAACACTGGTCAATCTTGTGAGCTAGCTTGCCACAATGTTCACACTTAGGACGTCCTTTTCCCTGTTTGCGAGGGCGAGTTTGATCATCACGATGAGATACCAATGCAGAAGAATCATTAACAGAAGTAGGTGTGTCAGGGTTGGGTTTTGCTGGTATACGCAAAAGAGTGGAGAAGGTCGATGTCAAGGTGGGGACAATCGGAGAACCCAAAATCTGATCACGAATATGTGAATATTGATCAACAAGTCCGTGTAATGCCCCTAGCATGAAGAACTTTGATCGTTGTCCTATCTCGGTGGTAGGGTCGGGGGAAGGAGGCAATAACTCATTGAACTCATGAAAAAGAGCATGAATTTTGCCCATATAATCAGTCATAAAATCTTGATGTTTAGAGGCAATAACATCTACAAATTTAGAATAGACATCATAGAGACGTTGAGTATCATTGGTGTATAATAACTTGGCATGTTCCCAGATTTTGGCACATGTTTCGTAGGAACGAAAAATTTGTTTTAACGAAGGATCAAGAGTACCCTTGAGAACCACGCATAATTGAGCATCAATGGTGTCCCAACGATCTTCCTCACCAGGAGTGAGAGTAGGTGCTTTCGGGGCAAGATGATCAAGATACTTCTGACTCTTAAGCCATAATCTGACGTCTGATGACCATGTGGCATAATTAGGGCCAGTTAACTTGTCAATGGATAAGTGCACATTAACATAGTTATTGTAGATGGAAGGATCAAACGCAGTACTGACAGAATTGGAAGTACTAAAAGGAGCGGAAGAACTCATAAAGGGCGGAGGTGATAGTGACAGCGGCGTGAACCAGTACACCAGGTAAGTTCCCAGGAAAGAGAGGTGGGTCACTAATGGACACGCTTAAATACCAAGTCTTTCCTTGTTAGAACTTTCCTAGACATGCACTTTCACACTACCAAATAACCAACAGCGATAGCAGCGGTGGTGGCGGCTTCAATAGTGGTCAAAGGCAAAAAAAAAATTCAAAATAACCTTAAGCTCTAGATACCATGTTAAATATAGAAGAAATAGAGTTTGAGATTAATCTCCCTTGTGTATAAATCACACATAGGGTAGTCTATTTATAGTAGAGAGATACAACTAAAAGAGTAACTGAAAGTAACAGAATAAACAGAAGATATTGTTTGATATTATGGTTAATATCTAACAATATCTTAACAATATTAAATAATATCTAAACAATATCTAACACATTAAAAGGCATTAGGCATAATAACATATACTTGATTGATTTGGATTGTATACATGATACTAGTATAACATGCTTAGTTGCTAAGGAAGAGAACCCATGGTTATGGCATAAGAGAGCAGCTCATATAAATATGCATCATTTAAACAAGTTGATATCAAAGGACTTAGTTGTTGGTTTGCCTAAGTTAAAGTTTGGAAAAGATAGATTATGTGATGCATGTCTGTCGCCGCCGTCCATTCCGACGTCCAGGGACATCTCGAACGTTTATGCGAGCGGTCACGAAAAGATGGTTTGGACTCGCGTTTTATGTTAAAATTATGTTCATTGCTTCCGAGGTGCTCAACAATTGAACTATCCTCTAATAAAAGCAAGGTTTTCGAAAAAGGGTTCTTATGGAGTCGCCACCAATGTTTTGACCGTAAACATTGGAAAAGGATAAAAAGGCGTTGATTTTAATAAAAACCAAACTTGACCATTATAACCAGAGTTAGGTAAGGGATTTAGTTACGTGTAGGGAAGGTGTTAGCACCCCACAACGCCCATTTCGAGTTCCCTATGATGGATTAATTCATTTAAGTAAAGATTACGAGAAATTACGCGATTACCCTATTTTATTGCATAATGTTAAAAATGGCTATCTACATGACTTTATTTCATATTGCATACATAAAGCAATAAATAAAGTAGTAAAAGAGAAGAGAATTGAACAGAACCTCCGTAGCAAGCTTTGTATTGCGAATCTTTAATCGTGAGGATGCGTTTTGGCAATCATTCGCTCTACAAAGACTCTCCTCTCCGAATACAACACTGACTCTACTAAATTTTACAGAAGAATCGAATGCTGGAATATGATTCCTTAACTGATTGTTACCTTATTAAGGCAATCAGAGAGTTCATTCGAAGTAGGAAGAGAAAAGACAAGTACTGGGAGTTGTCTGGTGTGTGAAACAGTGGCAAATGAGCCTCCTATTTATAGTTTTTCACTGCCTCACCATTTGAGACGCCCCTCTGGGTTGGGACGGTCGTCTGGGTTGGGACGGCCGTCCCAACTGCATCTTTTACACAGGCTGGGACCCCCTGAAAGCTGGGACTGACAGTCTCACTTGGGACGGCCGTCCCACTTGGCCAGGGAAGGTTGGGACGGCCGTCTCGACTTTGGGACGGCCGTCTCGACCTGTTTTGGCCAGCCTTTGTGTTCTGGGACCACAGGGAAGCTTTCCTTTCTTCATTCGGACGTCGGTTGATGCCGATAGATGTCCGTTGAAGCTTTATCTTCATATAGGAAGTCTTCTTGGCCTTTATTGAGATGCCAGGCGAGCTTTATCTTGTTTGTAGGAAGTCTCCTTAGCCTTTATTGAGAGACCGGGCAAAATTAGGGGTCTACAGCTGCCCCCCCTTCACCTGCCTAGCTAATTTGTTGGCCTAATATGTCGACAAGATTAGCTAGTAGGGGAAGGAGTTAACCCTTTTGCCCGGTTATCCTTCGGATGCTCCTTTGCTGAAGTTGCTGATCCTCTGGATGATGAATGTGAACTTCCAGGATGCTCCTTCGATGCGGTAGCTGATCCTGTAGTTGATGAGTATGAATTTCGTAGCTTAGGGATGCTCCTTCGATGCGGTAGCTGACCCCGTAGCTGACGAGTGTGAAGCCTTAGGATGCTCCTTCGGAGAGGTAGCCGATCCTTCGATTTGTTGGATGCTCCTTCGATGAGGTGGCCGATCCTTCGGTTTGCAGGATGCTCCTTTGGAGAGGTAGCCGATCCTTCGGTCTGCAGGATGCTCCTTCGGTGAGGTAGCCGATCCTTCGGTCTACAGGATGCTCCTTCGGTGAGGTAGCCGATCCTTCGGTCTGCAGGATGCTCCTTCGGTGAGGTAGCCGATCCTTCGATCTACAGGATGCTCCTTCGGTGAGGTAGCCGATCCTTCGGTCTGCAGGATGCTCCTTCGGTGAGGTAGCCGATCCTTCGGTTTGCAGGATGCTCCTTTGGAGAGGTAGCCGATCCTTCGGTCTACAGGATGCTCCTTCGGTGAGGTAGCCGATCCTTCGGTGTGCAGGATGCTCCTTTGGTGAGGAAGCCGATCCTTCGGTTTGTAGGATGCTCCTTCGGTGAGGTAGCCGATCCTTTGATTTGTAGGATGCTCCTTTGGTGAGGAAGCCGATCCTTCGATTTGTAGGATGCTCCTTCGGTGAGGTAGCCGATCCTTCGGTCTACAGGATGCTCCTTCGGTGAAGTAGCCGATCCTTAGTCTGCAGGATGCTCCTTCGGTGAGGTAGCCGATCCTTCGGTTTGCAGGATGCTCCTTTGGAGAGGTAGCCGATCCTTCGGTCTACAGGATGCTCCTTCGGTGAGGTAGCCGATCCTTCGGTGTGCAGGATGCTCCTTTGGTGAGGAAGCCGATCCTTCGGTTTGTAGGATGTTCCTTCGGTGAGGTAGCCGATCCTTTGATTTGCAGGATGCTCCTTTGGTGAGGAAGCCGATCCTTCAATTTGTAGGATGCTCCTTCGGTGAGGTAGCCGATCCTTTGGATGATGAATAAATTTGATAGGTACCAACCCCTATCTGGTTTGATGAGAATGAACCCTCATCTGATTCGAACCTTCTTTTGTAAGGCTCTTGTGAGTACAAACCCCCACCCGGTTCGAGTCTGTATTTGCTAGATTTTTGTGGGTACTTTCCCCCACTATGTTTGAGTTCGCGTTTGCTAAACTCTCTGACGAGCCCCGTTTTGCAAGGCTCTTAGGATTCTCTTTTTGGCAGTCAATCTTTTGATGAGTACAAACCCTCATCCGGTTTTTGGATATGTGTTGGCGGCTTATTGTCTCTGATCATGCGCCTATTCCATGGGGAGTGATTGATTTTCTTTCTTGACTTTTCTTTTTTAGTGATCCGGTTTTAAAGGGGATTTTTTGTTTTGGCTTTCTTGTTTAGCCATCCGGCTTTGCCGGGGATTCTTTGTTTTTGGCTTTTCTTTTAGCCATCCGGCTTTGCCGGAGATTCCTTACTTTTTGGCTTTTTCTTTTAGCCATCCGGTTTTACCGGGGATTCTTTGTTTTTGGCTTTTCTTTTAGCCATCCGGCTTTGCCAGAGATTCTTGTTGGTTGCTTCTTATTTTAGGCAAGGATCTCCTGGGGATTTGTTGATTTTTTTATCGTGCCTCTTGATTAGGCGGATGCTTCAATAGTGGTGAAGACTTTACTATTTTTCGCCTCTGAATAGGCCGATGTTTTGCTTGAGGATATTTGCTCTTGATAATACCTCTGAGTAGGCAGATGCTTTATTGGAAGCTTTGTGCTTTGGACTTGTATTACCTCTTATAGGTTGATTTCCCATTTCTTGGGGATATCGGTTTTTTGCTTGCCTTAGGCAGAGGCTTTCTTGGGAGTGAAGACTTTGCATTTCACTGGGGATATCGATATTGGGCGTTATAGGTGATTAACTCCCTGTGGATATAAATTTGTTGTTTTGCCTTTGCTGGTAGGCTCGCTGGGGATTTTTCTTTTTGGTGATCCACCAGGGATTTGATCGTTTTCTGGAGATCTATTTCAAATTGCCCCCTAGGGAGGAATGGAGTTTTTGACTCCTTTGTTTTGAGCTGGCTTTGCCTATGCTCTTATTCCGCTGGGGAATGGGTTTTTATCTTTTTCTCGCAAGTTGTATCTCTTTTTTGCGATTTGGATTTTACATATGTGCACCTTTTATACACATTGGCTTTTTCTTCGGATGAAAAGGTATTATTTTTTTTTTCTTTTCTCTTTTTTGTGATCCCTGGGGAATTTAGTGGCTTCCTGGGGATATGGAGGATTTGACTCCGTATTTTCTTTGATGAACTCTTGTGTAGTCCTTATTCTCCTTTGGGGAATGAAGTGGAGATCCTTGTATGAGTGTGCTTGATGACTCATGTGGTGATGCAACCGAGTCATGAGGTAATCTTTTTGTCTTGTCTCTGGAGTAGGCAAGGATCCGCTTGGGGATGATCAAGCCTTTCCGTTGGCTTTTTCATGTTGATGACTTTCTTTTCCTTAGATGGAAAGATGTTGATTGAAGTTTCAAATGATTCTGTTTGACGACTCATGTGGTGGTGCTGAGTCATGAAGTAATTTTTTATTTTGCCTCTGGAATAGGCAAGGATCCGCTTGGGGATCATCGAGCCTTTCCGTTGGCCTCTTTTTTCAATGTGCCTTCTTTTATTGGTGTAGAAGGTTGGAGCTAGTTTCCTTGAAACTCTTTATTCTGCTAGAATGGTTTTGATTTTCGCCTTTCGCGATTTTGATTTTCATATGGAGATTGGATTTTGGCGCCTCCTGTTTTCAATCACAAGTATGGAGACTATCCTCCTTTATGACCATGATTATTATTCTTGTTTGAAGAAAAATATTTTTTCTTGATTTTGACAAAGTCGTATTATGCAACTACTTTGTGTGTGGATGTCCTAAATGCAATCTATTTGTTTATTTATTTTTGATGCATTTAGAAAGTAACTGGCCTTCTCCTGTTGGCTTCTCATAAATGTGCCGATGGACTCCTCCTTTATGACCATGATGATGGGCTTCTCTTTTTATCCATCTCTTGGTTTTAGCCCTATCTTTTGCCTAGACCGCCCTTTACGGGTTTTCGATCTAGCGGGCTGCCTTAATTTTTGCCTAGAATATCTTAGGGGGCTTTTGCCTTATCTTTTGCCTAGACCGTTCTTTTGGGGTTTTCGATTTAGCAGGCTACCCTAGTTTTTTCCTAAGAATATCCTAGCAGGCTTTTATTCCTTTATTATTATTTTTTATGCTTCCCTTTTTTAGATGCATGCTTGATCTTTGATTAAAGGTCTTTGCGCATATTTATGATTTATCAATAAAGAGGCATTTCCATAATATTTGGTCAAGAGAAAGGAAATGAAAGGGAATTTTATTGATAAATGAGCAAAAATTTTATTTCTTTTATAGAAGGATTTCAAAAGGTATTTAGAAGAATGGATGGTCAGGGTTGGCTATACTGTATAGGCTTAAACAGTCATGTCTTATGATATCTGCCCCCTAGTTCTCCTAATTGCTTCAGTTGAGATGCCTGGGCTCAAAGTGAAGACTATGCAAACTGCTTGCTTCTGGAAGAATGTTACCTTAGCCGCCTTTCGGTTTTCGACTGAGGTAGCCATTGCTCTTAGTTAGTTTTTTTTTTTTTTTTTTTTTTTTTTGCCTAGGACGTATCCTAGCGAGGAATATAAACCCTATCTTTTGCCCAGGGATGCCCTTTGCGGGTTTTCATTCCTGATGGGTCTTGAGCAATGTCTTCAAGCATAATACTTCTTCACCGCGTCAGAGTTGATTGGGTGTCGAAATTCCTCTCCTTCCATATTGGTGAGGATAAGAGCCCCTTCCGAGAAAGCTCGTTTGACCACAAAGGGTCCTTCATAGTTTGTTGCCCGTTTTCCAATTTTATCCTTTTGGGCTGGAAGCAACTTATTTACCATTAAATCCTTCTTATGGTGAGGGTTGACTTTTTTTCATAAGCCTTTTTTATTTTCCTTTGATAGGCTTGTCCAAGACATTTAGCCATTTTCTTCAATAAGGTTCCGCTGGTCATATCGGCTTTGAACCTGTTCGGCTTCTGTTAATTTTTCTTCCATCATCATGTGCTTTTGGCAACATGATTAGCTATACCGATTTTCCGTCTCGGATCTTTGCTATAACCGAAGAGTAATCATTTTGGATATAGAGCAATTGTCATATTAATGCCCCTCTTCCTTTCCTTAGGGATTTCAATCCTTCTATTGATCACTATGTTTCCACATTTCCCAGTCAATTACTTGAATGCTTTGTAGTGAAATGGTCAAGAGAAGAGAAAGAAAAGGATTTATAACAAAGGCTTGTGTTTTAGAGGGATATTTTTGTAATAAAGGTTTCTGTAAGAATGGCTAGCCAAGGTTGGTCAGTGTTTAGGCTAGTTCAAACAAACGTTTTGTTTTCATGAGGTGGCGTCTTCAACTGATTACTTTATGGCGCCTATTTATGACTGATTAATTTTCCTAGTCCGCCTTTTTGGGTTTTCGGCCTAGGATGCTGTGGTATGTCCTAACTTTTGTCTAGGTTCCCCTTTTTTCATTTTTTGGGATACCTAGTGGACTTTATTTTGTCTATGACGCTTTTTAGTTGTTTTGACGCATTTTGGAACAAAACATTTGCGTAAACATGGTTATTTAATGGGGTATAAACATGTTTAGCAAGAAGAGAAGCAGATAATAAGAATAGCATTCTTTTGTAATTTCAGGGAAAATGTGTGCCCTAGAGATGCTCGGGGGTCGGGCACACCCCGAGGAGTGATCTCTAATAGTCATTGGGTTTACGTCCCTTAAAATCAGAAGAAGGACATCTAATGACTAATGCTACCCTTGATGCTAATATCCCTCCTTTTCGGAAGATTGTCTTTAAGGTGTGTAGGGGAGACTTCTCTTTTTTCTTTGTACGACTTGATCTTTTGTAGGGTCGTACTTTAAAGGATTATCCTTAAAATCTGGGATGTATCCTTTGAGCTTATTTTTCCAACAGTCTGTGCATGTCCGGGGAACTGGTCCCCTCCTCACTGTCTGACTCAATCCATTCGCCTTCGGCTTTTAGATCCCGCAGAGAGCTTTCAATCACAAACATAACTGTTTATATGGTCCTTATTTGGGTGTAGATTTTATTCAATTATTTTGGAATGAGAGAGAAAAGAATGAGAAGCATATGAATATTATGAAAAATGCCTCATTGTATTGATGAAAAGAGAAATATATACAGAGTCCCTTTAATCAAAAGATCTCGCGACCATGAGCAGAGACCGCGAGAGATGCACCGGAAGCTTTTTATTTTTATTTATACTTTTTAATGAGGAACCCTAATTAGCTGGTATTCTCTACCTACCCAGGCTCACTGTTCTGGTTGTGATAGAGACTTGTCATCCACCTAAGGGTAGGGAGCATCGAAAGTAATCTGCCCGACATTCAATAATTCTTGAACCCTATATTTTAAGTTGATGCAATCTTCCACGGAATGCCCAGGAGTGCCTGAGTGGTAATCACATTTTTCGTTGAGCTTGTACCAACCGGGGTAAGGTGGATCTTTCTTTTTCAGAGGGATACGTGTTAGGAGTTTGGCCTCTAACAGCTTTGGCAGCAGACTCCCATAAGAGGTTGGAATGGGGGTGAATTTCTTTTGTTGTCTGCGTGACTGCCCAGTTGGTGGCGAAGAAGGAGAAGGAGTAGCAAGGTTGATGGAATTTACGCTTCCTTCCATCTTTTGGCCAAAGCTCTTTTTGACATTTGGAGTGGAGGAATTGGAGGAAGTATGTTGTGTAATTCTTCCGCTTTTTAATCCTTGCTCCACTCTTTCTCCTATAATTACCACATCCGCAAAAAAGTGTTGATGTGTTCCCTATCATTTTGTCATAATAGGGACCAGTCAGAGAATTGATGAACATGGATGTAGTTTCCTTATCGGATAGAGGAGGTTCTACTTGCGCTGCTAATTCCCTCCATCTTTGGGCATATGCCTTAAAAGATTCGTCGTCTTTTTTGTTGAGTAACTGTAGATCTGCTCTTTCAGGGGTCAGATCAATATTGTATTTATAGCGACGAAGAAAAGCATCCGCTAAATGTCTCCAGGTTTGGACTTGCCCTCCTTCTAGTTGCATATACCAATTTAGGGCTGACTCAGTCAGGCTCTCCTGAAAGCAATGGATCAGGAGCTTCTCGTTATCAGCATATGCAGCCATCTTACGGCAGTACATTGTAAGATGGCTTTTGGGGCAAGTTATTCCCATGTATTTTGGGAAGTCCGGAGTTTTGAATTTGTTAGGGAATTGGATGTTTTTAACGAGGCACATGTCAGCCGCCTCTTTGACATCAAAGTTATGCCCCTCCATGGCTCTCAACCTCTCCTCAAGGGCAGTAATTTGTTGCTTTGATACTTTCGGAGCATGAATATGTACTGCTCTTGTATTAGATTGATCATGTTCATCCTGAGGTTCCTCTTCTTCTTCTTGGTGAGAGGCTTGTCCACTTTGAGGACCCTCTTTGTGGAGATTCTGTTGACGCATCATTTCTAACATCTGAGCCATTTGCTCTTTCAGCGTATTAAACTCAGTGGTGAGCTTTCGGTTTTGCTCTTCTAGTTGTTCCATCCTTTTAGCTTTCTGAGCACGAGTGAGGACGGGCGGAAGACCAGCCACTTTCTAAATGATTTTAAGATTTTTATTATTATAGCTTTT